>VZRE01002960.1:0-138627 GCA_013396775.1 Cephalopterus ornatus
GATAGGGTGGGATAGGATGGGATGGGTTGGGATAGGGTAGAATGGTATAGGTTGGGATAAGGTGGGATGGGATACCCTCCCGTGAGTTGCAGTTGAAAGCTTTTAGACTAAGACTCAAAGAAGGTACTTGGGTATGGACAGTCCAGGGCTCTGGACAGTGTAATTTAAGAACGTCTGGCTTTGGAAGAGAGTTTGGAAAGCTGGGTTGGAACCTGGAGCTCCCTGAGCAGTGTCTGCAGAGTTTGGATCTTGGTGTGAGCCAGGACCTGACTGGGGTCAACGTTTGGTCTCAGCAGTTTGTCTGCTGACCCCAGAGCTGCTGAGAATGTCCTCCAGCAGTCTGGAGCCCCAGGACCAAACCATTCCCTGAACACACAGTTTATTACCTTTCTCTCTTCAGCTGTCATTTAAAACCCCAATACCCTGATTTCATGCAATGGTCTAGTTCCCGTTCCTGATGCAGGGGCTGATGCACTTCTCTGCTGTCTGATGACACTCGAAATCACATCTCCCCCCCTTTCCTGACACCGGAACCATGAATACCTCAGGATGATATACAATGACTATTGCAGTGGAAAATGCAGGAATAGAGTGTGTTTGCTCTTGATAGAACCCCTTGTTGCTGAGGGAGAACCCAGTCCTGCCCCTGCAGGGGAATCCTTGCTCCATAAAACCTCATAAAAGTCCATTCCAAAGGGGATTTGTGGAGAGCAATAAAAGCAACACCCGACAGAGGAATGGGTGTATATTTTAAAAGTTTATTATTCCTGTAAGAATGGAGAGTTTGGGTTCCTTCTTTATTCCTTATGGAGATGGATCTTACACCAGTGGTGTTCAGCTTAATTTCACAGTAGAGCTGCTTTGGGAGCTCCTTCAGTAACTGCTTTTGGCTGAATAAATTTAAGAAAGTCAGATTGCAGTAGGTTTTACCTTAAAAATTTCAAAAGTAGAAAAATATAATACAGAAAAATGCTCTATAGTATTATATTCTATAATATTTACTGAATGAAAAACCTTTGGGATTTTTGGTTTTTCTTTCAGTTCAGAATGACTGCTCATTTCAAAACTCCTGTTACAAACCAGGAGAAAAAAAAAGAATAGAAAAAAATATTTTGATTTTCGTTGTCCCTCAGGCTGAGTTGCATTTTATTTTGGTGCATCATTTTGCCTTGTTTCCCCACTGAGGGGGGGGGAAAAATCACAAAAATTCTCCTTAGAGAATTATGTTCTTATTAATTTATATAAAACATGAGCCTATTTCTGAGCATATTTTCTCAGAGAATAAACTCTCATCTCTTTGGTCATTCTCCTACTCTTCCCTAAATCATCTGTCTTCTCCTTTCTCAAAGATCCTCCTAGGAAAGGATAAACCATGGTTATTTCCTCGGGTAGATGAACTGAATAATACATGTCAGGTCTGAGCCAATGCAATTTCCTTCAAGACAAAAGGAGTGGATTTCGTAAGAATTCGATGACTCGAAGGCTTTGAAAATAAATCTTTTTCTCCCACATGCTCAGGCAGGATTTGTGGGGGGAGCACGTTGCCAAGAGTAACTCACTGGAGCCCTTTCTTGTGTAAATAAAAGTGAAAACACTGCACGAGTGCAAACATCCAGCGGTGGAGTAACATAAACCCACTGAACTCGGTGACCTCATTTCTCTTTCAGTTGCATAAAAGGACTTGCTCTTTCTTGTGCTGGCCCTTGTTGTTGTTGCTGGTGTGGTTGCCTTCACCTTGTGCTCTGGTGGGATCCCTTCCACGCTGTCTGTACCCTCCACACCCCTCATCTCTCACCTCCTTTGTGGTTCTTTGCCACACTTTAACGTTCCTTGCTTCAGCCTTTTGCAATCCAGCTCAGTGGGAAAGAGTCTCCTCGTGCTCTTCTCTGCCTGAGCTGGTTTCAATGACCAAACTCTTTCCCCCTTTCCCTGAAGTTACACAAAACCTTCTCATCTTCGAGCGCCTTTGAACACCCACATGTCAACGGTGCTTGTTAACACCAAATGCATTAGAAATGGAGAAAACTTAGTGGAGGTGAAGTGGTTGGTTTACCCAGGTTTCGTCTTTATGAAGTGGATCACTTTTAGCAAAAGCCACACAAAATTGTGGCATTTTAATTGTGCCAGTGCGCTAAAAGGAGTGCAGCTTCCACATCATGAAGGCACAGGGATGGCAATAGCCCGACATTCCCAATGTTAGAGAGCCTGACTTACTGTGGGATGAAGGTCATTGTGTCACAATGTCTGTCTGCCCTTCTTGTACCAACATTGCAGGGGGAATGGTTGGTTCAAGGAACAAAATCCCCTTCTGAGGGTGTTCTTCTTTTCCAAAAGGGCACGTCAGTTCCTAATGATACAAGTCCCAAGTGTTTATAGGTCAAGTTCCCCCTGACCTGAAAGTTTTTCATTGTTTTGTGATCTGAGGAAAGGAAGGCAAACTTTCTCACATTTCTAACCTCGTTCTTTCAAAGAAAGAAGATCCCTCCTGTTTGCCAAAAGTGACATCACCCTGTCACCCTTGAAGCCCTCCCCTATGTTCATATATATCCAGCATTAATTACTGAATTGCATTAGGTTCTTTCTGCAAGGAATCCCAAAAATCTTCACCCCTTGTGAGGGAAACTTGTCCTTGCCTTGCCCACAGCGCTTGGCAGATGGTTCTGCAGAGTCAGCCGGACCCATGGAGCCAAGGGGAGTTTCTGTTTGTGCCTGAGTTGGAAGCTGGAGATTCCCTTCTGCTGGGAAATCCCTTCATGGTTAAGCACATTAAAAGACCTTTGCTCCACCTTTGTGAACAGCATATTCTGTAAACACAGTGCTTTATAATCCCCATAATTCTGTCCCAATTGAACAGTTGTTGCTTCATGTTGGGTTTATTTAAAATAAAAGGTTAGTGTTCTCTCTGCAACCCAGCCCTTCCCCACCACTGCTGGGAATATTCCAGAGTCTAAAATATTAGCCCTATATCTCTCTTACTCCATAATCCATCTTGTTCCATAAATGTTTCTAGTGGTGGAACATCTCTCAGGGCTTTTTTGTGGCCTATACTGGAAGTCTCTCTATGGGGCCTTCAGCTGCAGCATCAGTCTTGCCCTTTTTTTTTTAATCTCGTTCTTCATCTTCAATGAAAACTCAAAAATTTGTGCTCACAAATCACCTGAAATTAGGTCTTCAGTTACACCCATAAGGGTAGAAATAATTCCCTTTTTAAGAGAAGCACTGTCAGTGCCAATTTCACAAGTCACCATGTATTTATTGAAAAAGACACCTAAGGAGGAGTAGAGTCCTGTTCCCTCCGCAAACATCATCCCACTGGATTCCCTCACCTTAAAGCACAACAAATTTATTTGCCACCGAATCCAAAGCTGTTTCTAAACTCTCAGAGATCTGTCAGTAATATGTCCTGTTTGTAGTGTTACTCATCATTTTTAAAGTGTACAAGACTTTTTTTCTCTCTTTTTTTTTTTTTCCTCCTTTTCTTTTCCTCTGGATGGGGAAAGTCTTGTCAGAACCACCATAGAGTTTGGGAGAAGTTTTCCTCAGAGATACATCAGATGTGCTCATTTGCTGCTTTACCAAATAGAGCAATAAATACATGAAATGTTTTCCCAAAGGCAATGTTGCATTCAGTGAACCTGAACCAAAGCCCTTCCCCAGAGAGGTCTGTGCCCAGGAACTGGAGCTGAAATAACCAGCAGGATTTCAGGCAAAGGCTTTATCTGATGACCCATTGCTGCAGTCTGCTCTAATCCCTCCAAAAGCAGTGAATAGGAGGAACCAGGATGTGGCCCAGAGGTTATTGAGTTCAGCCAAGCACAGCCCAAGTGCCTTTTGACTGACTAATGGCAATGGCAGAGAGAGTTTTCATATTTTCCTTGGGCTCTAACAAAGACAATAGAAGCAAAATGCCCTCAGCTCGCAGCAATTCACTGGTTAAAGTTCAAACTCATCTCTTTGGGGTTTTACAGAAGTAATTCTGGATTAATAGTATCTTTTGCATATCTGTTGGACCTTTCATCAGACAAGGGTTGTTTCACCCTCCCCCTGCCCTGGGGTGAAACAGGAGTGCTCCACAACAGTAAAAAACATAAAACCCATTCCTATTTATTTGCCATTTCTGGTATTAACACCAAACAGTAATCTTGGGCAAGGTGATGATAATGCTAATAACTAGCTCTCCTCCCTTCTGAGCTCTTGCAAAGGACTCAGCTGGGATGGTGAGTGTCACTCAGAAGGAATTAGCTACAAATGGCACAGAAGCTGCTACCAGCAGCTGGGGCTCTGGGTTCTGCTCTAGCTCAGGGGACAGGTGCTGTTTGCTTAGTCACTAAATCCACCTCCTCAACCATCTTTCTCAGTTACTGGCAAGAGTTCCAAGTGCTAAATTCATGAGAGCATCAACTATTATCTTGGTATTTCAGAGCAATTTAGAGGCCAGAGATTAATATCTGTGAAACCAGTTCTAGAAATATAACACAAAATAACATGAAAGGCTGTATTCACCCAATTATCCTTCATGAGACTTTGTAACATGTCAGCAGAAGAACAAGAAATATTTATTTTTGTAAGATAAATGTAAGCAAAACGTGCAAGAACAACATAGCTGTTGTCTTTTCTTTGACAAACTGGCTGGTAGCATTTCACTGACATAGAGGTCAGCAAGAAACAAGGATCTGCTTTGCAAGGGTTCGGTATGAGATCAGCTTTACCTCAGCAGAAACATCCATCAGATCGAAAGTAAAATGATCTGTGTAAACATTACGGACTTAATCAGCAAATCCAGTAAATTGCATGAGTTTGAGTCTGATTCAAGGGCTTGTATAACCAGCTAAACAAATTCTTTCAAGGACCCAGACAACAGCTTGTTTTTACAGGCCATTAGACAGTCACATAATGACTAAAAGCTTCAGATTTTAAGCATAGAACTTTATTATAAATTTCAAATGTTGTTTGAATTAAAGGGATGTTCAATGTTGCTGCATTTGAAAGCTTTCCTTGATTTTGACAAACAGATTTTGGTCACTTACTTCCATTGTGCTGTTATCAATTCCCCTCAAACTGAAAATATTCACAATTTTTTAGTATCATAACACAGTGTTTCTGTAAAGCAGAGATAAAATCAAGATTTAATTTCCCAGTTAATTTCCCAGTGGAGAAAAATCGCCAAGAATTCCTGTAGTCATGGAATCACAGAACGGTTTGGGTTGAAAGGGACTCCGAAGATCATCTCATTCCATCCCCTTCCATGGGCAGGGACACCTTCCAGGTTGCTCCAAGCCCTGTTCGACCTGGCCTTGGACACTTCCAGGGATGGAGCAGATTTTGGCAGTGCACTCTGAATTCCCTCAGTTTCCCCCTGGAAGTGTTGAACACCAGTAAAGAGAAACCAAAACTTCCAGTAATCACCCAGATGGCACGACATCCTCGAGTGAAATTCCTGCCTCCTGAACATGAACCATAAACTTTTAAAGATGAAATGTTCTCACAGATTCCTAAATACTACTGCTTTTTAAACTAACTGTGCCTTGGGGAAGGTGATGAAAGGTTCCAGACTTCTGCCAGTTCTGTCCAAAGAGAAATATTCAGCCTGGCACAGTAATTTGTTCTCACAGCATCCTAGTGCACAAATCCCTCACCACCACAACTCACTCCCCTGCTCAAGCAGGACAATATTGCTAAAAGAGACAAGAAACTGATAAAGCCCAGAGAGTGATTCTAATTTTCAGAATCAAATGGAAGAGCCTGACAAGTCCTGAGTTTTTCCAAGCTGACTGTCAGAGCATCTTGTCCTGGACCTCAATTTCCTTGTCCACTTTCTCCCTGAGTTATCCCCCTGTCAATTCAATCTCTCCAGGGAATGAAGTGTGTGGGGGGGGCATTGCTTATTCATGTAAAGCAGTTGATAAACATTTATTCACAGAAAATATGGTTCAACTTTTTTTCTTTTTTTAAGCAAACATTACCTGTGCTTGATTTAAGTCACAAAGTCTCTTCATTTTCTTGCACCAGGCACTTCTTTAGAGGCTCCCTCAGTAGTTGGATGTTGCAATGTTTATTGCAGAGGTAGATATCTCCAAACAGGTCATGCCCAGCTGGAAGATTCCTTGGCTGATGGAGTTTGAGCTGTTCATCTACCTCTGTTTTTCTAGATCCCTCTCTAAGGATTACCTTGGTCTCGGTTTGCTCAGCAGACCTTTATTTCCATGCTGCTACTGTAATCATTTGGCACACAGTGATATCAGAAGGTTTAGTGTTAAAAAGTACCATTTAGGTAAAAATAGAATAAAGATTTCTTTTGTTTTCATTTCACAGTGGTTGTGAGTAACTTGGAGGTCTCAATTTTCAAACACATTTCAGTTTCTCTTCTGTAGAATGGGAATTACTGTACTTTCCCATTTCCTAAGCTGAGGTTAAATTCATCAGTATTTACAAAACTTGAAGATCCTCAGCTGGAAAGAGACACAGAATTAAAAGTGTATAAACAAACATGAAAAAAACCTTCAATAGCAAGTAGAGTTTGCAAGTTGCTTTCAATTTGTCTTCCCAGCATTGTGAAATACCTTGTATGTGACAGAGACTCTCCCTGTATTCTCTACTCATTCTCCTGGGGCACTTCTACATTTTATAGTGTTTTAGAAAACACAGGAGACTTCACAAACATTTTAGGGCCAAATCAGCAAAAAGGTTTTTCCAACAAGGAGAAAGAGTAGAGGTCAGGAGACAGGAATGTAATATGTCACAAAGCAAACCTCCTGGAATGACAGGTATTAAGAGTGAAAATCTACCACCAATCTAAAGCTCTTTCCCACTGAGGAGTTATTTTGGTGCTATTTAGTGTATTTGAAGTGTGCTACAGGAAAAGCTCTCAGTTCGCTTTGCACTTTTGATCTGCTCACTGGAAGCTCAGATGTTGCGTTTCAGTGAGCTTCCCAAGCACATCTCAGTCTCTCAAACCCTGGTGGGGAGATCTTGGCTTGATGGGATTTCCAAGCTTTATTCAAAGACTATGTTACTATTTTCCCCCAAAAAAGTGAGAACAGCAATTACTTCTGCTTAGGAAGCAGCTTCTAAAACTTGGACTTCAGGTTCTGATTAAAGAGTTTAGTGGTGCCTTTTTGTACCTGCACAACAGTGCCCGACACATCTTCTCCTGAAGCATCACACTGACAGATGGTTTTTTAAGGAATATTCTCTCCTGACATCTGAGAGTACAGAAATCAAAACACATTTTTATCTGTAGCAAAAGAGAAGTGTGGAAGACTATGTATCATAAGTTATTTACTTTTGATCTTCAAATATTTCCTGGTCTCTGACCTAAAAATACTCCTCATCAAAGTGTAGAAGTGAAAGGGGTTTTCACTCACAATTGCCATGAGCTGTTACATTAGAAAATATTGGGAATTCTTGCAGGTAGACATCTGTGGGACAATGGTGCCATTGTCACTGTTAACTGAAGATATGCCCCCAAAAATTCAGCTCAAGAGCTCTACAAAATCTTGCTTTACTCTTAAGACAACTCTTGATACGTCCTAAAGGTCACAAATTAAAATCAGAGCCCTGTTTTTGAGACCCTTTTGAGAAAGGGGAGGAAGAACTGAAGGCTTAAAATGCCCTTGGAACTGCACTTTAGCGGAAATTGAGGCAATCATTAGCTCTCCCAGTTCCAGGCCCCGCAGAGCTCCAAACACACCGGCTTCCCTGCCAGGGAATTACATCACGACCACAGGAGTTAAATAAAACCTTTTCCATTCTGTAATTTAAAAACAGCTTAATAGAGAAGATTTCGTATTAACAGGGTGGTTTCCTCCCCATAGCTGTGAAGAACATGGAAAAATTGACCTGTGCCCAGTTTAGTCTTGACTTGCCTATTCCAGACTCTTCCAGAGAGGTTGTTTCACTGGCACTAAGCTGTGACCCTTCAAATGAGTTCATTTTGACTCGTTAAATAGACAGAGAGCACAAATTGTCCCTTCTTGTTTCTCACAACTTATCACTGAATGGAGCCTGTATGAATGTACTCAGTCTCTGAAGACAACGAGATGTGTTTCAGTAGGTTCAAAGAAAACAAATCAAAAAGATATCAACTTGTGGTGTTTCCCTAAAAAAAAAATAAAAATTGCAAACCTTTGAACCAGCTTTAATTTTAAAGCCTGCCTGCAAAGTGCTCTGATCTTGTGGCCCACATAGTATCCCATAGAAGAAAATCATTGAAGTAGAAGGGCAAGATTGGGAAGGATCTACAAAACTCCCAGGAAAAGTCTGCAGTGAGATGTGATGCTTTTGTTCATTTTCTCTGCATTGATCACTGCTACCTTGGGGTTTTTATTGTTATTAATTGGACTTTGAGACCTGTGCCTTTATGGGTCTCAGGTTCTGTGTCAAACCCATCTTCAGATGATTTTCTACCTGTCCCTTGTCCCAGACACCCAAGTGTCTGCATACTCTGTGTCTTAGTGTCACACACTTGAATAAAGGGAATTAAGAGCTGACTCACAAAATGCACCTTGGGAAAGAACAAAAAAGGCAGCGTGGGGTGGGGAAAATCAAATCCTCATTGTAACAAACCTGTCTTTCCTGGAAATCCTCTGATTTACAGGTAGCTTTTTGCCTTGCAGCAAGATCCACAGTCTTGCCTGACTTCTCCTACAGAGTGAGGACAGAGATGAGTACCCGGGTGACCTGGGCAGCTTTACCTGTGCTTGCACCTCTCCTACCTTTGTTTAGCCTGAAAGCCTTTGTCTCTGAGCATTACTGTGCAGTTTCTGATTAAAAGACTATGGCAATAACTGACTTTTGTCAGAATGTCTAGCAACCCCCACAGTGAAGGGAATTTTGACTTCTCCGATGATCCACTTTCCGTAAATCACATGCCCTTTTCATAAATCCATGGTTAGTCAGCACAGCGGGGTAAGAGTCACACCACAACTTGTTATTCCTCAACTTCTGGCCACTTCTTAGTCCACCCTTTAAAAGTGCAAATACCGAGGGAAGACTGAACTATTCTGCCACCTGTGCACAGCAGCATGAACATCACAGCCCCTCTGTGCTCAAGCGGGTGAGCTCTGGCCGTAGAAAGCCAAAGCAAAAATAATTAAATAAATACATTAAATAAATAAATAAAATAAAAATTGAATGAATAAATAAATAAATAAATAAAGGAAAGGCGCAGGGAAGCAATAGCTTTACGAGACGGTTCGCACGGACGCCGGGCAGCTTGGGAAGGGAGCGGGGACCGCGGGGCTGGGGCCGCGCATCCCCCGGGAGCTCAGAATCAAACCACACTTTTTTCTGTAGCAAAAGAGAAGCGTAGTAGAAGAACAGGTATCGTAAGTTATTTAGTTTTGATCTTCAAATACTTCCTGGTCTTTGACCTAAAAATACACTTTGCGGTGCCGCAGCCGCGCATCCCCCGGGAGCTCGGGGAACCACAGAAGCGCATCCCCGGGAGTTCAGCGGGGACTGGGGCCGCGCATCCCCGGGAGTTCAGCGGGGACTGGGGCCGCGCATCCCCGGGAGTTCAGCGGGTCTGGAGCGGGCGGAGGCGCGGCGGGCGCTGGCTCGGTGCCCTCCTGCCTCGCCTGAACCCTTTGATGACCCGCCTGCCCCGCGGGCTCCGCGGGCCGGGGCAGCCGCCCCACCCCACCCCACCCAGGGCTGCCATTGGCCCCGATGAAAGTCCAGCACCTCCAGCTTCTATAAATGTCCCTATAGCGGGCGGCGCTGGCACCGCGCTGTCACCATGGGAAGCTGCGGCATCACCCTCCTCCTCCGCCGCCGCCTCCCCGCCCGCACCTGCGGCCGCGCAGCCCCCGCGTCCTCCCTGAGCGCCCTGCGGCCCGCGGAGACCCTGCCCGGGCCCCCCAGCTGGCCCCTCATGGGCAGCCTGCCCGACGTGCTCTGGAAGGGGGGGCTCAAGAGGCAGCACGAGACGCTGGTGAGGCGACAGAGCCCTGGGGATGGGAATGGGGACGGGAATGGGGACGGGGCTGGGGATGGAGATGGGGTTGGGGATCGGATCGAGGATGGGAATGGAGACGGGGATAGAGATGGAGACGGAGATGGGGACGGGAATGGGAACGGGGATGGGGATGATAGGAATGATGGGGATAAAGATGCTGCGGCGAGGGGAGCACTCACCACGAGCGTTTCCCCTGCGCCCCCAGGCCGAGTACCACAGGAGGTTCGGGAAGATTTTCCGCATGAAGCTGGGGGCTTTCGACTCGGTGCACATCGCCGCGCCCTGCCTCCTGGAAGCCCTGTACCGCCGGGAGAGCGCCTGCCCTAAGCGCCTCGAGATCAAGCCCTGGAAAGCCTATCGCGACTATCGCGACGAGGGCTACGGGCTGCTCATCCTGTAAGTGGCACCCGCAGCATCCCGGGGAGGTGCCGGGAGGGGCCGGTTGGTCCCCGCGGTGCGGGACAGGGCGGGTCCCAGGTGCCCGGGGGATTCTCCAGCCCACCCTCCGCTCCCCGGGCAGCGCTCCCTACCTCCCCAGGGAGCGCACGGCGGTGTCGGTGCGATGAAGCATCAGCGGTGTCGTGGTGCACATGCCGCGGGTTTGGGGTTTTCTCCTTCTTTCCTTCTTTAAGATTCTCGTTTCCCAACGTCGCTGTCTTTATTTCAATCTAGGGAAGGAAAGGACTGGCAGAGGGTAAGAAGTGCCTTTCAAAAGAAATTAATGAAGCCCAGGGAAGTTGTGAAGCTGGATGCGACTATCAATGAGGTACTGGGCTTTCAGAAATCCTTCCTCTATCCCCTGCAAACCTGGGGAATAAAAGCAGATCCGGTTTATCTGGATAGCTGTTGATTTGCTCTACAGTGATAAAACCACAAGTTCATACTCAGATCATTCAGGGAATAACAAGTACAAACTGATCACCAGGGTCTGACCAAAAGTGAGACCACACAGAAACCTGTAGTTGAGACTGTCCATCTCCACAGAACAATGAAATTATTCCACACTGACACAGAGTCCTGAAGCAGTTTTTACCTGCTTCTCTTGCATTCGGTAGTTTTTGCCTTTACTCCTTCATTCTTATGTCTTCACTCCCATCAGTGAACACCTCCCTCCTTAACCTCTGTGTTCCTCACCGAGTTTGAGGAGCATCTGTGATAAACAGCTTAATCCTCTTTATTGTGAAATTCCAGTGTTGTCCCAGAGTGAAGCGTTTCATCCCTGTGGAGGAAAGCTCAGCTTGTGGAAGTACAAGCAGCGATAGCAGGAGAGTCCAAACATACGTTCACACAGGGGGAAGTTGAATCTTGTTCAAAGAACAAGAAACAGAAGGATTCCTCTCTTAGGCAAGATTGTTATCTATTTAAAAGGCAGTTGAGGTGCTGAATTACACAGGATTTCTATCAGCTGATGTAATTTTATCCCTTCTTTTCTCTCTCTTCTCTCCACTGCTCAGGTCCTGGAGGACTTCATGCACAGAATAGATGAAATATGTAACCACAATGGACAGATGGAAGATGTGTATTCAGAATTCAACAAATGGTCCTTTGAAAGTAAGTTATTTTTTGTCTGAGTGTGGTGCACCTGCCATGGCATTTCAGTTCCAGTGTGATCAGAGATGAATGTATGGGCTGATTATTTCCAAACTGTCAGCTATAATATCCTGGAAAGTGAGTTGCAGAACAGCCAGGGGACTATCACAGGCAAAATTCATCAGAAGCTACACAGACTCTTCTGTTTAGTTACCTGTATCATTTACTAAAATTATTCAAACATTGCAATGGCTTATAAATCCAAAACTTGAGGGAATCATAGTGCATTTATCTAGAATAGGATCAGATAGCACATTACCTTTTTCTGTCCGTCTGATATTTGTTAATTACCAGCAGCACAAGATCAATTAAATGATCCAATAACAATGAAGAAGTGTGCATTGCAGACAAAGATTGGAAAATCTCATTTAAGATGTTTATATTGGGACTGAGAAGCACTGGAATAAGTTACCAAGACTGGAGCCTCCATCTTTAGAAAGCTTTATATGGAATCTGCCAGGAATGACCTAGGGCAGAAGAAACAGTCTCAGTGGTTCCCAAAAGGAGGGATGTTGGCTGTAGTTTGTAACTGAACAAGCTCTGCCAGACCCATCTGCTCTTGGCTGGCTCAGCTCAGCAGCTTGTGGACTGAGGCCCTGAAAGTGTTGGTTTTTTCCCCCTGTCAGTGGTGAAGGTTGATTTTGGAGAAGGGCAAATAGGAAGTGATAGCTTTAAAAAAAGAAGAAATGGCAAGTGGAAAGAGGTGGAAACTGGTGGAGTGTGGGATGCTGCCAGTGTTTGCAAGTGGTTTCTGGCTGTGGGAAGGGCTAGGAAATGCTGGAGGAGATGACCCAGGAAATGCTGGAGGAGATGGCCTCTTCAGGCCCGGTTTTCCTGCCACTCAGTTCTCTTCGGTAGCATTGCCAAATATGTTATTTACCAAATAATCCCAGCCCTGCTTAGCAGAAGGATCTGCAGCTCATGAGGGGATCAGTGGTGCTGCTGTAAGGGCCCCTTAGCTGGATACCCTACTTGGGTCTGAGGGAAACAGGCAGAAGATGCTTAGAAAGTGCTGCTCTCACAGGTGTGTGTCATGGAACATTTTCCAGAAGGAAAATCCAAGCCATTCCTTCACAAATAGTGAACAACACGCACACTTTTGCTTACATCACCTAATTATAATACTGCTTAACAACAGGTATCTGTCTGGTGCTGTATGGAAAGAGGTTTGGCCTCCTGCAGCAGGATGTGGAAGAAGAAAGTTTGAACTTCATCAAGGCGGTAAAAACGGTATGGGAGAGTCTTTCCTGGTGATTTTCTACCCTTACTGCTTAATGAGAGGCACCAGTTTAAATGAGTCACCTGAAAAACAGCACCTCGAATCTCTGTGTTACCTGTGCATTGGCAGCTTTGCACATCCAGAGTGACACTTCTAGTGCAGAGCTAATCCTGAACATCTGAACTGTCTCGTTTGTGTAATGCCTAAACCTGACAGGGAAAACTGCTGTATGGACATCAGGGCAATCCTGGAAATGGAGGTGGCAGGTTGGTTGGTTAACTCTGTTCTCCCTCTGAAACACCTGTTGTGCAACACTGCTCTTTGCTGGGTGTTGTGTGGGATTATGCAAAAATGCTGGATTTGGAGGTTACTCATTCCTGCAAGCAAACTTGCTGTGCATTTTGCTGTAGCTTGGACTCTGGTGATACAAACCTGCCTAATTTTAGTCATCCAAAAGATAGGCATCTAGCCCAGTCTAATTTTTTAGCTCCATCTGTTGTCAAGGGAGAGAGAGGCACTGCCAAAAATTAGCTTGTCCCATTCTGAACAGGTGCCTAAAGTAGAGAGGTGCCTACTGGAGAAGCCTCATATCCTCTTCCAGGCTTTCCCTAATTTTTAGCTGGATATGGTCTAAGTAGGTTGAGACCCATCCTTTCTCTCCAGGATGGAAAATCTGCCAGAATCTTGCCTTTCTGAAAACTGCCTCCTACTTTACAGTCTCATTTTGTTCAGAGATTGCAAATAAATATAGATTAAAGAGAGATTTCCCAAACTCTTTCTCCACCACAGATGATGGCCACTTTTGGGATGATGATGGTGACCCCTGTGGAACTTCACAAGGGGCTGAACACAAAAGTCTGGCAAGCTCATACTAAAGCATGGGATGATATATTTAAAACAGGTTATTGTTTTAAACACAATTTCTCTTCTTTCCCTTTATCTCTGTGTCCTGCTTGGTGGAATTAACTCTCTTCATCCTTGCTACTGTTCTATGTTGCTGTTAATCACTTCAGCACAGATTGGAACAGCTTTGCTGCACTGAACACAGACTAATCCCAACATGGGAGCAGGTTTTTTATGACTAATACTCAGATCTCGTTGTGGGATGATACCCAATTCCCAGGGAAGCCCCAGAATTTTGGGAGCCAGCAGTTAATTCCACTTGAATCTGTCACAAAATAGCCAGAAAGTGAATAATCTCTTTAAAGGCAAGTATATGAATTAGAAAAGAGAATTCCCTCAAAGGGACCTCAAAGAGAGTTGTTTTCCTGAGAAACAAGAATTTTACATGCAACAAAACCTGTTTGCTAAAAAAATAAAGAAATTACAGGTTTTCTGAACAACCATATGGTTGTAAATCTTAGAAGCAATTTAAATTGTAAGGTACAGTTTGGCTTTTTGACAACTTTTTTTGACTGTGTAAGATACATTGGCCTTCAAGGTCTAAAAAACTACTCTAACTCTACATATGAAGTTAAGTTTGAGTTTTTAATATTTTGCTAAACAGTGACAAGTGTCACTAAAAATTGAGAAAGATTTTGGCTCTTGGATGGTTGTATTTGAGAACTTTATACTTCAAGATTTTTGGTCAAGCCAGCCACATGTGCACTTATTTTATTGCTTCTTAATTTATGGGGTTTAGGAAAGACACTTTAAAACAGTTTTGTTCAGAAAAAACAGTTTAACACCTTCACTTGACAGGAATAATTTCTTACTAGGAACTGGTTTTAACAGTTGGCCAAAATCTAGTTCTCTGTATTTGAAAAAAAAAATCCCCAGCATGTAGAAATTTGGCATCTCTTTGTGCCTTCCCCTTGTAAATCAAAGGTTTACATTTCCCCTCAGGGAGTCTGAGTACTAAGTCTCTTTGATTTTTTTAACACCTTGATCCCCTTTGAAAACCTGAGGCAATAAATGTCACACACCTGTATTTCTGTTTGCTAAATATTTTACTCAACGTCTCACTGATTTCCTTTCCTAATTTAAGAGAGCAGAATTCCTAAGAGATTGCAGGAGTTTCTTCTGTTCAAAAGTGATTTTGGGGACTGGGATTTTTCATCTAGAAAGTGAAAACACCATTCTTTATTCAGTATAAATATGTTCACTATTTATTCACTGCTTGAAAAAAGAGCCCAGCTTGGCACCTCCTTTCAAACTCCTGCATGTCAGACGTGGGTTTGTTTTTATTTTTACAGTATTTTTAGTGATTTTTTTCCATTAATTACCTATCTCCCTCTCCTCCCTCCTCAGCCAAACACTCCATTGACTGCCGACTGGAAAAACACTCTGCAAACCCTCAGGAGGATTTTCTGTGTGACATCTACTCTGGAGGACAACTTTCCAAGAAGGAGCTGTACGCTGCCATCACAGAGCTCCAGATTGCCGGGGTGGAGACGGTAAACCTGGCTTTGCAAGAGCTTAAAATCCTTCCAATCCCTGCTTTCCTCCACAACCCACCCATCCTGGCACCTGGAAGGGAGCTAACCCTGCTTTGCTGGCCCAAATGCAAACGAATTTTTACCTGAAATCGTAGATTTGTTCTTCTGCTCATCATTCCTAGAGAACAACTGGGATGGCTCATAAGTCCTTAGGCTTTCGAAATACCATAAATCAGTGACCAGCCATAAATGTTGCTTTGAATTTCTGGCAACTTCTCCCTTCTGTCACTGCAAATGGAGGTCTTACATTTCTTTTTTTGGTTCCTTTCAGACAGCCAATAGTTTACTGTGGGCTCTGTATAACATTTCACGCAATCCACGTGCCCAGCAGAAGCTTTTCCAGGAAATAAAGAACGTTTTGGCTGCTAATGAGACTCCAAGTGCTGAGAGCTTGAAGAATATGCCTTACCTGAAAGCATGTCTGAAAGAATCCATGAGGTAAAATTCCTAAATAAGGGCAAAACAATCACAAAGTTTTTTACCAGCTTGTTTGTACTAGAGGAGAAAGAATTTTCTAGCACATATCATTTTGTTCAGCTGGTTGTTTAAGATGAACTATGAGAGGTACAGGAAGAAAAAATGCTGGAAATTTAACTCATTGTGTTTTTTTCACTGTAGATTAACCCCATCAGTGCCATTTACCACTCGCACCATCGACACAGAAATGGTTCTGGGAAATTATGTGCTGCCCAAAGGGGTAAGGCAATTAATTTAACCTACTAGGGAGTTTTACCATTTATTAACTGTCTTATAAACCACAAAAGTTGGGCATATTTCAGTTTTAACTTTGCCAAATGATGAGTCCCAGCATAAGAAATGAGGAATTCACACCAAAGATTCCCATAAACTCAACCCCAAACCTGCCTGCACTGCTGATGGATCCAGACAGAAATATTGCTCCGAAAACATTTTGTTGTGCTGCTTCGAAGATTTTTTTTTTTTCCAATTTTCTCACGATTTTTCTGAGGAAACCCTGACTTTTTCTGTGTTCAAATTAATCCTTAGGGAATTACATGGCATTTTCTGAGAAAACTGCCTCGCCTTTACTGTCGCATTATTTTTTTCCATCAGGGAGCTGATTCACTTGGCAGCTCTGGGCCCGTTCGTAACGAGATTCTCTTTGTCTCTAGACCGTCCTGATGCTAAACAGCCATGCCCTGGGTTGCAATGAGGAGTACTTCAGGGACTGGAATCAGTTTAGGCCAGAGCGCTGGTTCCAGAAGAACCTGATCCATCCGTTCTCCCACATTCCCTTTGGGATGGGGAAGAGGATGTGCATCGGGCGCCGCGTGGCAGAGCTGCAGCTCCACTTGGCCCTTTGCTGGGTAAACACTCCAAAGGAAAAAAGGCATTTTGTGCACAGTGGGCCTTCAACTTCGAACAAAACGCACTGATGGAAACGTTTGTGTTTCAGCTCATCCGCAAGTACCAAGTTGTGGCCACTGACAAGAGGCCGGTGGAGACTCTGCACTCGGGGATCCTCATTCCCAGCCGGGAGCTGCCCATCGCATTCCACAGGAGATGAGGTGAGTGAACAGGGCTCTTGGAGCACAGCAGGCTTGGCTTTGGGCATCATCCAGAATTTCCATAGAACTGCGAGTCTTTGTCTAATCTTCATCCTCCCAGTGTGAGGTGGATGAAATACCATTAGCTTTCATTACTTTTAACAGAAAATATTCTGTGTACTAAGACAAATTTCATACAACTTGCAGCTCTGAAGTCAGATTTATACTCCAAGAACACATCTTCTCCTCATAACGCAGATCAGAAAGGGGGAAATCAAAATGTATACACTGGTGGAGAAAACAATAGCCATTATTTTGTTATAATATAACTTCTCCACTGCATTTCTATAAGAAATTTCCTGAAAAATAGCCTTTGATTTCGAGCATCAATGTACAGATTAGATAGCCTTACAGAAGAAACAGAACACCAGTGTTCTGCAGAGTTTAGATAACAAAACTTGATTTTAGGCGTAAGGACAAAGCAAGATCTATTTGTAAATAGTTATTTAGCGTTGCAACTTATACATTTTTGTTCAATAAAATCGAGTGCAAGATTTTCTCTGCTCACAAGAGCTTACACAAATGAGCTAACAAAATAGCTTACTTGTCTAACAATCTAAACTGAAAAACCAAGTCTCTGATCTAGAATGAAATCCTCAAAGTAGAAATCAAGTGACATTTAGGTACTGTGGAAGGTATTTTTGTGCTGGCCAACACCACAGGAAGATCACCCGGTACAGTCTGAGTTTCGACTCCTTTAACTGAAGTTTCTTCAGTGCTGTTTGCTTCGAAATAAGTGATCACAATATAGATTTTTTTCCCTTCAATACAGCTTGCAGAAAATAAATGACAACCCTGCTGCTGCCTCCTCTTAAAAAAAGAGGCATCGACTGGAGAAGTCAAAGCTGTGGAGGCTCCACCAGCCAGTGAAGAACTGCAACACCCATCCCTTGAACAACTGCAGAGCCAGAAATAGCACCAAGAAAAGCTCCCAGACTGTTTTATTGGGAAAATGTGGTTAGTTAGTTCACCCAGTGTTAAAAGGAAAGAAAAACATCATGTGCATTCACATACCTGTGGAAATACAGTGATTTAGTGCAGCTGAGGGACTGCCCAGGACAAGGAGCTGTGGAACGTTCTGGGCAGTTCTTGTCAGTGCACAGGGAAATTATTGCAGCCTCAGGCTCTTCCACAGAGCAGCCTGGAAAGAGCTGCCTCCCAGTTTGGGTTCAGTCCTGACTGCACTGGCCCTGTCAGCTCAGAGGGGAAGAGCTTGGGAACTCAGTTTCAGGGAGAAGAAACTGGCTTAGTCCTTCCCAATTACCGATGCCATGGATTAAGCTGAGATGTGAGATGGCAGTCGGGAATTAAGCCAAAAACAGGGCTTGAAAATTAGGATAATTAAAGAAGGATATCTCCCTGGTGTTATATAAGAATATAAGGACAAATGCACATAACAGGGTTTATTCCTCATGCCTGCACAGCACTTTGATTTGTACACAGTGCTGAGCCTGGCACAGCTCCTGCCTAGGGAGTTTCATGCCTCTGATTCCTGCACAAACCATTTTATCCCACCTTTATTGTCAAACCTTAATGGCCTTTTATTGCATGAAAAGGCCTCATCCACAAATGAAACCACTGGAACCCTATGGGTTCTGCCACTATTGATTGCTGATTATCCTAACAGGATAGTAACTTCATTAGATGAGTACTATAAACCGTGTCTCTCAAAGAACAATTTCCCAGGAAATGAGGGTCCTAAATATTTCAAATAGGTTTATTTCTTGTGGACATTGCAGTATCTGTATCTAAAGGTTAAAATTGTCACTGCCCTGCATGTAATATTATATGTTAGTTGTTATAGTCACTAGTTTATTCAATGATGCAGTTTCAAGTCCAGCTTTGTATATATATAGCCATGAATAGCTGGTTTTATTTTTTTACATTCTGAAATGATCCAAGTCCTTAATATTTGTTGGTCTGGCCCTCGTGTTTCGTTTGTTTTCCTCTGTTGTTGAACCCAGACATGTAAATGTAGCCCTTTTAAAATGTATAAAGCAATTTGTGTATTATCTGGATATTTCTAGTCAATTTGGTAATAGTCAATTTTGTAATAAAATAAAGATTTCTACTGTTTTTCTATAACTAGTCTTACATAGTTTATTATAAAGTCTTCGTAGCTTTACAAAAACTCTGTCTTCCATGGAAACTTCTTGCAAAAAAGCTGCTGTGGTACTTTCATCCCTCTGCTTTGACATCCTCAATGGGATAGAACCGGAAATTCTATCAAATTCTACTTTAATTCCACAGTGAAAACCTCCTGCTTTAAGATACCCAGAGTTGCTGGATTGTGTGGATTGTGACACTCAGCTGGGAAGCAGTTTGGAAAGCCCAGCTCCTGGGGGGAGGGTCTGGTGGGCACTGCCCGGCACCACCCAGCCCCAGCGAGATGGGTCCTGGCTTAAGTACGAGGCTGAAGCCTCAGTGCCAAACCCCTTTGGTGTCTTTAATTCTGCTATTCCTTCAATCCAGGCCAACCCCAGTATCCAGGAACGAGTCAAATCCAAGCCTACAGCCCCTTTCCCTCTGTATAACCCTGTGAGACCTCAGTGAATGCTCTATCAGGAGTTTCTGCATCTGAGCACGTTTCTCCCTGGCATGCACAGGACTGAGGTCTCCAGGGATGGGATTGTTACATTTCTCTGCAATTATGACAAGATAAAATCCATAAAAAGTTTTGAGGAAGGATGAAAATAGCTTGAAGTTTTGCAGAATCAGAAGAAATATATATATATATTCAAAAATGCCATCCAGCAGCACTGTGACTGACAGGCTGATGGTCACACGAAGGCAAATCTGACAGTCAAAACCTGCTCTGTCTTTGCCAAGGGAAGGCAGCTTCAGACTGAGTGACTGGTGGTGTAAGAAAAATCCTGCAGCACTGTGAGGATGGTGCTATTCCCAAAATTATGTTGCCATGTGCCCCTTAGAGTGACTGGAGTTTGTGCTGCTGACACTGATCTGGCAGCTGGGAGCACTGGGTCCCTGAGCCTGGCAAGGGTGGGCTGGGAGAACAATCCCCAGGGAGCTTTGGCAGCTCGTGTCAAGCTGTATGGGGAGATCTACCCAAGCTGCTGTGACAATAACACACACCAGGTGTCCCTTTATATCAGTAGGAACTAATATTACTCCATTAGAGCCAGCGGAGTTGTGTCAGTATGAAACAAGTGTAAACAGAAACAGTTTGTTCAATTCCTGGCATTTCACGTTGCTCACAAATGTCCTGATGATTTAAGTTCTGAAGACAACCAGAGGGAAGAGGTGTTATCTCGTTGAACTGACCCTGACAGCCCAGTTATCAGCTGTTTCGAAATCCTTTATTGCTCCTGTGTAGTAAATCCCAGGTTCATATTTACTGGACTGCTTATTATTCCTCCTACTTAAATTTAGGGGACTCAAAGATCTGCACAGGTGTTGCTGTGAGGAAGGTTTTGACTAATTCTGTACAAGCTGAGGTACAAATGAGTGCTGCCTGCTGGATTTCTGAAAGTACAATAACCACTGACCTGGAAAATTGTGTTCCGGAAGCTTTGTAGATTTTCAAGTTCCTGAAGTTTGCAAAGAACTTCATTAATCTGCTACCTCAAAGTAAATGTCCAAAGCAATTTACCTAGGAAATAGGTAATTATCAAACTACACAGATAATGAATGACCAAGCCAGACTTCCCCATCAAGAAACCCACTTGGCTTTCTTTTCCCTCATTTTTCAGCGGTAGAAACCCAGCGTGATGCCTCTGAGATTAATAAATGTCTATGAAACCCTTCACCTGTGGTCAGCTGGATAGATTCAGTACAGTTCTTTGCTGCTTTGAAATGAGTTGCTCATTCAGAATTTTCATTTCAGCACTACTTCCCTGTTATCATCTCCTATGGTTACTCCTCAAAGGAGGGGAGTTGGATCATAAAATAATTGGAATTAATTGGCCTTCACATTAATTTTCTCAGCAAGGAAGTGAAGGAGGTTTACTCATCCAAAAGGAAGTTAATTCTCTTCAGGCCTTGGGCATGTTGGTGGGAATGGTATAGACAAAGCTGGAGCCAACTAATCTATGCTTGTTTCAGGACTGACAACCTGGCATTTTTGATCTGTGTTTTGTTCATTATAATCTGGCTGTTCCTTGGCTCTGAGTCAGTCTCTGTGTACACCTTTCACTGCTCTGATTACCTGACAGATAATGTGTCCTGGTTTGTCTCCTTCCATGCTGAGAAGGACCTTTGTGCTCAACAACTAGAGGTAGAATTCTCATCTGTGTCAATGCTGACTTTGATTAATGGGGCAAAATAACCCAAAACCTGAAAAATCAATTCTGCCGATTGTTCACAGCTAAAGTTCATTTCAGGACAAATTTTTGGAGAACAACTCAGCACATTCTTAATTTTAAATATGTGAACCATCATTCTGATCTTAGTGGGACTGCATGTGTATGGGTGGGGGTTTTTAATGCATTATCACTTCTTGTAAAAGGAGAAAGTTTAACAATCTCCAGCAATTTCTGGCAGACCTATTCAAAACTCATGGAAGAGCTGTACCTTTAAAAGAAAAAGCTGCCTTTCTACCTCAGATAGTTTAAACAAAGGGCCTATTGAGATTGAAGCTGCAAGCAGCTCATTAATCTCTTACCCTGCCTGTGTGTATTCTTCTGATAACTTGTGGATTGATATACTGAAGTGGGGGTTGCTGCATTCAAATTTTTTAAATGTAACCTCCCAGGCAAGGCTTGGGGGAAAGTATGAATATTACATTATGAAACTGAGCATTATTCTTATTACCTTACATTTATTCTTGGGCATTTTTGAGTATCAGCTTTCAAGTGAGTGAAAAACAGAGAGCTGCTGAACTGTTTTGGCCCAGAAGGAGGTCATGTCCTGACTGTCCAGGCTGCCATCCCTCCTCTCTCTGTAGTGTAGCTCAGGGCTGCAACCCCACTGCCTTCAATCCCTTTCATCTTCCGAGGTACAAGCCAGTAATCCATCTGCTGGCACTGAGAGATGTAAAGTCACATGAAACTGGTGTCAGTCACTATGAAACCAGTGCAATTCTTTGGGCAGGGATGTGTCATTGGTGAGGATGGAGACCACGCTTCGGAGCTGGTTCAATGTTACAGTGCACTTTTCCCAGAACAGCCCAACTCTTTTTGTGAATATTTCAGCATTACTGCTCACTACTTTCTTGTCTGTTCACCCAGAACTGTGTTAATGCTTCATACGATTCCTATTTGAACTTTATCTTCTATATTCCTATCCTTTTCTTTGCCAGCAGAGGAAGAACTACATTTATTTTCAGCTCTTGTCCACAGTTTTTGTCTCAGCTGCATCATCACCAACCTGTGGCTTTGGAGCAACTTAACAAGCTAAACTTCAGCTGCAGTATTTGGATCCAGAAGGAATTTTAGACAACTTTATATTGTAGGGTTTAGATGGAGCTGAACACTTACGGAGCAATCCTCCTCCTGACAGGGAAAGCAACAATGCTCTTTCTAAACCAAAACATTTTTCTCCAAGGGACAATGTCAAAACAAGTGGGGAATGGAATGTATTTATAATTGGGGTAATTTATGCTGTGCTTTCTTGGGCACGTTCCTCTCAACAAGTTTGAACTCTTTGCCTCTAATTGTTCCATGTGTTGAGTGAACCTCAGCCTCCACATGGCAGGGGAGAAGGGAAGGAAGCAGAGTCAGCTGCTGGCAGGGCAGTCAAGGGGAACCAGGAGAACCCGAGTTACCCCTTGGTTTCCCCAAATTGGTCCCCAATTGCATGTTTGTGATACTTTACCCTCCACTATCAAATTAGGTGCCCTGAAACTTGATAGTAAATCAAGCAAGTCACATCTGATTCATCCTGCTGCTGAACTGTGTTCCACATGGAAACAGGAGACAGGAGAGAAGCAGGGGAATGGTGCAGGTCTGGTTTACCTCGGACTGAAAGGTTCCCTCACTGCCGGAGGGACTTCTAGATGCACAGAGTGGCTGAAGGTGAAGAAAGGAAAAATGTTCACTAAATTTAATGGAAGTCATGGAAGGCAGTCTTTGAGAAACCTCAGGCAGTGGAGGTTGCACTTATCTTGGCTTCCAAGTTCCTACAAAAAAAGCCTTTACTGTTATCTCAGTTCTACCAATGGGAATCACAGATAGTTTTGTAGATGAGGTCAATGCCTGAATCAGGCTCTGTCCCACTTTTTTTCCAGGCCAAAGGTCCCCACATCAGGGGTCAGCCAAGAGTCAACTCAATCCATGGGCAAAGGCCACCCTCTACGCTGGAACTGGGATCTGCTTTGGTGGCTTCGCAGGACATTCAACCACAGGCTGCAGACACCAAGCACACTCCTCACGTTGAGGTTGATGGGATTAAACTGCCTGCCCTACCATAAAGCACAGGAGAAGACCTCAGCTGGGATCCAAGTTTTAGTCATTTTAAATGGGAGAAGGAGTAGGACAAGGAAGATTTTGGGAGCAAGATTCCAGGCAGGATGACAAGATAGTTGGGCTTATACACACCTTCTGCTCTGTTCAGGAAATGCCAAGTTTTGGTACTCTGGAACAATCATGTCTTTCCTCTGGCTGTGTTTGAAAGTCAGAGCAACAGGAAAGAAGAGCTTCCAATACACATTTCTCTTTGTGATACCAACAGTCAGTATCTCATTTCAGTGCAAGTGAAAAGCTTCAAAGCACTTCACTCCACTAAAATAAAATTAAAAACAGCAAAGAGAAGAAAACAGGAGATATCAGGAGATGTTTTATATGAAATCACTGAACACAATGATATAAATTTCTCAAGTAATTGAATACCCTGGACATTCTTATTGGGTTAGCCTACTGGAGCTTAAAGGCATGACTGGACGTGGCACTCAGTGCTCTGGGCTGGGTGACAAGGTGGGGACTGGTCACAGGTTAAACTCAATGATTTGGGGGTCTTTTCCAACCTTCTATGATTCTGTGATTCAAGACACATAATGAGAAGTTGGCTCCATAAGATATCAGGCTTTTGGTTTTCCTAATAAAGTTTGACATGTCAAAGTTCACATCTAAGTGCTTGCTCTCTAAAAGTCTGATAAGAAGTGCAGACTGAGGGAAACAACATTTGCAGTGAAGTGAAATATCACTTTATCAGCTTTATGAAATCCAGAAGTGCTGCAGCTCTGTGGAGGTGTCTGCTCATCCTACCTGTTTATTAAATACCTATTTATGTGCAGATTGGAAAGGATTTTTCAGGGAGAGAAAGTGCCATAGAGTTACAAGAAGGAAGTAGGCCCATAATTGTAAGGATATTTCATTTATTGAGCCCTCTTTATATATGATGCTTTGATTTAGACACCAAGGGGAGCAGCTGCTTTAACAAGGGGTCAATGGGAGTTGAATCCTTCTGAAATGGAAAGGACTTGTCCCTCAGAGCTGTTGCCCCCAGTTCCAAAGAATTGGACAGAAGTCCACTGAATTTTTTTAGGTGTGGTTTGTTCACCTGCAATAAAAGCCCTGTGAGATTGCACCCCAAGGAACTTTGTGTGTTCACAGACTAATTATGGGCTGTTGTCCTTCACCCCTCTTTCGTGACAGCTTTCCTGCTTTCTGTCCTGAGACTTTGATCCAGACAAAAACCATTTTTGCAGAGTTGGTTTTAGTGGGATCAGAGCTGCTCTGACTCACCTCTTGGCTACAAAATCGCTGGAGTCAACAGCAGGAAGGTGGCACGAACATGTATTTGGGGCTTTGGAGCTGGAAAGGGCAAGACCACCTTTCTGACTGCATCAGCTCCGAATTAGTCAAAGGAACAGGTAACTGCACCTGGAGTTGCACAGATTGACCTGGAGAGTGATTCCCAGGGTCACTCTTAGGAGAAACACGGGTGTTGTATCAAATTATTTGAGATGCAGACCCCGAGGTTCTTAAATATTTAGGTGACATGAAGTCATCTAAAGCCAACAGAATTTATTTTTTTTTTCCTAAACGCCAAAATTTTGCTTTGGATATGTCAGAACCTCTCAGGAACTTTCCTTCTGTTTTGAACAGCTCAGAAAAGAACTAATTGCAAGAGATATCCTTGTTGCTGAACAGTGGCAAAACAAGGCACACTCAGAAGGAAGTCTGGCAACTAAGGGTTGGGAGGGTGCTGGAGGACATTTCCCAGAAAGGAAGGTACCTTCAAATACACTTGATTCATAACTCTTGCAAAGTTTTTCTCGCCCAAAGGCAAAATTGAAAGGGAAACTAGATCAGCTCATTGCCTGAGGAATCAAAGAGTTAGTTGTGAGCCAACAGATATTCACTGCAGGGAGGGGGAAGTTTTATTTATGTGTGGATACAAATGAATGGAAGAAATATTTAAAAATAGCATCTTCTATTGCCTGCAGGTGGAGTTGTTCGGGGAGGGACATGGCTGATGCCAAATATTTGATCTGCGCTTTGATCCAACAGCAGGGCTCTGGCAGGTGCCCTTAGAAACACGGAGAACACATTTTTTTACATATTCAACAGCCCCTCAGGAAGCTGCTGCTTCCTCTGAGCCCCTCTTGGGCTGTGATTGGCACCCAATGAGCTTCACTGGAAAACAGATTGTTGAGGACGTGGAGAGTACTGTGCTATATATAGAAGTCAATGGCATCCAGGGAAAAACAGTTGGAAGTGCAACTGGAATTTCTGGGGGAAATCAGAGCTCCTGGGCAAATAGACAGGTGTGAATTCCGTGTAATGGAAATAACGTGTTGGCAGGGGAAGTTAAAGCAGAGGGTGTTCAGACAGGTCACGCAGCAAGCACTAAGAGCCTGTCTCAACAGACAGATCAGGCACAAAGCGATGGGGATTAAGGAAGGAAAGGGATGTTGTGTTTGGCTGCCCCAGCTGGGGCCTGAGCGCTCGTGCTGGGGCACAGCCGGCTCTGCATTCCCTGGCTGCCATCACCTGGCACAGCATGACCAGGGCAGGATGCCCTGGGAAGGGAGCGGGGTGGTGGAGCTGCACAGGATGGTTAAATTGCCAGGAAACATGCTCATATAGTCATAACAAAATGCACTATTCAAAGCATGAGCATCTGCTGTCGCCTCAACAGACTGATGGGACGCTCAGAATTTTACAGCAAAGTGTCAGTGCTACCCTGTGAAGCCACATGTCCAATGCTGGCCATCCTCAAACCTCTTCACTTGGCCTCCTTCTCTCTGGAGGGATGTTGTACTGTGTGATGGGTGTTAGAGCTGACAGCTCCCTGTCTTTACACCCTGCACAGGCCTAAGGACTGTTACTGCAGCTGAAGGAGAATTAAAACCGTGTTTCTTATTTTGTTTTGGACTTGAAATTAAACCTTGAAATTTAAAATTCTTCAGTGTATGAAAACTTGACTTAATTGAAGATTTTGTTTTTTTAGTGAAATCAAGTTAGGGAGAGAGGAAACACATGAGGTGAATGCAAACCTCCTGGAAAGGAGTCTTTTAGAAAACTTGGAATTGTTTTTAAGAAGTAACATGTCTGTTACAAGAACTTGCTCCAGGACAAAGATTTTTCTTTCAGTCAAGCCCTGAACCGGTAGATTTCAACATTATTATGTCAACAACTCTTCATTTTCATTTTGAAAGGGCATTTTGTGAAAACTGCCTTATCTCAAGGCATGTTTCAATTTTCAGAAAGTAGCTCCATCCAAACACCTTCAGGCACAGCATCATCAGGCCCAAGTGATCAACATCAAACTGTGTAAAAACACAGCACAATAATGGCCTGAGCAGAAAGTGCCCAGGAAGCTCCTGAGCCTGCCTTTAAAACACACCCTTTCCCCACAGACTTAAATCTCTGTGAGCCTTATGGTACCTTGACTCCTTGATTGCTGACTGCAGCACCAGTGAGAGCCCTCTGAAGGTTTGATGCTGATTAAACTATTGAGATGTGTGTGAAAAGACCAGGCACATCTACACCTCCACAAATGTGTTCTTGGTATCCCTCTACACCAGAATGTCCTGGATGGACAACCTGCCCCATGAAACCTTCACACAGTCAAGGAGATCCTGGTGAAACACAGTCCATGGTCAGTTGCAGAAGAGTTTATTAACTATGCTTAACAGATGTGCAAGTCATCACACAAACACTGTTTTAGTCAAAGGCAAAACCAATTCCTTGACCCGAGCAAGGATATTCACACCAAAAAACTTTACACTGGAGTTCTGTCAAAGGTTGCACCTATTTTTGGTGTGTGGATAACACTCAAGTCCTCAGAAACATGCAGATGTTGTTGCTTTTCCTACATCTCTTGTCTTGGCATGTGCACACAGGGTCAACTGATTTACTCTCAGTTGCTAATCCAGAGTTGGAGTCTTGCTTACCTGGCATGAGGACTACACTGTAATTAGGCAGTGGCACTCCTGGGGGAAACCTGCCCTCTGAACTATTTCCAACAGTCTGTGCAAGAATTTATAATATTCTTAGCTTGTTTAGAAATCATAAATACAATATTAATAGTGACTTAAAGCAGGTAGATGTTCTAAAAGCCCAGGTAACAGTGTTTGACTCAAAGTTAATTCTGTATAACTATCAAAAGCAGGCAGACTCCACGTCCTTTGCTTCTCCTCAGAATGCTCTCCCCTCATTTCGTGCTGCATCTTTCCAGATTGATCCCGTGCCATTGGTTAGGAATAGAGGACCCATCAATTCTCACCCTCAGTGCTTATCTCAGCCTGTCAGGGGCCTTTCCCTTCCCTCCTGGACACCCCCACATGTATCACCTCCCCACCTTCTACCATTCCCCGGGCTGTTTTCTCAGCCTGCCCCAAATCTTCCTTGAGACAAGCTGAGCAAACCAGGCAGGGTGATGAAGAAAACACATTCTGCCATGACTAGACCATCAAACTGAGGCCAGAAGGCTTTTTGAGCAGTTATTGCCCCAGCAAGCCCAGGGGAGAGCGACTGCAAGGCAGTATGAACCTGTTGTCGCTGATGAGTGACATCCAGTAGCTGGGAGAAAACAAAGATGTGCCATGTGCCAGCTCCTTTCCTCTCCTTCAACGACAGGAAAAATGTACAGAATGTGTCCAGGCAAGGCCATGATTCATAATCTTTGCAATGCATTCCAAGTGTTGAGGGGAGGCAGGGTACAGCCACCATGGCTCCTTTCTTCATGAGCCTTTTTTCTTCTTATTGTTGTCATTTCTTCTTGCTTTGGAAGGGCATGGAGAAAATTAATGCTCTCTACTCACTTTGTCTATAGCTAATAAAATACATTAAAGCATCCTTGAACTTCATTTCAGCTCATAAGTCTGAAAAGCAGAAAAAAACTTTGATATTTGTTAATTTGGAAATACTACCAAAGGAGATACTGTGAATAAAGTAGATCATGCTCAGCTTCTTTCTTTAACGCAACATTTATTCTATAGCTTCCGAGGAACTTGCAAGTTCAGGGATCAGTGCCTCCAGGGCTCCCAGAATTAGTGTAGTATGTGGTTTTTTTACTAAAAATAGTTAAAGTTCCATCAGGATTGGACTTTTGTGTGTCTATTTTTGGCATCCTTCAGTAGACAAATGCACTGGCTGAACTTGCTCTCCCAACCTCTTGATGGTGTTTTGCTATTAATAGAAAAAAAGAGTTTAATGAGTAACTGGTCTCACGGTGTGGGATAATACATTCCCACTTTGCAATCTGCTCCTGTGGCCTTTACAAGCACAGACACACTTAAAAAACAATACAGGGATCTGCCAGGATGCCCGAGCAGGAGAGAGCAGGTGCCTGTGGGAGCGCAGCCCGGGATGGCCTGGCATGGATCCTGGATGGAAACCATCCCTGGCTGGTGACCCAGAAGCCACATCCTGAGCACTCAGAACTGATATTGATACCAGCAACTGATCTTGATACCAGCAACTGATATTGATACCAGCAACCCCCAGGCTCTGCTGTGAGGAAAGGCTGAGGGGAGTGGGATTGTTCAGCCTGGAGAAGAGAAGGATTTGGGGTGACCTGATTGGACCTGAAGAGAGTGACAAGAAAAATGGACAGACTATTTACAAGGGCCTGGAGAGACAGGACAAGGGGGAATGGCTTCACCCTGACAGAGGGTGGGGTTAGATGGGAAATTGGGAAGAAATTTTTCCCTGTGAGAGTAGTGAGGCCCTGGCACAGGTTGCCCAGAGAAGCTATGGCTGCCCCATCCCTGGAAGTGTCCAAGGCCAGGTTGGATGGGGCTTGGAGCAACCTGGGCTAGTGGAAGGTGTCCCTGCCCATGGCAGGGGGCAGAATGGGACTGGATGATCTTTAAGGTCCCTTCCAACCCAAATCATTGTGTGATGAACTGTGGCCAAACTGGCCCCAGGTTCCTGCCTCAACCCTCTGATGGATGTAGGAGGTGCGCAGCATGGGGATGTCGGGGAGACATTCCCAGGAATGCAGGGACAAGTGGGATCCAGGCTCACAAATCACAGCTGCACATTTTCCCCAGATTCCCAAATACTGGTGTGTGAGGAGCTGCTTTGAGTCTGAAAAGCAGGGAAGAGTCATGGTTCAAGAAGAAATAAAAGATCCAGATCATTTTAAGGTGTCTTGTTACACCAGCGTGGGTCATGTGGGTAAACCAAAGATGCCACTGTGGGTTATGGTGCAGCAGGTGGGACTCAGTGTCAGGGTGTGGGTAACTGGCACTTTGCAGCCATCTGACCTCGACAGAAAGCAGGAAAAACTGTAGGAAAACCAGGCCAGAAGAGCTGATTTACTTCTGAGCAATATATGACACTCTCATGAGTAATGGTATTTTTACTTGAAAGGTTAAGTGGGAAACAGAAACCAAGTGTTTGTGGCTCTGTTCCAAAAATAATATTTGAACTAATCCAGCAACTTTGATCATCCAACTACACGTCATGTTTATTTGTGAAAAATGTCAACATTTTTCTAGGCCCATGCGGATTTCCCCTCCTTTTGATCTCTCAGCACCCTCAGTTTTCCTGTAAGGTTAGAGGGATTAATCCATATTTATGATCACATAAAAAATAATGTATTCTTTGTTTTCACATTTTCCAAACTGGACAGGATTGAGACAAATAATAAAAAACATACAGAATAACTGGTGGCTCTTCCCTGCTCTTACAATTTAAACATTCCTTCTCATGGGCATCCTCAGAGCAAGATTTCCACCAGCTCTTATCAGTTCAGAGCACACAGATACTGTTCCTTGGGTGAAAGGGAAAAGCCAGAAGAGTGGGAGCACAAGGTTTGGGGAGGTTGTGTCCCATGACTAGGCTGGAGGCAGGATGGGTTGGATGACAGTGTAACACATACAGGTAGATTATGACTTTCCTTTTCCTTGCCTGAGCAGCAGAAGGTTGCTCTGTTTGCTTCACAAGATTCTTTAAATTTAATGAGACTTAAAGCCCCATTACTTCTATAATTCTTATGTCAACACACAATGTCCCAGATGCACAACGATATTCCCTCGTTTGGCACTAGAAGGAATTTGTCTGGCTGTGCTGGAAATGACCATTTCCACTTCCCAGATAGACATCACTAAAGTTCCATTAGTCTTTACTTCAAGGGTCTGGCTCTAGAAAAGAAACTGTCATTAATCTTGGGTGTTAATTGCCTGGTTTTTAGCCAGCACTGCCAACAAGGATACTTGTGAACATCTTGTCCAGTGAGACATGAGTCAAGACCACTTTCTTTGCACAGAGTATACTGAAAATATCCAGTCTTAACTGACAACAAAGACATAAAAGTCTTTATAGCCACTGTTTTACCTTTCCTGTGACAGTGTTTTGAGAACTGTTATAAAAATTACCTCCCAAACACATCTCTTCCTGAATTCTCTACAATTGCACTGAGAATTTTCTGCTAGAACTGGTTCTGTGTTGAACTTCTTTCTCTTTTACTGTCCCTCTCTCTCACACCCAAGGCTGAAGCACCCTAAATCCCACACTCTAAACCTTCATTTTCAGTTATTTTTCCCCCACCCATCCCGTCTACATGTTGCACAAAGTCCTTCAAGTCCAGGTTTGTTGGAGCCAACAAAAGCATCTGTGAGTGGTGTCAAAAAGTCTAGTTGAAGTTTTTTTTAATATTCTTGGGCAACCTGTTAGGAAAAAGCCAGTAGCAAATGATGATGAGCTTGTAGGAACATATTGCAAAAGCTTGTCCCTCCTTCTTACCAGCAGTGAACTGCATGATCTGAACTGGAATATATTTGTGTTGGAGAATGGTTGAGTGAGTTTGCTGGGATTATCAGCCTTGCTTATGAGTAAGAGCACTGCTCTTGTTTTCAGCAATCCTTGATCTAAAGGAAAACAGTTTGCTTCTCATCCTTTATCTTTTATTGGACACTATTAAGGGTGGGGAAAAACCCAATGGATCTGAGGCAGCTCCTTGGCAGTGTTAGAGCCCAGCTGGGTGGCCCAGAAGAGCTGCTGCAGAAATTTCACAAAGAATTATATATTTTTTTTAAATCATAATGTGGCTTTTCTAACCAAACCACGCTTTCAGCAGAATTCCCTTTAGAACCAGTCTCAGCCCTGAGGTATGCCGCTCAGCCTACGATGTGCAGGCACTATCTACACCATCAAGACAAGCTAAAAGAATTCTCAGCCCAGTCGTGGGAAAGCCTTTTCCTGTGGGCAGCTGGGGAAGGCAAGGGGAGCAGGTTGAAGGCAGGTTGGATCCTACAGGCAGCAGGAACAGCCTGGTCCTGGCTGCTGCCTCCTTGAGCCTTTTCCCAGCATGTCCCTAAGAATTTGCTGAGTGAATGAACTGCACACACACGGCAAATCCACCGCTACCGGGACAGCTCTGGGCTGGGGGAAAACATGAAATATAATCATGCTGTGTGTGCACAGCAAAGCCAGCTCACACTGGGTGTACTGCGTGCATGCAGAACAAATATCCAGCAGGAATCCCTTCTGTGATAAGGGAAAGGCCAAAGAGTGCAGCTGATCCCAACACTGACACGAGTCCGTGACCCTCTCTGCCCTGTGGGAGAACTGGGCACTGCTGCTCCAGGTTAAAAACACCCCTCCAGTTCCCCTGGGGGCTGTAACACCAGCCAGCAGCCAAATTAAAACCTCTATGTTTTTCAGTTTTTTCCTTTTAATTGGAAATTTGGAGAATATATTTAATACCGTGGGGGTTCCCCCCCCACCGATAGTGGCCTCAAACTGTGTAAACTCTCAGGTTAAGTGCTCAATTAAAAGGTCAAATTATCCAAATAGAAAACTGAAGTGTCAGGCAATAATTGTCCACTGGACTCCGTTACCTGAAGAGTTCATTGCACACTGACCTCCTTTAAACATTACACAGGCTGGGGGGACGTGTAGTACTTCCTACAAGTTATTTATAACTCCGAAGAATCCGGACTTGGGTAAATACCGAGATCGCTCCTCGGAAGCATTTTAATATGAAACTGCAGGACCCACAAATACAATAAAGATGCTCTCAGAATTTCCAACCAATTTTTTTCTAGGGGAAAAAAAAAGTAGCCCCTATCTCTCACCAGCATAACAAAAAGTTATATAAATGTATAAGACTGTTTAAGCTATTACTAATGCTTGCTAAAGAAGTCTCATTTTATGAGCCTCCCCCAGGTCTCAGCTCTGTGCCCATAATTTTTGTGTGGGATATATATTCTGACTCAACACTTCAAGCTCATTCTTCGCTTTTGACCAAAAACTCAGCTTCTGTTTATCCTGTCTGTGCCTCTAGCGAGCCATCGGGGACAGTGACACACGGCAGCCATTCCTACTGTAATCCCTGCTCAGCACCATTGGGAAGCAATTCTCTCCCGTGAGGGTGGGGAGGCCCTGGCACAGGTTGCCCGGAGAAGCTGTGGCTGCCCCATCCCTGGAAGTGTTCCCAGGTTGGATGGAGCTCTGCGATAGTTGAAGGTGTCCCTGCTCATAGCAAGGGGGTGGAATGAAATGATCTTTAAGGTCCCTCCAACCCAACCCATTCCATGGTTCTATGCTTCTATATAATGTTCTTGTTATTAATCTTCATGCAGGTTAAAGGTGGTTTCCAAAGCTGACTAAAATGGGTTCCTTTCTCTGGGGTTTGGATGTGCTCAGACGAGGCCTGAGGTGATTCTGCCTTGTGCACTTACCAACCCTGAGGGTGCCACATGATCTGCAGATCCCCTTTCCCTTCTGCCTGGTGTGTCCCCTCTGGCAGTCACATGCCAACTGCAAAAACATTAACCACTGTGTCCTCTGTAAACCCAGCCCTCTATCAGCAGCAGGGAGGCCTTCACCTGCTGTTTTCTGGGAGATGTGGTCCAATCCCGATAAGAGCTATCTAATCACTTCACAAAGTTGAGAAGAGATAGCAGGGACCACAGAAAAAAAGCTGCTAAATAGATGTTACTTCTCTTTCTTTTCGAATTCTTGGGCACTGTGAGCACACATTGCCTCGATACAATGATAAAAAGGCTTCCTGAGTCACCAGTTGGATTTGTTGTGAGACCTGAGTGAGTTAGCACTGACATATGAGTCACATTAAATCATTAACCACACCTGAAAATATCAGCATGGACTCCATGACCCCAGGGAACAAATTTAACAACACAAAAACTTGATCTGAAAAAAAAAAAAAAGAAGAAAAAAGCTAACTTTAGAATGAGACTAGTTCAGACCAAACCCTTCAGTCCTGTGGCTCGAGAGCGAGCCTGAGTCATGTGTTGGCATTTACCTCCCCCTCTGCCTGTGAGGGGGTAGCCGCATCTTCACAAGGTTTCTTATGCCTAAATTGGGCTTTTTGTTCAAAATGAGAACAAAAGGATGAATAGAGCATAGCTTGGCTGCCCAAGGAGTCATCACAGCAGCTGGTGCATTCATGTCCTCTGCTAAAGAGAGAAATTTGATAGTCAGTCAAAGAAATGCTTAAGTTACTCTTAATTAGCCAAATATCAACGATAAAATAGGCTTCTCCAGGGTTTTGGTTGTATTTCCTTATTTAAAAGACAATTAGAGTGATAACCCGATTTCTTTGAGGATGTCTGAGTATGTCCTTGTTGATACCCACATATTATTTTCACAGTTGTGACTTACGATTTTGTTACAGATGCTAAAAACAACCCTGCCCATGAGTATGACAAGAACAGCCCTTTTGCAGCCAAACTCTCCGTTCAGTCACCACAGTCACCACAGTTTGTCTATTTTAATAGCACAAGGGAAACAGAGTGTGCTGCAGCAGCATGAAGGAAACCCAGAGGGCTTAAAAAGTCTTTTTCAGCACTGGCAATTAAATAGTAGAAATGTCACTTCCAGTTTGAGCTGCAGAAACATGCACATACATGTGCAGTTAATTGGACAAGTTTGTCCTTGGTCGAAGGCAAAAGAGAACAGACAGAAAATTCCCTTGCACAGGGAAGTACCTGGGAAGAGCTGCAAGGCACGAGCCTGCTGGAGAGCACCCCATTTTGAGTCACAAATGTTCAGAAACTTCAAAAAGGAGATTTATTTCTCCTGACACCTTCTACCACTGAGGAAAAGGTAAGGCAAGGCTTGTTTTCCAGCAATGGAAGTTGCAGAACACAGATGCCAGGAAGAGTTGTGTAAAGTATGTCCAGAACCTCAGCCCTTTGCTGAGCCCTGGATTTGAGGACAGATTCGGCAAACTCAGCTTCAAACTCCCCTACACCAGTTGCCAAGAGGGTTGAGATCCCATGGCAAGGTATCCTGTGCTAAATTCCCAAACAGCCCAAATCTGTGTTTCCAATAATCCTCGATCTGACATTGCACTTGGCCTTTAGCACAGGGTCAGGGACAGCACATGGATGAAAGGTGGTTTTCACTGGGGAAATGATGCGAATCATAGAGTTCATAGGAACTTGGAGGATTTAACCAGACTTCACTGAGTTCATCGAGTTCTTTCTAATCCAGAATTCATAAACTAACGGCAGAACAATTACACAAAGACAAACAAACACAGGGACAGATATGAGCCAGCCCAGACAGATTTGGAAAGACAGATTTGGAAAGACAAACTTCCAAAGTCATACCAGAAGGATGAGTCGAGAGAGAAGGCTGGAATTCCACATGCTCAGATTGAATCACTGTGATGTCTCCCGGGAAATTGAACATGGATTAGAAGAAAAGATCAAATAATGGACAGAATTGAAGCTTGCTGCAACAATGGAAATTTTGGGGGATACAACAGTCTAATTTGGTGGAAATAATGTGACTGAAAATGGTTTGTTGCCAGGAATGTTCTTCTTTACTACAGTTACCTGATGCCATCTGAATCATTGAATAATCAGGCCAATGAACCAGTGGAATTACCATTCCAGGTGAGACCTTTGGTCAGCCAATGATCCTGCTGTCTCCAGGAGTGATCCAAGACCGTCAAAGCAAGGCAGGAGAAAGATTGTTTCAGCTAGATACCAAACGCATTGCTCCTTATTAGGGGTCTCTAAATCTCCGGTAAGAGATTGTCTTAAATCCTAAAATGTTTGATTTAATGCTATTTCAAAAGCACACCAGCAGTAACCATTGTCATCCTGGATTTCTTTTTTCATGTGGCAGCCAAGGTGTCTGAAATCCTCACTTCAGGTGTGCTGAGGTCCAACCTTTGCCATTGGGATTGGCCATTGTGTTCACCAACACAGCAGCATTTGGAAAAAGGAAATGCCAAGGCTAAAAGTGAGACATGGAAAGTGGTGAAGGAGGCAGGTGTGGCAGGAGGAGCAGCATTTACCAAACTGATAAACTGTGGAGGCGTATAAAGGAGTGAAATGATGACACAGCTACGTCTGAAGCAGTACTCTAATTATTAAATCCAAAAAACCCCAAGTCCATAAGAAATTCTAGCTGTAATTCCTGGCCCCACTCGTGTGCTGGTGACTTCACTAATCAGATTGGTGGGGAAAGTGAAATGCAAAGCAGGCTCAGTGCTCCAGGCACTCCTCAGTGAGTCACTGCTGCAGCCACCACATCAATGGGAAGTGCTGATTGCCAGTTTTCCATTCTTTCCCAGATGCTGCTTCCTCAACATGGCCCTTCACAGCTCTTTGGCTGTTGGACTCACCCCTCTGAGCAGCTCCTTCCCCTCAGTCATCTGCCTGCAGCTCCCACCAGCCTGAAGTGCCTGAGGAATGCCAGGACACTCCAGTGAGTTTGGCTCCCAAGAATCCTCATTTGTAATTCAGAGAGCCTGAGCTCCTTCCAGCTGCCTACACCATTCACTTGGAACTAGCCAGGCACATATTTTCCCAAAATCCTCTTGCAGAATTGCCAGACAACAGGCTCCCATTGACTCAGGGCATTCTTTCTGTCAGGACAAGTGCAGGAGTTACATACTGTCATCACACACAGCAGGGCAACAGAGAAAGGCCTTTTGTCTGCCTCAGATGTTTCAGTTTTGTGCTGCTACACGTTGGGCTCGGCCAATCTGTGAAGAGATGAATGCAAAGGGATGCAGGTGAGGTTATACAGGATAAATGCAGGGAGTGTGAGCGCCAAAATCATCCCGTGGGTCGGGGTTTAACCCCAGCTGGCAACTAAGTACCACAGAGCTGCTCATTCACTGCCCTCACACTGGGGTGGGGTGGGAGGAGAATGGGGGAAATGGTAAAACTTATGGTTGGGATAAGAACAGTTTGATAATCTAAATAAAGTATAATATAATAAATATAACATAATGATGGTGATAATGATAATGATGAAAATACAAAAAAGAAGGAAGGAAGGAGGGAAGGAAGAAGGGAAGGAGCAAAGGAGGGAGAGGAATAAAACTCGTTGCCTGGTTTGGGCTAAAACGCTGAGCTCAGCTGAGCGAGTTGAGCATCTCCCCGCTGAGCGCGGCCTAACGCTGCCACCTGCCGACGGGCTGCCGGGCATCCCTGAGCATCCCTGAGCTTCCCTGAGCACCCCTGAGCATCCCTGAGCTTCCCTGAGCATCCCTGAGCTTTCCTGAGAATCCCTGAACATCCCTGAGCATCCCTGAGCTTCCCTGAGCTTTCCTGAGAATCCCTGAACATCCCTGAGCATCCCTGAGCTTCCCTGAGCTTCTCTGAGCATCCCTGAGCATCCCTGAGCTTCCCTGAGCATCCCTGAGCATCCCTGAGCTTCCCCGACCATCCCTGAACATCCCTAAGCATCCCCGAGCATTCCTGAGCTTCTCTGAGCATCCCTGAGGATCCCTGAGCTTCCCTGAGCTTCTCTGAGCATCCCTGAGCATCCCTGAGGATCCCTGAGCATCCCTGAGCTTCTCTGAGCATCCCTGAGCTTCTCTGAGCATCCCTGAGCATCCCTGAGCATCCCTGAGCTTCTCTGAGCATCCCTGAGCATCCCTGAGCATCCCTGAGATTCTCTGAGCATCCCTGAGCTTCCCTGAGCATCCCTGAGCTTCCCTGAGCTTCTCTGAGCATCCCTGAGCATCCCTGAGCTTCCCTGAGTATCCCTGAGCTTCCCTGAGCATCTCTGAACATCCCTGAACTTCCCTGAGCATCCCTGAGCTTCCCTGAGCATCTCTGAACTTCTCTGAGCATCCCTAAGCATCCTGCAGCACCCCTGGTCATCTCCCTGGGCTGATGCTGAGAATGTGGTAGGAGGCCAAGTTGTAGCTGTGTTTTCCAAGTGGGTAAAAGGAGGTTAGGTCACGCAGGATGGGTCAGCTCATGCATTGGTCAGGGGTGTCACTCCTGGAGAGCTCCACTTAAATGAGGTGAATCTTCTTCATTTAAAGCTCAGAAACTCATATATGGTTTTGAATCCAGAAGAAGCTGCTCCAAACTGCATCAGGCCTAGGAATCTTCCAATATTTTTTTACTAATTTTGAATTCAGATGTGACAAATTAAAATCAAAGCAGTTTCCCTTCTACCCTGGGAGTATTGCTCCTCACTACGAAATTAGCAGCAGAGATCTTCCACCAGCACTGAGCACTTGTGGGAGGAATCACACCAAGAGCTGAACTGTGATGTCAGGAATGTGGATCAGAGATGTGTTTACCTCCTCACTTCCTCATGCACAGCTCTCACTTCTGCTTTTGAGGATTTACACTTTTAAATATTATAGAAACAAAATATATGAATATTTAATATTTAGTAAATTACTATCTAGCAATATTATCCCCTTCAAAAATGTGCAGTATCAGTGGATTTGAGTATCACTGATTTTACTGCTTGTGGTTAGATTGTAGATCCTTGAGTTGCAGTCTGAACTCTGAATATTTGATAACTCCTCTTTGCCTCTTTTTGACACGGTGACAAATTTTTCACACTGATATTTAATTTCTTTAAAGACCAAACATACCACAACATTTCTAAACCCATTCAAACACAAGCACCACTGATTCAATAAAACTATACAATCCCAAGATGCACATCATATGGTTTTTTACATGAAACAAATGGTTTCATGAACCTGGAGGATTTACAAGCCCTGAAATTCCTGCTTCGTTTCTTGCAGCTGAGCTCCTGTGCTGCTGTAATGTCAGTGGCTGCCATGGAGCTGTGCTGAAGGACAGGCCCGGCTGGAAGCTGGAGTTACCCTGGAATAAAGCTTCAGCTCATAACAATCCGTAATTGCTGAGTAACCCGGCGGGGTCACAGAGTTTAACAGGAGTGCTGAGATGACGAGCTCAGAAAGGGAAAGGGGCAGTGCAGGAGCTGGCACAGGTCCTATCTGATATCTCAGTGGCAGCTCATCTCCAGTAGCAGCAATAAAATTATATAAAACTCTTATACTTCACAGCTTTTCTCTGAGATTAATGTTTCCTTGCATAGTGTGAAGCTTTTATCCCTCCAGTGTCTGAAGCTGGGGCTGTCCACCCTTATGTTTTCACTCGACAGAAGTTTAGCAAATCATATTTTTCCAGGAAGAAAAATTGGCTCCATCTGTCCTGATCCTGCACTGACCTAAGGGGCCTCTCCTGCAATGAAGAGCAGCAGTAAATCTGGGCACCACGGCAGCTGCAGGAATTCCCAGCTGGAATTCTCCCAGATGATGCCCTGGGAATATGAAGCACCGAACAAGGTGCTAAGGGGCCAGTCAGTGATGTTCTCTTGGGAGAAAAGACCAAAGTAAATAAAAGAAAATTTGGACGTTTCCTTCAGCCCAAAGCCACAAGGGTGACGAAACAAAGGTTAGAACTCAGCACCAGGACAGAAAGGCAGGACTGTCAACATCATTTGACCTGTGTCCAGCTGGCACCAGGCACTTGCCAAGCCAAAACCTGGCTGTGGGGACTTTTCTCCTGAAAGCCAGGTCCTGTGCCCAGCTCAGCCCATCCCATTGTCTGCTGGAGAAGTCTTAGCTCCTCCTCAGGACAGAAGAGCATCAGAGACATGATCCACATGCATCCAGCACTCTCCTAAAGATAAATCCTCCTCTTACTGCTGGTGCTGCTGCAGGTGCTGATGTGCCCAAGCCAGTTTCTCACTGAAGTGAAGAATTAAATACATGATCTACAATAAGTCGTTTTTACCCTGCTTTTTCTTTTTTAGTAACCCAAGCTCCTCAAATTTTTTCCATATTTCAGGGTTGGGAAGGGGAAGGATGATAGACTGACAGGGGGAAAGTACAGGCAGTGGGCATCAAAGCTGTGACAGCTGGTGAAAGTTGTGATCCAGCCTGTGCAGAAGCTGCTTAAAGGAAGTTAAATATTTAACATAGTATTGTTATCATCACTGCATACTTGATAGAAACTTAAAATGCTCATACAGGAGAATAATTGTGGTTCAAATGCCTGTTCCACCCACTAAGGCACTATGTCTACAATAACTCTCTGTTTCAATCCTGACACAGTAACCCTTTATTTGTTCTAGGAGCTCCCACATGAAGGAATAGCTGGTATAGATTTTGTAATTATCCCTCTTTAAAAACAAATAGCGAGAGCAGGAACCTGGGGTTTTTTTGCAATGTAGGAAGGAGAGACAATCCCATATTACCAGCTCCTTTCCTGCATCAGCACTGTGAGACACTGCCAGTGTCTGCGGAAAACAGAGATTGCAATATAGTTTGAAAAATGATGTTTGAGGCTCTCTCTGGTGAGCAACTGTTTCTCATTCAGCATGGTGCTCCAGCTGCAGCGTGTGAGCCAAATTCTGCTCCCACATCAGTGTGGATCTGGAGGGATTCCACTGGGTTTGAAGACCACAGTAACTCAGGCTGCAGCCTCGCTCATGGTCCCCGCTGAGAGGTATGGGAAGCATGGTAATAATTAGGGAGGATTCTGCTTCCCTGGAGCTCCCTGCACTGAAGCAATTATTCTCTCCTTTTCATTACCCATTCAAGACCACATTGGCTAAATATAAGACAGATTCAACAATTAATATGAGCTCCATAAGAGACAGCGGGGAAAACCTACTTGCTGAAAACATAATTCTTCAGTAATCACCAGGAATCACTAACTGTAAAGGAGCCAGATCCAATAAAGCTTCAATCTTAAGCAGAACTTAAGCAGAAACAGTTTTCCCTGTAACTCTGAGTCAGGCATTTCAGTTTTGGAGGAACACAGGTTCAGATGTGCTTTCCTTTGTCCCACTGAAAACAGCACCTGCTCCCTGAGAGATGGGGATGTTTGTGGTGATGGTGTGATGTGTCTGACTTTACCTCTGCACTATTTTCCCAGCTCGTGTCTGTCTCAAGGATTATGGATTTCACACCAGGGATCAGGAATTTAGGAGTGCCAGCACCTTATTTTGGGGTCTGTCAGTCGCTGAAGCCGCAGAGGTGTAACAACATCAGTCACAGCACTGCCTCTGAATTTTTGGAAACCTAGTCTAAGTAGGTAACTTCTCCTGAACTGGCAAATCTGAACCTCAGAGGTCTCACTCAGAGTTTTTCAGAAATGCGGGTTCCATCTGAAGACCAAACACTGCTGTGTTGCTCCCTCCTCTCCCTTTCTTCTGCACTGACTGTGCCGGCGTGCCAAAGCTCCCACTGCCAGGACAGCCTTCTCTCAGACATGGTGCTAAATGGTGCATTTGGCCAACATTTTCGTTGGGGAAAAATCTCACTGGGATATTCAGATCATATTAGATGTGGTTTGGATGTTCAGGATAAGCTGAAACCACAGGAAGGTGGAAAGAGAGATGATTATGTAGCTCCTGGTGGATTGATTGAGTTTTCATCAGAAACAACTGTACATCATGAACTCCTCTTACTTAACTGTCACCTTCCTTTCAGTGCTGACTGAAACTAAATCATCCCCTTCAGCCTTGCACCTCTGCTGCAGTCCTTGTGCCTCAACCAAAGAAAGCAGAAATGTACCCAATTTTTCCTTCCCACGGCCTTCTTGGACAGGAATGGAACTAAACTCAATGAACTTGGGATTTTTCACTGCAAACGAAGCATCTCTTATCTCCCAACTCATCCCTATTTCCAGCTGTTTCCCAGCCATCAGTGCAGGGGTCCCTGTGGATCTTGGGGGCCATTGTGTCACCCCTTGGGCATCAGCCCAAACCTGCCCAGGTGCTGAGGGCAGCTGGGGTTGGCCTGGCTCTGGGATTCAGGCAGCTCCAAGCTCTCCCTGCCTGGGATCCAGGGTAAATTAAGCAGTGCAAATGTTCAGTTGGTCCTCTCCCATCTGAAAAAAGTCCGTGACTCACTTCATCCATCCTCTGGGGACTGAAGTGGGAAAGACTGAGTCAAAGCTTCATTTGTATTCTGCCTGAAACTGTCAGAATTTGACTGGAGTTGTGCCTAATTTTTTTTATTGCTCAGCTGTTCTCCTGCAGGTTCCTTCTCTCATGTCTCTCTCGTGTTGCCAAGGGTGTATTGCTGCTCATCCCTCCTGCTCTGCTAAATAAACCTTGACAGGAGCAGCCAGATGGAAGCTCTCACCTTAAATTAACACATCAGCCCCTTTCAAGACCACGTGTAGCAAAAGCAGATGCAAATACAGACCGAGAGTAATCTGCTCTTCGCTTGTCAATATTTGAATGGTCTTGGCTCTCATTCTGGACAGTAATAAAAGAAGCTGGTTAATCATTTATAATTGTTGGGAGCTCTGTGCCATTAATGAACAGGAAGTTTTATGCAGCTGTCAGATGCACAAGCTGAGCATTTCCTGCAGAGGAGAAAGATTTATTTGGTGACAGTTTCATTATAGATTTTTAGAAAGAAAAAATAGCATTTTGATCACCAAAAAATCCAGAAAGAAGCACACCGTTTCCTGTGCTTTGGAGAGGATTCTCTGTGGCTGCCACCCAGCTAAATGATTCCCAAGCATGAGGCAAACCAAAACTCACCATGTGCCCCTCTGGAATGTCCTGGGTGGATACACAGGATGTCTTTGAAATCGCTGTAAAACAATAATAAAACCAAAGCTGAAATACACCTCAAAGAATGGATGTTCATTAGGACCACATAACTGGGGAAAATTAATCAGCACAAAGTTTCCTGTGATGTCTCTAATTTAATAAGGTCACAGCAGTGTAATCAGGAGGAGCATCTCAGTGACTGCAGAGCAAATTAGCTCTAGGTGTAACTGCACCAGTGCTGGAGGAGTCACAGAAACATTTCCTCTGATATTTACTGCAGTTATTTCTGCTCTTGGAAGTGCTGCCAAACCAGGTCAGAGAAGGATGAGCTACGAGGAGGAGGAGGGAGAAGCTTTGATCTGCACACAAATAGCCCTGATGCCATGGAAAAGCAGCCTGGGACACTGTGGGTATTCCCACTGCCTGGCTGCAGGCTCAGGGATTGGATCTGGGAGAGGACAGCCCCTGGGACAGGTGTCAGCACCACCCCCTGGATCTCCCAGCACAGCCTGTGTAGGACCCAAAGGACATTTGTCCCCTCACTTCAGCGCTTGGGTTAAACCCCCAAAGCAAGGCAGTGACCTTTGCTTTTAAAAGTATCTAAATTATTCCTGCGCAATTCAAGTCATGAAGGGGGGGAAAATGCCTGGATGAATAATGGCAAGCACAATTCTGTGGGAAATAAAGGCAAGAGTACAAACATCCTGCAGCAACACTGCCATCTGTTTGGGCTCAATTCAAGGAATAGCCTTTTTTGAGGAAAAGGAGTATTTTTATTCTTTAATTCCCAGCACAAGCCATAAGATGAAGTATATAATAATCCAAATTATTTTTTATAATGCACATTACGTTTTTAAGGCTGAATTTGAAGATATTTTAGGAGCAAATACATCCACAGAAAGCAAAACATGGTGCAAGCATATCCTGAAATTAATGATCTTTTCTTAAAGAAATGAAGAATTTCTGGAATTAAATATTTACATCATGATAATATTTAAACCCAAGGAAAAATCAAAATTAAAAAAAAGCACTGAAAACTAGCCCAGTGTCACTGCATGGGTGAGGTTGGTAATTTGTGTCTTAGCCCACAGGTAAGTTCTGTTGCCGCTGATCCACAGACTGTTCCCAGACCAGATTCTTTCTCTGACAGGATTATGAGACTGAACTCATGAGGTATCATCTGAGCTCGTAGCAGGCAGGGATTTACACTATCTGAGGTGATAAAATAAGGGGAAAATAATCAAGATGCTTTACCCAATGTTTGAAGAGATGAGGGAATAGGAATATTCACTCCTCCTCCCATGCAGTGCTGAGGTGTTGGATGCAATCAGATGCTGTTTCCACTCTTACAGTTTCTTCATCATCCCCTGAAGCATCTGACACCATTCACAGCCATCGCATCACCCTTGTTACAGATCTGTTTTTGTTTCTTTATCATGGCTAATAACAGAATTATACTCAAACCCATAAAGCAACACTGAAATAAAAGTGTGAAATCCAGGTGATAGAAGCAAGTTAATAGGGAAAAAGATCACTGTGATTGCAACGGTGCTCCTTTCAAATTATAAAATAAGGGGTTTTTTACTTGGTATATGACAGCTTGTAGGAACCCCACTTTTCCACACCCAGTTTTGTTGACTGAGGCGGTGTGAAAACTCAGAACAAAAAGCCTTTCCCTGCTCCAGACACCTTCAGTCTGAGTGTGGGCTTAGTGACTCACCTGAGGGAGCAGCAAATCGTGACAAGAGATTTAAAATACCAACGCTTAGTCAGTCTGCACATTATGGAGGGGTATTAAGAACCACTTTGACTACAGCAAACAGTCATGTCATCAAAACTACTTGGTTTTGCCTGCCATGGGGGGAAAAGTCCGTGTTTGGAAGGAGTTTGTAGGTGTTCGCACAGTGCCAGAATTCCCCAAGCCAGAGTGTCCATGAGAGGCTGCCCCAGAGCCATGAATCCAGGTGTGCCTTGGAACAGGTTTGGGTGGCCGGAGTGCTAAGAACAGAAAATACCTGGAGAAGGCTGGGAAGGTGGACAGAGCTGCTCCACCCTCGGTGTGTTTGCACCCAGTGTTTGTGAGCACTCCCTGGGCTGATTGTGGAGGCAGAGCAGGGCAGGGGCAGGGCTGGGGGAGCAGCACCTCGCCAGGGGCAGGGCTGGGTGGGCAGCACCTCACCTGGACCAGCTCCTGTTCCCAGAGGGTGTCCCAGACACCCTCCCCCAGGTAAATCCTGCTGCTGCTGCTGGTTTGGCTTTTCTTGGGTTTTGCTTTTGCTCTTCCTCCTCCGTTCGAGTAGCTCTGCCTGTGCTCTCCTGCTGAATGATCCTGGGATTTCCTGCTTGGCTTCTCTCATTTGGACTTTAAAGCACCTGCTGTAACTTTTCCCTTGCAGTTTACTGACTTTTTCTGCAAAAGGACACAAGAATGCAAAGACCAGCTTTCTGACAGCACCTTTCTACCAGCCAGGCTGTGACTGTTCACCTTGTGGCTTTGTTGAACTGTTTCCTCCCTGAAAGCCCAGGTATGAATGTTTGAACTGTTTTGCTTTTCCCATTTGGCTCCAGTGCAGAGTGGCTGAAAGAATTGTGTTAAAAACTGCCCCTAGAGCCTTAAGGGCTGTGATTCTGCATGCCCTGGATGCACAGGCAGCTGCCAGGCTGCTCTTCAAGTTGTTCTTGGGTGTTTCTTGTTTGCTGTAGGTGAGTCAGCTCAACCCTTCCTTCTCCTGTCCCTTCACCACTGTCTATTGTGTGTCCACTCCTCCTCCCCAGCCACTGGCAGGGCTCAGATGCACTTGGCCCCTGGTTTCATCACACCAAGCACGTGTCTGAGGTGTCTGTTCCTGCAGGACAGCAACTGAGAGCTGCACCGAGGGAAGGTAAGGAGACTCTCTAAAACTCTGTCCTATTATTAGTCCTTTCTTGGCTCCACTTGAATCAGAGCAGGAGCTTCTGCCTTCCTACCTGGACAGGGACATGTCTCCGTGCTCACTTGGGTTCCAAGAGGCAGGAAAGTTGATTATTCTTTCTGACGTTCAAGTGCAACATATGGCAAGCTCTAGTGAGGAATTAACTGTGTACTTTTGACATTAATAGGCACTGTGACACAGGTGATCGTGGTATTGCAGCTCGGCCAATACATTCGACAGGTCAGGCTCAGCTGGCTTTAGCCAGAGTACACAGGAGATCACAGGTTTTGTTGTAGTTTTCTCTCACAGTTTTCAAATCTTCTACCACTCTGCCAGCACCAAAACAATGATTTTTGAGAGAGAGAGGAAAAAAGAGAGAATTTTCCCAAGCCTTGAACTTCTGCTCGGGTACACGATGGTTCATATAATACCAAAAAAAATTTAAATGTATTTTTTCTTTTGTATTATTTTCTGCATTACAATAGAAGCAGTGAAGCATAAGTGGGTAAAGGAACTGTTTCAGAGCTGTGTCTGATGTAGAGGCTGGTAGTTCATGTTCCTTTTTAAACTAGTTGGGCTGCATTCCAGCTGCCCTAAAGGAGTCCCCCATGAGGATAATATCCTTGAAACTCAGTGAAAAAATCTGTTTCTGGAAAGGAAGCCTAAGGATGAGAATGAGCTCACTCCAGCTCCTCTTGACTTCTAAGGGCTTTCTTCTTGTTTTGAAGAATGTTCTTACATCAGCATCATCTCTTTTCCCTCTCAATCATCAAAAATTGTCTGGTCCCCGTAAATGCTGTCGAATCTTCTCTCACAGACTCCCAGGTCTGGTGGAGGTTTGCTCTGTACTCACAGCTTACTACAGAGACCAGTTTTGTGCTTCTCAAACATGGAACAAAGGGCACAAATAGGTCTTTCCTAGTGGTTGTACTGCTAAGAAATATGATTAATAACTGAGACACCCAAAGGAGAGGCCAAGTGAGCAGCCTGAGGGTGGTGTTGGGCTCACAGCTGGAGAGATGTGCTCAGTGGTTGACAATGTCTGAGTTTGCTCACCGGGAACAAGCTCAGGGCCGCATCCTGAGAGCTCCCAAAGGCTCCTGGTCCTCAGGCAGGTTCCTGCACACTGGGAATCCTCAGCACCTTCTGGAATGGCCAGAAACTAAAACACAACAAGTTCCACCTCTACCTGAGGAAGAACTTCTTCCCATGGAGGTGGCAGAGCACTGGAACAGCTCCCCAGGGCGGGCGCGGAGTCTCCCTCTCTGGAGACATTCCAAACCCACTTGGACTCGTTCCTGTGTCACCTGCTCTGAGTGACCCTGCCTTGGCAGCGGGGTTGGACTGGGTGATCTCCCAGAGGTCCCTTCCAGCCCCAATAGTTTGTGATTCTTTGAATCATAAACACATTGTGAGTGCCCTTTGTTTTTCAAAAAACCTCTTTGGCTTCACATTTAAGAATTTCATCCTATTTACTCGGCTCTAGAGCCCCACACAGGTGCAACAGTCTCTGCAGCAGCAATTTTGAGATGTGCTGGCGGAAGGGAAGAGCTGTGACATTACTTGCTTGGCAACTTGAAACTCTGCCAGTTTGATACCATTTTGTATGTTTGTATTATAATTTCTGCTGATGCTCAGATTTGTCTGTAGGTGGCAGTGACCTGTCATTTTCTCCTTAAAATTGGGCAGAAGCATATGTACATATATATCATAGAATCACAGAATGGGTTGGGTTGGAAGGGACCTTAAAGATCATCTCATTCTACCCCCCTGCCATGGGCAGGGACACCTTCCACTAGACCAGGTTGCTTCAACCTGGCCTTGGACACTTCCAGGAGTGGGGCAGCTTCTCTGTTCCATGATTCTGTATCTGCATGGAAAACTGTGTTTGGTGTTTTGGGATCATATTCTGAAAGGGTAATGTAGCAAGTTTTCCCATTTTTAGGAAAAATAAAGCCTCCAATACCTATTCATCTTTCTATGAGAGAGAGTTCTGGTGAGAATATTCTAAAATTCCACATGACCTCTGTGTGTGTTTTATTTCAGCGAGAATTATAAACTCCATTTTAGAAAATGGGTAATTTCTCCTGGAGAAAAACCTGCCAGAGCTCAGGGCCTGTGATCTCTGCTCTGTATCATTTAAAGATAACTTACTTGATGTGAGTAGACCTGCAACAACAGGAAACTGGAGTGGCAGAGAATCAAGATACAAATCATTGTTGAAATAAAAAAGAGAGAAATTTGCTTCTCTCTCTCCCTACAGATACAAACTGATTTTTGCAGTTCATGTTAAAAAGGAAGCAAACCTGCAAATATTCCGTCTTTTGCTTAAGTTGTCTTCTGGCATAAACCAGGCCTTGTGAATGGAAAACAACAGTAAATCCTCCAGATTCAACTAGATACTAAATTTATCATTGAGACTAAGCAGTAGGATTTGAATCTTCTTTTCTTCTCTTCTGATGGAATAATGTTTAAAGTTGCTAGGAAACAGAATTACAGAGCAAGGACAAGAGGCCATTGTACATCCACAGGGAAGCTCTGGCTGTTTTCCACCGCAAATCAGAACTTCTGATTTATACTGGAAATATCAGCTGAGGAGATAAAGCCCCTGTAAAATAACTGCACCCTGAGCTTGAGCTCAGCAAACAGTAACTGGAAGCAGCACATTCCAGTTCTAGTGAACATGATTTAGCAAAGCTACTGTTTTCCTTCTTTTATCCAATGGCTACAAGTTGTTTAATTAAAATTTAATCTAATTAAAGGAGTTGTTCTCATCCATGCCTCTGCAGCTTCACTGATTCATGCAGGCAGAAACCAGAGCAATAATAAAGCAGAAGGCACTTGGTACCCATGGGGGGGCTGTGCAAAAGGATGAGCACAGCTCCAGCCCTCTGCCTTCCTCTCTCTGGACACCTTCCTGTCTCAAGGTGTGGCTCAGAATACTTTCTCTTCATTGTTTATTTATTTATTAGTATATACATATCTATATCCTGAGCCGAAGTCTAATAGGAACTTCCCTCTTGATTTGTTTGCCCCTCCACCACATTACAGGGAGTGTTTGGCCCCAAAGAACCTACAGTCCTAAAGCACAGCAAGCTCAGAGGGCACATAAATGTATTCTAAATTATGGGGAAAGGAAAATAAAAACAAAACAAAAAACCCAGAAGGTTTACGTGCACTCGTACACAGGAAAGAGGCTGCAATTCAGAGTTTACATGGGTGATGCCTTTACACGCTGCCTCTAATACACAAACTGTTGTAATTTATTCACAGATTTAAGTGTTTTTCAGCTGCTAACTCCACGTTGCTCCCTCCTGAGCCCCTAATGAATGATGCAGGTGTGACTGCAGCCAGTTTTCCTCAACAAACAAGAAAAGTTTGTTGGTTTGTACCATTTTCTGTGAGCACTTGTGAGCCTTGTGCATAATGGGCTTGGGGTAAGACTGGTTGGTGCAGCCTGATGATGGGGCAGGTGGGGCTTTTTAGGGGCCTCAACAGCCTGTCTGTCCCCATTGGCTGTCTCTTAACTGGAACTAGGCAGCAAATTCGTATTAATGAGGAAGAAAAGGTTATTTGCGTTTTCCCCCTCCATCTGACAGGAACTATGGGGAATACACTGAGTGTCCCAGAGGAAGCTGAGGAGGACAACACCTGCACAGTGAAGAGCTACCAGGTAAGGGAGAGCTGCCCACTCTCATCTTCCCTGGCTACTTCCCATTGCAACTTTTAAACCCTGTGATGTACAAGTCCTAAGAATTGTATTATTTGCCATTTCAGGCTCTCTCTGAATGTCCTGACACTATTAAAAATGGATCTGCTGTATTTGCTCAGAATCATTCTCCAGCAATGAATGGTGAAGGTATGTACTGGGAAAAGTGTGTTTGCCCTTCTTTTCCCATGAGACAGAGGTTTATCTTGGGGCAACAATAAATATTAGGGCATGGTTTCAAAGTAGAAGATGAGCTCTTGTGAATCAGTACATGTGGCTTTACAGAAGCTTGAAAGTTTCAAGATAACAAAGAGTAAAATAAGAAAACACTTCTGAAGTCCTCCGGAAGCTGTTTAATAATTCTAGGAATTTGCTGGCCCACAAAAAGTGTGTTTATAGAGTGAAGAGTCTGGTTAATGTGAAGTATCATAATGCAGGAGTGGTTTGGTGCTGGACCTTTCTGTGCTGCTGCACAAACCTCAGGGTTTGTGATAAACTACCTGTGCTTGGGCTCTGGTGGAACCTGTGTCTCCAAGGAGCCCTGGAGGAATTGCTGCTGCAAGGAGCCTGGATTTGGGCTCCTGAGAGGGTGTAATGCAGCAGTAGCACCAGTACAAGGGGCTCAGGGGCCTGTTAGGGAGGATTTGTGTTTGTGGGGCACACAAGGAAATGTTTTGCAGGCTGCAAAAAGAGCAGTTCATGTGTTGGAAGGGAGAGCAAGGAAGTCCATGTCCTGGCTACATGTTCTCATCCACAGGGTTGTCAAGTCTTAGAAACCAGCCCTTCATTTTTATGTGAAACCATATTTCTGATCCTTTCAGTAGCAATTTCCAATGGCTGAAATGATAGAAATGTGACTCACTCTTGTTCGTTTAAACGTTTCCATCTTGTTCTCTGTTTTCTGGTCCTGCGTTCTTGAGCAGGTGAATTGCTTTGACTTCAAAGATGACAGGCAGTTCTTTGTCAACAATTAAATTTGTATGAGAATATCTTTCTCTATCTTGTTAGTCATTTTAAAATTGTGATTTGCTGTGAAAAGTACTGTAAGGTGGCAGGCATTACACCTGCAGTGATGTCGTTATATCAGAATTGCCTCTGGCCCAGAGCCTTGGCAGTGCAGTGCCCCTTCTGAGTCTGGGAATGGGTCTTAGTGAATATTTAGTGTGCAGAAACCTGCCTTGCTCTCCTTGTAGGGGTAGCAGGCCTTCCTGAAGAGAGCAGGGAACAGCTAAAATCTGCAGTGAGAGCTTCATAAAAAAACATTTAACTGTGTCAGCTGCCTGTGTTTGAATTCTAGATAAGTTAGGGTGTAGCACAGTAGTTTATTCTTTCCCTCACAGCAAAGAAATAAAATCCGTGTCCCTGTTGCATACAAACTGTGAGTGTAGCAGCTGAACAGTTGGTGAGGGCATGGATAAATCGTGGCTCAGTGACTGTATCCCATTTCAGCCCTTGTTGGGTAGGGGTTGTATGGGACAGGAACAGGTTTTCAAGGGATCACACCAGGGCAGGCTGGACCCTGAGCTGTCCCTGGAAAAGGAAGCCCCACTCCCAGTGCTGAATTCAAAATCCTGGGGTGAACTACATGGCCTCAGCATTCAAAATTTGTTTCCAAGTAGTTTTGAAAAGAAAATCTCCACATATTCATGGGCAGTTGCTCTCATCCAAAGACATGTATGTCTTCTTGCTTGTCAGCACTCCGTTAATTCCTTTTTCCAACCCTTGTTGGCTTTGGAGCCTTTGTGAGCAGCATTCAGGGAGCAGCAATGCTCCTGTTCACAGCTCTGCAGGTTCAGCCACGTTCATCTCACCAGCATTTCCTTTGCATTGGATTTCTTTCTGTTTTCAGAACATGATAAACCCCAACAATTGTCTTACATCTCTGTAACGAAAGAAAATACTTTATAATTCAATGTAAAGAAAAATACTTTATTCTTCATTATTAAGAGAACCCTCTCAGCCTGTTACATGCACTTGAAAAATCTAAGTTTAGACAAAAATAATCAGCCTGTTCTGGTGATATGCAGATGGCACTGATTACAGCTCAGAATCTCTGTTCCATGGCTAATTTCCTAATCCCATCTCACTGTAAGGCAGTTTAAACAGTTTCCTACTAGAAAAGCAAAACCTTTATCTGTGTGTTTTTGGTGGTGTAAACCAGCAAAGTTCTGGGGAGTAAATAAAAGCCAGATGATTTACATTGTCTGAAGACCTAAAAAATGCATGTACCTTTTACCCTTAATACATAAAATGAAGCATATGGGATTGTTTTACTTAAATGGATTACCTAATTAATGTAATTACTAAATCCGTTTAAGTAGCAAGTTGAAAAATTAGACTGTCCTATGTTGATACTACTTGTATTTTAACTTTATTCATGTTTAGAAAGCAATTAAATTCATTAAATGTTTAGATACCACTGAAATCTGACTGGTTTGTGCAATATAATCAAGGTCTTGGTGGAATAAAAGTGCAAGTGCTGTTTGGAGGTAGAAGTTATAACTATGGAAAACATAATTGATAGTATTTCTAAAATGAAATGATACAGTAAATAGTAGTGTAGTGTATTTTATGGCATAAAGTGAGCAGTTTTGGGGGAAGACAAAGGCTTAAAAAAGGCAGTTGAAGCAAGAGGATTTAATGAGAAGCGTTAGCTAGGGGCTTGTGTTCTTTTGTCCTGTTAGTTTGCATTTCTGTGATAGCCAGAGATTCTGCCCATGTGCTGTGCATTAGGGGGTACAGTTGATAAATGAGTGTATGAAATCTGTATCTGTTAATATAACGCGAAAGGAATCCAGGGAGTTAACTCCATATGACCAGAGGAAGGAACGTTACTTGGAAAGAGCCCCGTCAGCATCTGTTTCACATCTGGGGCAGCCGATTGAGGCTGGGTCCCTACATTTGCTGCTTCTGCTCAAGCAGGCTGACAGCTGTGTGGGCTCAGGGATTCTTTCCATGGCTTGCCTTTCCTGCTCCTCCTGACATTGCACAGAGGATGAACACCCACCTTCTCCCCCTGCAGTGCCATTTCAACAGCAGCAGTGCCCTCACTGCTCCTTCAGGACTTGTTGCTCTGCGGGCTCAAGGAGAGCAGAGTTAATCCTGACTTCTCCTAATGTTCTGTGCTGGCCTTTAAGTACTTTAAGTAATAAAAGTACTTGGCAGACAACAGGTAAAGGGAAGAAGGCCAGAACTAGAAGCTGTATCTCTGATTTCCACAACAGAGAGCAGGAGAACGCAACGGGAACAACTTCACTTGTGTTTGAGTGGTAATTACATGCAGATCAAAACAATGACCTGCTCATAGAAAGCACAAAGGAATTACAAACGTTACAAGGGAAGAAAAAGGTTTAGGGAAGATGCAGCTCCTTTGTCCCAGAGGATAAATCTCATTCAGCAAATTCTGCTCCTACCCAGCACCTAATAGAAATTATGCATTGCAACAGCTCTGTGTGCCTGTAAGGCCTGAAACACATTGCCTTTTAGGTATTTTTTCAAAGAATGATCATTATTATTCTTGCTGCTGGCTTCTCCGCCCCCATTTCCAGTAATTTCAGTAAATCTGTTATGTAAATAATGATGGCAGTTAACTTAGTAAAAGAAAATTATTTTTGGAGTATAAATGTGCTGTCAACTTTTTTGCATGGAATAGTGGAGCACGATTGCAAAAGAATATTGGTATGTTCTTTCTTTCAGAAAGAGGGGAAATGTCTTATTTTGTACTTCTGTAATGCACCTGAAAAATCAGGCATTTTAGCCTTGTCACAGCAGTTTTTCAGGTCTTCTATGTCAACAAAAAGTATACTTGGAGATATGAAAATTCTACGTCTACTGTAGCATTATGATGCCATTCGATCCTAAATAACAGAAGGAAAAATGAACCTACCAAATATCTATAAATATCGATGAGAAATGTAAATGTTAAAATTCACTCGTTGCTGGGTATGTAGGTTTTTAAGCCTAGTGTTTGTGCAGTAATTCATTCAGGGCTATTATAGCCCATTGTGCTGGCCTACACTGATGGAATTGTTGGTGCCAAATGTTGCCTTGTAGACCTCGCTGGTTCCTTCAGGGTCATTAAAATCTATTTTCCCCATGATTAGCTGAACTCCAGGGAAGAAAAAAGTGCCCTGTTACTATAATTCCATTGTTAAGCAAAATATCTCTTTGTAACTGGATTGTATTCAAAATAGTCCAAGATACTAAAAACATATTTGTAGCTTTATGGTTCACTCTATTCAGCTTCCAAAGAGACCTGACTCTTTTCTATTGTCAAAAGCAATAGCATTAGCAAGGGTTTCCTCCTAGGATTTGTTTTATGGCATGTTCATGTGCTGGTGGCTGGAAAGATGGAAAGACTATTTACAGGGGCCTGGAGTGACAGGACAAGGAGGGATGACCTCCCACTGCCAGAGGGCAGGGTTAGATGGGATATTGGGAAGAACTTGTTCCCTGTGAGGGTGGGGAGGCCCTGGCACAGGTTGCCCAGAGAAGCTGTGGCTGCCCCATCCCTGGAAGTGTCCCAGGCCAGGTTGGTCAGGGCTTGGAACCACCTGGGCTAGTGGAAGGTGTCCCTGCCCATGGAAGAGAGGTGGAATGAGATGGGCCTTTAAGATCCCTTCCCAAACCATTCCATGATTCTATAACTTTACACAAACCATTACTCTGTGCAGTTTTTCTTAAGGAAAAAATGTTGATCTAATCTACCAAATTTCAGAAAAAGTATCCTTGTGATCTTCCAGAAGATGGGATTTGTGCAGTTGCGGTGTTTCCTTTCTAGCATATCCTGATGAAAGAAAGGGAAAAGTAAGACACATCTTCTGCAGTGTGACTGTCTTTTGTTAAATACTTGAAAGGAAAATGCCTGTGCAGTAGTAGCAGGAAATGCAGACTCACAGCAGTGCTGTAAATTGTGTATTGATTTTCATTTCAGAGCAGCTTTTAATCTCATTCAGAAAGAACAGCTTTGATCTACTTGCAGACCTGGCCTAGAATTTGGGAGGTTTTTCTTCTCTTCCTAATTCTGCTTCTGGACTGAGAAATAATTTTTTGAAAGAATGGCACTTCTGTCTCTTTAAAAATAAGAATATCATGCAACTTTTTTATCCAAATACTGGTGTTTCAAAGCTTTTCTCTTTCAGTTTGCTGTGGCTGGGGCATGAGTCAGCCTCGTCTGTGCAGCTGAGCACAGCAGTGTCTCCTCACTGGTTCTGAGATGTGCTTTGCCTGTGTCTGAGCAGACTTTCCCTGAAACAGTTTGAACTGTCCTGACACAAGAGACACAGCAGAGCTCAAGCCAGTGATATTTTCCAGGTCTTTCATTCCTTCCATGATAATTAGAGATAAAAGGAGCTTGATAGTTTCATGAGCTACTTCTTGTTTAGTTGGTTTGCTTAATGATGAGCTTATACTCCTATTTTTATGCTGAAGCCTGTTTTCCTGTGTTTCATTTGTTATCTGTTACATAAAGCAGAAGTTCAGGATCTATTACAATTCTTTTCCAATGGATATTGTTTCTCCTTTCTTTAGCTGGGAAAGGGTTTGCTTTTTGCTTCCTTCCCAAGTTTCCAGCTATAATTAGAAGTTAGTGCTTCAGTTCTTTTTCATACATTACTACAGGAGGCTTAGGAAAATATAAGTGATCCTTTGTGGCCCCAGCTGAGTAGCTGAATAGGTGGCTGAGTAGCTGCTAATTCGTGCCTTTGCTTTGCATGTCAGTACATTGAAATAGGTGCTCATGAAATATTGCAGAAGAATACTGCTGGCCAAGGATTCTTGCTAATGGAAGTTATTTTCTCACGTGAATAATAGCAGAGAGAATCCAGGAAAAGAAACTTGCTCAGTGTGCACAGAAAGAGAAAATCTCTCTCCCTGGCCAGAACAGGTTGTGCTGAGGCACTGTGGCCACTCTGCCTCAAACACAATGAGAAAGCAAATGGCACGTTAAAATCTGTTGGAAGCAGAGGAGTCAGGAGCCAGGTCCCAGCAGCTGTCAGGTGCCGGTGGCAGCTGTGACTCCTGACCCCACAGCCCTGACTCTGTCAGCTGTTGCCTCCACTGCTGCAAGTATTTTGGTCAAGTTCCTTGAGGTTTATGCCGTCACACTCTGGGACTACCCCTCCTGCAGAGCTGCCTCCAGCTCTGGGGGCCCAGCACAGCAAGGACATGGAGCTGTTGGAGTGAGTCCAGAGGAGGCACCAGGATGATCAGAGGGATGGAGCAGCTCTGCTGGGAGGAAAGGCTGGGAGAATTGGGATTGTTCAGCCTGGAGAAGAGAAGCTTTGGGGTAACCTGATTGTGGCCTTCCAGTACCTGAAGGAGCTACAGGAAAGATGGAGAGAGACTGTTTCCAAGGGCCTGGAGAGACAGGACGAGGGGGAATGGCTTCAAACTGAGAAAGTAGGGTTGGACTGGATATTAGGAAGAAATCCTTCCCTGTGAGGGCGGGGAGGCCCTGGCACAGGTTTCCCAGAGAAGCTGTGGCTGCCCCATCCCTGGAAGTGTCCAAGGCCAGGTTGGATGGGGCTTGAAGCAACCTGGGCTAGTGGGAGGTGTCCCTGCCAATGGCAGGGAGTGGAACTGGATGATCTTTAAGGTCCCTTCCAACCAAAACCATTCCATGATTCTTGGGTTTATGGAAGCTCTTACCCCCTGCTAGTCAGGACCAACCTGAAGAGTGAAGCAGGGCTCTCCAGCAGGTCACCAAGTTAAGGCCATGGGGAAGGTCTGGGAGCTTTGTTCTTCTCCTGGATTTGCCCAGGGATGTGACCAGGAGCATATCCAGGGCCTCTGGCATCACCACATACGGACACGTTGTACAGTACCTGCTGATGCTTGGGTGGTGTTATGCAAAATCCTTGGGGGAGGTGGGAAGTTGGGGTACTTTTGGTGCGAAAAGCTAAGAGGTGGCTTTGAAAGCTGTGATCTAAAAACATTCTGCTTGCCTGATCTTTAAAAAGACTTTGACAAATGCAGCTGAACACCGAAGGTCTGTGCTGTGTGTGGAAGACAGGTGTTTCAGTCGGGTTTTGTTGGTATCTGGCGTTTCATTTCTCTTAGAGTAAAATGTGAAAGGCATAATATTGACTAGACTATTACAATTATAATTTGAAATCATTTCAATTTTCCATTGAAACTGACAATTTTCACATTCTAATTTAACAAGTCAGTTTGAGGCTGTCAGTTTTTCACAGTTATAATTAAGTAGATCTAAATTCATCCCTGAAATCTGTGCTGATGATTGACAGGGAAGTCAGATCTATAGTCAAAGGAGGGAAGAGGAGCTGGAGCTGAGGGGGAGCGGTGCAAGGTTTACCTCTTGACAAGCCTCCTCTTGTGTACTGGAGTTTCACACCACATCATCTGTGATTCAGTCTCCTAGCCACGAAACAGATACAAGAAAGATTATTTTTCTTTTTTTTCTCTTGCTTCTTTTGTCTTCTATAAAGCAGGACCCACCTCCTTCTGTCTGCAAATCTGGTCCTGGGGATTTTCACCTGTATCATGAAAGTGCCATTTTAATACAAAATATACTTTTAAGGTGAAAGATATTTCATATCTAAAGTGTGATGTCCCTATGTATACACAAGGGGGAATGATTTGTGAGAATTTTGGTGGGGGAAATGTGATTCATCCATACCGTTGGTGGGTAAAAAGAGTCAGAAACCTAAGGATAAGAAGTGTGGCTCAGATGTGATTTATAAGTATTTAAATCAAGCTTAAAATAACCTACAGGCTATAGAGAAGTGCAAGTAGAAACTGCACTGTGGAGAGTAGGCAGCAAGGCAAGGAACAGTGCTGGAAAAATGAATGAAATAAGTCATGACTGCAAAGCCCCCTGGGGAGTTGGGCCAGCCAGAAAACAGAATCAGTCCTTGTGGTGTCCATTCTTTTTTCCTCTTTAGCTTTGATGGGGGAAAGTGTAATATATTAATATATAACCATCTCAAGTTTTACTTTTTTGCATATTGCTAATTTAATGTAATTTTACTGTGATGTCCACTGGGCTAAGCAGTAAAAATGTGGGTTGTTATCTGACTTTGGCAGCTGAGAGGCGGGTGTGGAGAAGGTATAATTTGCACTGACTTGAATGAGGAGTGGCAGGAAAGAAAAGCAACCAGGCAGGTGTGATGGATGAGCAGAAGCTCGTATTTAGCACGGGAGGGCACCATGGTCCCTGTGTGGTCCTCCCCAAGGCCCCACATTTCGGACCCACTGTATTGGTCCTCCCTAAGGCCCCACATTTCAGACCCAATTTATTAAAGCACCGTGATTAATTGTACACCCAGCACAACTCCTTTGCTGTGCTGGATAATTCCTGTTCTATCCTTCTGTTTGTAGTGGATGCAAAGGCGAGTGTTGCCCGGGATAATGTGGCCGTTTCTTCCCCGAAGACAATGGAGCAGGGCCCCGCTGCCGAGGCGGGTGGGCAGAGCCTCGGGAGCGCTGCCAGGAGAGCTGGGCCAGCTGCTAAACCCCGCTCTGTGCTCGCCTTCTCGTGGGCTGTACCAGGGCGTACTGAAGATCCAGCGACGGATTCATCCCTTGGATCGGCGAAACTTGATGTCAGCCCTGTGTCTCCCAGCGGGAACAAAGCCCTGAGTGAGGGAGCAGAGGTTCCTGGGGCAGCTGTGCCGGAGGAAGGCTCCGATAAAAACCTGAGCCGCGCCCCGCCGGCGGCACCACTGCAGGACGTCGAGCTCACGGGCTCACCTGAGGGAGAGGATGTGGCCACCTCAAAGCCGAAACCAGTGACCTTCTTTGACAGGATCTTCAAACTGGAGAAGGGAAAGGAAAGGAGTAAAGCACGAGGTGATCCTCAGGAGGAGCGGCAGGTGTTGGACATTCCTGACGGGAGCATCGCGTCTGTGGGATTACAGAGCACATCCAGTGGTGTCCCACAGGGGAAGGCAAGTGCTGCTGCAGAATATCCATTCACTAATGAATACTGGGAATATTAATGGAGTAGGACAGCTCCATGTTGTGACGGCTGTGAGTGAGTGTGTTACCACAGGTAACATGGGGGTGGCTGGAGAGGTGTGGGAGAGGAACCTGTGGTGAAGTGGTGAAGCGGTGAAGCTCTGGTATCTGTCTCATGGCTAAATGCTGGCACTGACCTGGAATTTAAATTAATTTTTAATTCTCTGAAAGGTTTGGCCAAGATTGTTGTGTCCTTACGAGTTGGACTTGATGATCCTTGTGGGTCCCTTCCAACTCCAGGTACTCCGTGAAATATCTGTGTCCATGCTCCAATGCCAGGATGAACAGCAGCCAGCTACCACTGACAGCAAGAATACCTGAAACTAAAAAACTAAATGCTTTAGGAGCTTGGAGTTTGGCCTTGGATGGTTTTAAAGAAGTTCTTTGGTGTGTTTTGTGCCATTCTTAAAATAGTCCCACTTCTTGAGCAATAGCTGCTTGTTGCATATCCTACATATTAAAATAAGGAATATTATGCAGCAGCAATTTTTTTACCCTGGCTATTGTGATTTTTTTTTTTTAGTCAAGAAAATCTGGTCCATTAGAATTGATTTTACAGTATGAGAATGTGATATAAGAAACTAAGTATCGTAACTGTGAGAGCACGTTAGTCAAAGGAGCTGAAACCAGGTATGAGTTTAGATTTTACACTTCCTGCAAAGTCTGATGTCAGCAAAGATAATGTAGAATTAATTTTCAGGTAATTAACTTCTGAATAAGTCCATCCCCTGGATGGACATAAACGGCATGACTCTTATTAGTTCTGCTGGAGAGGTGGAATACACAAATTGGTGATATAATCCAAATCCTGTTCAGTGTCAGGGACTGGAGGGAGGAACTGCTCCACTCATCAGAACCTATATGTAGATGTTATTTTCATAACAACTGGTTTTATTGGCCTAGTTCAGGCTAGTGATATTGCTAATATCACTATAGATCACTAATGCTCTGAGTAGTGCTTAACACAGTTCACCAGATGCTCACTGCTTGCACTGACAACATTGCAGCTTGTCCCTAAAGGTCTCTTTGATCCTCTACCTTGTCTTCTCTATCCCAGACCTTCTCAAATATGAAGATCACATTTCTTGTATGAACTTACAATTTTTAATATTTTTCTGAAGCTTCATTTGTTAAACAAAACATCTGCATTTATGACCACTGGCTTTCCAGAGTGGTCATAAACCCATCACTGTGTTTCAGACAGCTACAGACACATTTTTTCAAGAATCCATAGTGTCCACCAAGAAGAATATAAAGTCATTCACTACCTAAACAGAACAGGGGGAATAATTCAGAATGAATAATCTGTTCAGTGAACACTGGCACTTCTGTGTGTAGCCTATGAGAAGGAAGCCTTTCAACACTGTAAATTCCTGAAGATTTTTTTTTTTTGACTAACACACACAATAAGTTTTTCTTGTGGCTTGCAGGAATTGTTACTTTTACAACCAAAATTCTTATTTCCTATTTTGCTGTGGTTGCAGTGACACTACTTTAACGCTGCCGAGTGTGACAGGTCACAGTTGGTGCTGCTGAAGTAACACAGCGTGAAACTCTGATGGAATAACAATCTGGAGGAGTTTTAACCAGAAGTCAGAGTTAAACACTTGGTGGGAGCAAATAGTCGTGTTGAAGGCCCAAGTAAACCAGTCCTGTGTGAGCAGCCATCAGGGGACAGGACAAGATAATGTAAATCTTATTCAGCCAGTTCCAACAGCTCCTGGAAGCACTGTTCATTCAGATCAAGACTTTTTATGTCAGTACTGCCCACATTTTTTACTAAATCTTACTGATTTGGAGTTGACTTCAAGTTTTCTTGTACCTACCCCCATCCTGCACCTCACTAATGGGAATAATCTGGACACTCCAGGCACTCCTCAGCTGTAGGTGATGTTTGGTGTCTGAGTGTTTCAGGATCCCAGCTCACACAGCAGCTTTTTGGGGACCTGCTGCTTTTTGGGGACCTGCTTGAAGTCAGGTCTGCTGGGTAACAAAAGTGCCTGGACATCTTACGTGTGTGCTCAAAGCTGTACCATGGAAATCCTTGAGCACTCACAAAATCAGGGTTCAAGTCACTCAGTATAAGTAAGTAGCAGAACTGTATCACGGGGGAGTGAAATTTTAGCCTTATCCTTGAATTTCTGGACTATAATTTTGTATTGAATTCTTCCAACATGAAAAGGGAAAATACGTTGGGGTCAGAGAGGAGTTAAGGTACTTTTCTGGGAAAAGTATATTAACTAAACACTCCAATATGTTGCCAAATTTAAGTCCATTTCTAAAATAAAGGCTGTGGCTCTTCCTTGCAGCACAGTTGCCTTCTGTTCCCTGAAAGCTTCTAGTTCTCATGTAGGATGGGAGAATGAACAAGTCTAATTTAATTACTGTTACTGTAGTAACTACAAACTGTTACCAAATAATCATATTAAAAATCCAGATATTGCTGCCAACAGTTTCTTTTTTCCTTTTTTTTTTTTTGAGGATTATGACTCGTAGTATCTGTAAAAGCTAAAAGCAAAGCAAAGTTTCCCCGAATTGAGTGCCAACACAAAACAAACAGCATTGCTGGTAAGTAAGAGAGAGGCTCCACAGTTGTAGCTTAAGAGCTGCACAAACATTCTGTGTTTGGTGAACCACTCTTTATTTTTGTGGTCTACAAAACTACATTCAGAACACAGCATAATTAAAACAAGGACAGAATTCATGAATTCATGAAGCATTTACTATGTAAGCCAAAGAAAAGATAAATTATATGCCTGAAATGTTTCACTGAGCCATGATTCATGCAAACAAAAGTGCTGGCAGGAATACATTCTTTTGATATGTTTTTTTTCTGATGACTGAACTGAAACTACAGTATAAGTATTTGAGGTGTTTATTACTCCTAAATTTGGCTCCTCAGAGAAATGAATTGAACATTTACATGGGATCTGTTAACTCCTCATACTGACCTTCTGTTATTTCTAGACTTTCTTTCATTATTTGCCCCCAGGGCTTTGCACAGGGAGCTGCTGCAGAGGCTTTGTGGTGATTTTGTGGCTCTGAAAACGTGATAATGTAGGACTGTGCATTATCTCCCCCTGATTTATATGCTGATGGCCGGAGTCTGTGCTCCTTCCTGCAGCAGTATTCCCGTGGGAGCACAAGATGGATCAGAGCATCTGTCAAAGCCTGTTTTTCAGTTGTATCTTGGTAATTAAAGGCAGCCTTGGACTGGGAATCCTGGAGTGAGGATACTTGTGCAGTGGTGGGTTATGCAGCACATTTGTGCCTTGAAGTTGGAGTTGAGGGATTTTTGGATGGTGCTGTGCCTTGAGCTCTGTGGTGTCTGCAATGGCTTTCCAGGGAGATTTCCTGGGACAGCCAGCGCTGCCAGAGGTGGTACCTAGCACCTCTGGAGCTGCCCCAGCTGGCATTTGCTGCTGTGTGCAGCAAAGATCCCTTCCTTCTAGAGTGTCGCCCAGCAGCAGGGCTTGGGCTCGTGCTGCAATTAAAAAAAAAAAGTCTAACTTGTTTATTATTCTTGATAGCATCAAGTAGTAAAGAGCTTGATGGCATCAAGTCCTTGAGCTGTGAAGCTGGTTTTGTTTAGCAACGTATCTTGAGCCTCCTGCTCCTCTGACCTCTTGCCTCATGGCTCTGTTGGCCCTTTCACATCTGAAAGGGAGCCAGCTTTTGTTGTAGGAGCTCTTCAGATGCCGTCCCTGGCTGTGGGGCTGCCCTGGCCACGCATGTTCCTCACGGGACAGATTGTTCCTGGAGCCACTCTGGCCTGGAACTGGCAGCTGGACAAAGTGGTGTGTTAGGCCCTTGTCAGAAAGCTCTGAATATTTGAGGCACTCAACCACTGTGCTGTGATTCTTCCTGGGTAAACTTGGAAAACGGTGGGTGGAGAATTAAATGTTCTTGCATTTAAAGCCTTGTGTATTTAACTCCCTAAATGTCGTGTGGAGACTGACCACTCCATGCTCAGCTTTCCTGCTGTCAGCTTATCCCTCTGAAGTTTTTAAACCATTTATGCATCTTTAGTCAACTCCTTCCACTAGAGAAAGCCATGTGCTCTGCAAATGCCATGCAAACACTGTGGGATTTTTAATTGCCTAGCAGAGAAAAAGGTTCCAGAGATAATTTTTTTTTTTTAAACTTTTCACACCAAAAAAAGCACTGAACTGTAATGGGTAGGTTAGGGGAAAAATCCTTGATGTCCCTTAGACCTCCAGGAAGATGCTGTTCACTGGAGGCACCTAGACAGGCTCATCAGTATTTCTTGTCCTGATTTTTCCTGTGGAGTAATCTGGGCATCTGGTTTGCCACAACTGCTTCTCTAGTCATTCTTTCCTAGTGACCAGATTCTTCCTTAGTGACCCAATGGGTACTTGAGTACTGCCGACTAAATAGTTGGGGATGGTAACTTCTGCTGAAGAGTTATGGAACTGCCAGGGTGGTCTGCTCAGTTTTAAATCCTCACCAAAGTCAAGGCCACCGTCGTGCCAGGCACAATTTACTTTACAAATGGGCAGATTGATGCTGCACTTAGAGTGTAGATGGATTGATGAAAGGAACACTCAGACATCACTAATTAGGTGTAGTACTAGTAAAGATTTTAAAGAGATGCTGAATGGGACATGAAGACTTGTTTCAAGCTGCTGTCTCATGACAGCACTTGTGTTGAATTTACCTGTGCAGGCCCAAGGCAAAAGTGGTCGGAATGGCAGGCAAATGGAAAGTGAAAGGGTGCCAAAGCTAGTCATGACTCTTGTTTAGGTGTCTAAACAGAAACTGAGTAACTTAACATTGCACACTGGTGAGTGCTTGAGCACTGGAAAAGTCTTTTGGGGCTCTGGGAACTGTAAATTCCATGAAGAGGGGAAGCAGCTCTATCTGCCTCAGTAGAATTGCTGTGGGTTGTTGCCTTTTTCCTTCTTTTAATCTGTGTCATGTTTGTGTTTGTTAGATAAAAATTATTCCTGGAATGGCAGAACAGAGTATCAGAGGCAATCTTTGTATGGTACAATCAGACACTGAGCTGTCAAAGGCCAAAATCTCAGCTTTTATTCCCATTCTTCACAAGTTCAGCCTTGAAAAGAGAAGAGTGGCGTTTAGGATGCTGTGTGTGACTTGATTTGTGTTTGTTGTACTTGGTAGCTGAGAACAATGTTCCCCCAACCGAGAGCCAATGCTGAATATGTTAGAAAAGAGGGGAAAGAGATGTATAAATGCTCAATTGTTCTGAATATGTAGGCTGGGGAAGTATGGTTGGAATTAGGGTTGTGACTCTGAGCAACAGAATGCAAGTCACAAAAGTTACTTTTGCATTCCGCTGGAAATCAGGCAAGCCAGGACTGAGGAATCTCTGCCCCCCCTTTTTTTTTTTTTTTTAGGAGATAGATGACTGCAACCAAAAGGACCTACGGGAGGACTCTGCAGGTGTCACCGGTCCCAGTGCTGCTCCAGCTGAGAAGGCAGAGGTAAAGCAGGACAGCCCCCAGGCAGCTGCTGCAGGAGACAACTCCGTCATGAGCTTCCTCAAAACACTGGTGAGACTTTGCCTTTCCTTTCCATCATCTCTTTAAGCTTTAAATTGCTCCTAAAAATCTCACAAGGACACGAGCTGAGTGCATGTGTTTGCTGTCACAGGCACTGGAGAGGGATGAAGTGAGCGGTGGGTGGGTACAGCACAGTTGTGATCAAATGATGGGCACCTGCTCTGGAAACCTTTACTTCTGCACAGATGCTTGTAGACCTGGAAGTATTTACCTGTCTTAAACGTCCTCTACATGAAGAAATTTATTTTGTAACATCTCTAAGTTCATTTTTATTAATCCATGCGTAAGCTTGAATAGTAAATATCTGGTCCAGGCACTTATCGTTTTAGCCATTGACTTTAAGTTGTTCTCAAGAAATGTTTACAGGTATTGCTTCCCCCTCAGGTGGGAAAATTTATACTTTCACCTTTGTGCTAGAAAAACCTGCTGATTTCAAACATATGATCTTTGAGATCTTTTGAAAGACTGAGTGGAGTGACTGTTTTTTCTCAAATACTTTTAAGGTCTCCCCAAGCAAAGCTGAAGCCAAAAGCGATTCTGAAGACAAGGTAGGCAGATTCCTTGTTCAATCACTGACCAGTAGATGTTTTTGATGCAGCTATTTCCTCTTCATTGTGTTGCTTTTTCAGCAATTGATGCCATTTGAAGTAATTAAAAATATTTTTCCCTGAATAAATTTAAAAGGAAGATGAGAATAAACAGTGCAGTTATTCATATCATCTGTTAGAATCAAAATCTGAACTGTTGCATTTTCTGCAAGATTGAGGATGACTTGATAATCCTCTTGTGGTTGCTCTGACTTGTCCTTCATCTAAAACTTCAGATCCCTGCAGTGAAAGCCTCTGGATTCCACAGAAAAACTCCATTTGCCCATAGAGCAGAAGTTTTTCTTGCACTGTGATAAGATATAAAGAATAGCACCCTAAAAATGGAATGTTTTACATATAGATATTAAGTAGCCAAAATCACTGAGCATCAACATTTTTGTTTTCTCTCCTATTTTTTTATCCTTTTGTCCCATTCAATTTTTGATAAAGCCTGGTCCTGAAATGATCGGTTTTTGCAAAAAGCTTCATGAGGACATGCGGGACATACATCGCTCCCCAGCTGTAGCTCAGTAACTCTGAAATAACTCTAAAAACCGTCAGCCAGGGCTAAGGTCTTCCAAGACATCCAGAAAATGCAATTCTCAAGCTGTCCTGGCTCAGTGGGACCTGCAGCTCTTTCAACAACTGTGAAAAATCCGGTTGCTCAGTCCCGTTGACATACCTGGCTTTATCATGTGCTGCTGGAACAGGTGACTCCTGGTGCTGGGGCGCCGTAATTTGGAAACAAATATGCTGTTTGGGTTTGGTTTGTTATCACACTGGGAGGGTAAACAAGCCCCGATGACTAGCAGGATATGCAAACTCATTATGCAGAGGTTTAGTGGGAGTCCTCTTTTACTAGGAATTCCTTTATCTTCACGATCTTCCTGATACGACATTATCACTTTATTAAAGGGAAATAAGTTAAAAAGGTTAATTTATCCGTTTTCATATAGAAAAGCTGCATATTTGTCAGCTGGCAGGAAATAATGGTATTTTGTGTGTTAATGGTGAAGATGTGTTTTCCCCTTGGAGCAGTCTGAGCCTCTCCCAAGCGCCGTGGGGCTCTCAGTTGGCTGCTGTGCTTTTGAGTCATAGAATCATTGAATATCCTGAGTTGGGTTTCACAAGGATCATCCAGTCCGACTCCTGGCCCTGCACAGACACCCCAACAATCCCACCCTGTCGCAGAGAGCTTTGTCCAAATGTTCCTTGAGCTCTGGCAGCCTTGGGGCCGTGCCCATTCCCTGGGGAGCCTGGTCAGTGCCCAACCATCCTCTGGGGGAAGAACCTTTGATTTTTGCAGCAAGGTGCTGCCATCAGGGATATCTGTGGCTCCAATCAGCTGGGTGAAGCCATGTGTGCTTCCAGCAGCCTGGGCACACCCTTAATGACTGTCACTTCATCGGTGTAAACACAGGAGTTAGAGTCACACTTCCTTGGCAGAGCTGATTCTTTGCAAGTTCAAACAAACCAAGAGGGTGTTCCGAGATCTGCCCCAGAGCACCGACCTGAGCCTTCTGTGGCTGACCCTGAGTTGTTCCCATCTCACTCTGCATTTATGAGAATTATAAGAAATAAGGAATTATGAGAATTTTCCAGGATACTGCAGGAAAAAGCGGCCAATTTCCACGTGACTGGCCACAGCTGCTTCACAGCACAAAGCACCAGCAGAACTGGTGACTGCACTGCAGGACACAGCCTTGAGACCAGGATCCCAACTTCACACGCTCATGTGTGTCACATTCTGTACTCCGGACCTTTCCTCTCACCCTGTTAGTTAAACAACCCCAGTATTTGTCCCTGCACGAGACAGCCCCAAGAGGCACATAGTTGGGACTGTTGGGGTGTCCTGTGCGGGGCCAGGAGTTGGGCTCTGATAATCCTTGTGGGTTCCTTCCAGCCCAGGATATTCTATGATTCACATTGTAAACGCTGCAGGCTGATTGTCTCTTTGAAGTTTGGGTGTCTTTGTGCTTCCATTGTTCCTGGAAAGTTTTGTCAACTCATTTTCAAGTTTTTTGTTGGTTGGAAGCTTTTTTTTTTCTGCTAGTTACCTTGGGTCAACAACTGAAGTCTCAGTCTTTGTGGGATTTAGGTTTTGATTTAATAGAGATTTTAGAGGGAAAATTGTGGTTTAATTTGTCTTAGCTTTTATTTCTCTCCTCATGTGAAAGAAAGTCTAAGGAGAGCAGGAGTAATCACTCAGGAAAAAAAAACAAAAGCAAAAACAAAACAAACCCATGATTTGTTGTCCAGGGCAAAAAGGAGATGTTTACCTTTAATACTACGTGTGTGAGTGTTTGAATGTCTTTCATGAACCAAATAATTTTGCAATAAGTGCTCAACTGCCACTGGTGTTGTACAAAGGGCTCGAAAGCAGAGAAGGGCCATGGTGGGCAGCCCTCTCCGAAGGCAGAATCCCCAACCAAAGGAGCCAAGAAAAAGAAGGCCGAGAGTCCCAAGCTGGGACACAGCACATTTAGTAAACTCTTTAGGCACAAGGTCGGTATGAACCTCGAGCAGGAGCAGAGCCCTGAGCAGTAACAGATGGCTCCTGTCAGAGAGAGAAGTTGTTTAATTGGTGACTCCAATCACATCTGGCCAGATGTGCAGTGCCCTGGGACTGCTGTGTGAGCTTTCCTGGGCCGGGTGTGATGAAGACCATCCTCACGTGCAGCGTTTCTCTCGTTGGGCCATCTGTGAGCTCAGGGTTCTGAAACGACTCCTCTCACCTTCCCTGCTCTGTGATTCCCAGTTACTAACCCTCACTAAACCTCCCTGGCCACTACAAATAAAATCGAGGGTGCTGACAAACAATGAGTTATGTAAATGTGAACAGAGCCTGTAACTGTAGAATATGCTGCAGAGCTCGGTCCAGCTACACTTCAGGCTTTGTGATCATTAACAGGCACCATCACATGGCTAAAATTGGTGAATTGGGCCATCTGATATGGCACAGAGAAGGCTGGAATGTGGCATTTCCTTCAGAAAGAGGTATTTCTCACTGAAAACAAGAAAAGTAACTGTTGCTTGAAGTCCAAGTTTAGTTTGAAGGGAAAAAAAATCTGTTTTTGAAGGGTGCTTTGAAGCGTTTAAAATGCACATTCAATCAAAGGGTTGTTTCAGAGGACCAAAAATCACTGAATGCTTTTGGTCTCAAGCTCTGTGTCTGGGGATTTCTGCAGTCTCTGAAGATAATCTGCCATGGTGCTCCATGGCAGGGAAGCAGAGAATTGTAGCTTTTTAGCCCAAAGAATGCAGGAGCAGAGACCCTTTCACTGGGGGAGGCAAGTAATTAATATTTAATGCTCACTCAAGACACCCACATGGAATTTCTGGTGAGTAGGGGGCTTTATAGTCAAGGGCATAAGTCAAAGGGAGTTCTTTAACACATTTTCAACACAGAAATGTTCTTTCCATGTCACATTTTTGAGATAAGTCATCTGCATGTTGCTGAAGGAATAATAATATTCCCAATGGTTTTAAGTCTGCAATTCTTGCTAGCAGCTTAACTTTAAGATCTCATCTCGTATACACTATGTTAATAGCTAATAGTTTTGGTATTTAATACAATGACAATATTAATTACTTGTTCTCATAATAAGTTAGGGCTTCCTGGTATTTCCTTCTTAAAAAATACCTGTCCAGCATTTTTTAAGACCCTTCTGCAACAATGCAAAAATCTTGCAGTGAATTGTAGGGAGAGATGATTGTCTTTCATTGGAATATTTAATGGAACTTTAAAAAGTTATGGTCTGGAATGACAGCATTTATCTTTAAGGGAAGCAATAGCATTAAATTTTTACACCAATAAAATCTGTCTTATAAAATGTCATTACTTTTAAAACAGCTTTTTCTTGTTTCCAAATTTATTTTCACAGTTTCCTTTCCACATACAAAAATACAGAAGCAATAGCTGAGAGAGCATTTATGGCATATTAAGAGTAAAGGGGATGGATTAAAATGGTGTCAACAGTTTGCTTGTGAGGCTGATTGAAAGTGGCAATTCAGATTGGAGCAGTGATGTGACAGGCAGGCCCTGAAGTCACCAATTCTAGTAAAAAACCCCATAGTTTGTATCGTTTCCTCTGAAATGCCTTACCATGATGTGTGAACTAGATCACCAAGTAATAAATTCCTTTATCTGAAATGATCACTTTAATATATTTATTCATATTTAGTTTTGAGCACTTCACTGTCTCCTCTGAAAATTTTCTCTGCCAGTCTTCTAAAATAAACAGCTCTGAATGTTCATTAAGATTAGATTGACTATTAGCTTAACAGAAACATTGTTTTTCAGTCTCCTGTCATGTGAATACTAACTTGAAAGCAACTCCTGAATGTTGTTTTCAAACAGCGATGCACATCCTGAGATAAACCCCTAACACAGTGTGACTTGTCTGTTTGACCTCAGACTGAGTTTGGGTGGCGTTCCACAGCTGGGTCCCTGTCTGCCCTTTCATTCCCATCCCCGTGTATTTGCCTTGCACTTCATGCCAGTTTTGCAGTATAACTGTGCTGATTTACGGGGTTTTTCCTTGGAATAGAAGGGTTGATCACTTACTTTCAGCACTAGCGCCGAAGCCAGTCCATGGCATTATGCTTGTTCTTCCCACTTGCTCTGGATCCTGTTCATTAGAGCTGACCACAGAAAAGATCCTGGCTTCTGCAAAATAGCTCTCACCTGCTGCCTCAAGAAATCCCCAAAGCCCAGGGGTGCTGGGCTCAGTTTATGGCTGGCTGGTGTTTTATGCACAGCTCGGGTAATTCTTCAGTGTGAGGGCTGAGAGAGTGGCCAAGGAGGAATTCCTCCTTTGAGAAACCAGGAGACACAGATCTGAGGAGGACGTTTTTACAAAAGGGAACCTACAAGGAAGATGGAGAGACTTTTTACAAGAGTACATAGTGACAGGACAAGGGGGAATGGCTTCACACTGACAGAGAGGAGGGTTAGATTGGGCATCAGGAAGAAATTGTTCCCTGTGAGGGTGGTGAAGTGACCCGGTCTAGTGGAGGGTGTCCCTGCTCATGGCAGGGGAGTGGAATGAGATGATCTTTAATATCCCTTCCAACCTAAGCCACTCTATGATTATATGAAGAGAGCCACTGCCCAAAAGTGCGAGAGGATGGGTTAAACCTGCAGAGCTTCTCTTTGTGGAGCTGCAACTCCTGCTCCTGAGTTACAAAGCCATGGCTGTTCTTGTGCCCTTGGTTTCCAGGCTGTCATTTGCCTGAAAGTGAAGTTCCCCACTTTGAAGGTGGCATGAGCACACCCCTGACTGGTGTGTGGCTCCTCCATGGAAAACACCCAGCTCTGCTGTGTAAATGTGCACTGGAAATTGCACACACAGACCCAGTGCAGAAAAATCTTTGCTAATATCTTCAAAACCTGTGCAATGTGTTACCTGGACAGAATGGGAATATATGGAATATGGGAATGCAGATATAAATACACCTATTTCTAAAGAACAGGTTGAGGACTGCAAGCACAGCAACACGAGCACAAAGCAGTGCAGGTAGAAGGATAGGACCTGGCAGTGCCTCTGGAAGCCTCTCCTCAGCCTGGGATCAGTTTCCATGGCTGCAGGATCCAGGACTTTCACAAACGTTCACTAAAAATAAAATAATCTGTGACACAGACAATTCCTGAACTGTGAGTGCTGACATTGCCTCAGACAGACTCATCTCTGTGTTTTGTTTCCCTTCAGGCTGCAAAAGAGACCCAACAGACAACCAACACCAAAGTGAGTAGGATGGCTGGAGTTATCTGTGCGCATAATGTGGGCAAAGGGGAATTATTCTGTCATCTTTAGTCTCTCAGACAGTGTTTTAATTCCTTTATCAGTTACTCCTCTCTGTGAAGGGTGGGTTGCTGTGCCATTTGCTTCCTCTGTTCAAGATATTGCTTCATTTGAAGGGGCAGAGATACACCTTGCTACCCGTGTGACCTGGGCAGTGGTGCTCACCTGGGCCAGGTGATGCCTGAAAACGCTCTGGGTGTTTTGTTCTCCGCAATAAACTCTGTGTGTCCGTGTTTCTTGCAGAGCCCTGAGCAGCAGCCTGTTACCTCTGTAAAACCAGACAAAACTGTCCCTCCCTCCCAAGAGCCGCTGCCAGCGAAGCAGAACCCGAAGGCCCCCGAGGCTGCAGCCGCCCCTCAGGGAGCAGCCAGCGAAGCCCCCAGGGAGGGGATGAAGGAGAAACCATCAGCCACCCCCATGCCCCTGAGCAAGCTCTTCTGGAAAAAGGTATGGCTGGATTGTGGAGCTGCTCCATCTCCATGCAGGAAGCGGAGTTACTGCCAAGCACTGTTGCAGCAAAGCAGTCAAACCTGCCCAGGAGAGCAGCTCCCACGTGCTAAACTTTATCTGCACGTACAAATACTCACCTGTGTCTTTGTCTCCTGGTTTCGTCAAAACACACAAATCTGAGAGGGATCCAGTTTGTTCAATCTTGTAGTTTTTTATTTATGTGGAATAAGGAATGTTTTTCTCTGTCAGTTCAACACTGTTGTTAAAAATCCCACTGAGATCACAGCGTTCTTTACCAAATCATATCATGAATAGAGATATATCTATAAAACCCTATCTCTCTTTTATACCCCATCTCCTGGAAGTGTTTGCTTTAGTTCCAAATGTATGAAAATCTGAAATCTGCTGGGTCTATTCTTACTCAGTAGAAAATATTCCATGGCAGAGCAAACCAGTCTTTCAGTCTGGGCACTCAGTTGCTTGGGAAGACACGTTATTCCTCAGGTTAAATAATGATTTTAAGTAAGATTAGGACTAACTCTGGGAACACAGTTCCTGTTTCTGTGATCCTTCTGGTTTATAAGCTGAAGGTTTATTCTTTCCTCATTTCAGTTAAAAGAAGGGCTGTATTAAACTTTACTGAATCACTGTATGTTGAATAACTACTTTTCTGGGCTTCTGTTCAAGTTCAAATCCCAGAAATTAAGTGCTTCAAAACACCCAGATGCTGCTGAGTGGCCCTGTAGCTTCTTTTAGCTTGAGCTGGGATTCTGGAGATACACTTTGGATCTGTTATTTATGTTAAAAAAAAAAGACGGTGTTTAATAAATAGTAAATATTCATGAAAACAATCCAAGCTTGAAAAATTTGCTACTTGGGACTTAATTTCCTGGGGAACTGGGTGAATCAGGTACTTGGAATGAGAAGGAAGTTGGGAAGAAGAGGGAGAGGGAGGTTTTTTTATATAGTTATTGCTACAGAAACCTCCTACTCTGAGTGGTCTGGCTTATTTGAAAACAGAGCTGGGAAGCAGGATGTATGCTGAACATCAGAATGAAATAAGGGAAAAAGAAGCCTTCTGGCAGACTGTTGTGCGTAGTTTCAATGTAAAACAGAGTAATAAATCTGGTCTGAATTCAGTAATTTCATAATGATGTAACACAGTCTTTTAAAAAAGAAAAAAAACATGTAGGAAAGGAAGATTTTCTTGCAGAAAAATAGGGAAAATCACTCCTTTGGGAGAGAAATTAGTGGTGGTGGTTCTAAAAAAACCAATCTGATAAGGTTTTGGTAAGATTTCCAAACCTTATTTTGAAATATTAACCCAAACTAAAGTAGTAATTGATGTTTTACTGCCCACAGTGAGCACCAGCTCCCCATATCCCACGTTAGAGCTAAGTTAGCTCTCGGTCCCTGCCCTGTGCTGCTTTAACCTTGTAACAGTCTTCACGTGAATTCCTGGGATCTCAAACATCTCAGGGGTACAAACCTCGTCCCAAAATTCTTTCACTCCTGTTACTTGATAACGCTGCATTTTTTTTTTATCCTACACCATCATCAGCTGCTTATGGAACAGGAAGTTTTGCAGAGAATTCTCTACAAGCAGATTTTTGTCTCTGCCAAAAATATTAAGGGCTGGCTAAAAGCACTTACACAAATGCACTGAATTACAATAGCATGTGAAACCTGAAGTCTGAAAAATGAGCCTGGTTTCGCTTAGTTAGAACTTCTTGGGTCTGGAATCATGCTGAGGCTAAAGTTTCTGCAAGTTTTCTGGAGTGAATTTCTGCAGCAGGGAACTGGATTTAGCCCTAAGAATTAAAAAAAAAAAAAAAAATCTGCCTCTTTGAGCACTGTTTGAAACATGAGGCTCATGTTTCCTTACTGAGATTTCTTGACAGAGAATAGTATTTCCTTTGGTGAAAGCCCTTGGAGAGTAAAGGTAGAAAAAAATAAAGTCCTTAAACTACAGGTTAGGCTCAGACTCAGCCTGGTTTGAAGAATCTGTGGGATGTTTTTCTGCAATGATTTTATTTTTCTGGCACACTCAGTGCAGTGTCCTCTTGCTGGGACAGAGAATTGAAGGTGGTAACTGTTCCAATAGGTGTATAATTCAGAGTCAGGAGTGGTTTTCCTTTTGAAGTAACAAATAGCAACCACAACACTCAAAAGATCCAGGACTGAGATCCAGCTTCTCCCTTTCCAAGAAGTCTCTTAAAAATCTACCTTCTGATGAGCTTTCACTTCAAAGTGAAGCTAATGAAGTGCCTGTCAACACGTTGCAGTTGATGCTGCTGCTCTGACTGCAGAGGAATAAATATGGAAAGGGAAAAAGAAAAATTCCTTTTTCAGCTTCTCAGCTGGGAATCACTCTGTATTTGCCCCATTTCCTGATCAGTCTGCACAAGCATTTTCGTAACTGTTACTCAAATGTTTGTCATGCCAGCATTTCTTTTCTAATAAGGAATAGTGATAGAAAATTACAGTTAATGATTCCCAATATTTGTGTTGGAAAGCTGGTTTCAAGGCCTTGTAGGTATTTCATCAGGGCAGAGGAACATGATGCTTTGTATTTATCTGATCAAAGCAGGCCAGTAAATGGTGGCAGGTGATCAAGGCAGCTTTATTTGGATTGCTCTGTGAACTTCTAAAAGCAGATAGATTTTCTTAAAAAACTAGACTTTTAAGCTGTTGCAACTCTGCTGTTAAACAACTGCAGAAAAATCATGCTCTTTTACTGAGGGGTATTTCTGTGCTGATGCACAAACAGCAATTTGTTTGCTGTTGGGTGAGGGAAAATAGAGTCACAGAAGGGTTTGGGCTGGAAGGGGCCCTAAGGACAACCCAGTTCCACCCCTGCCGTGGGCAGAGACACCTGGCACTTGACCAGGTTGCCCCAAGCCCCATTCAACCTGGCCTCGAACACTTCCAGTCCCCTCAACAACTTCATGGCCTCCTCTGGACTTGCTCTAACAGTTGCATGTCCAATCTCACCTTTATTGCCGAGCCTGCAATTGTGTTCCATCACGGGAAAGCAAAAAGGGTGGAGTGTGTGAGGCAAATGTTAAAATTACTCAGGGCTTACCAAGTTCCTGCAGCAGTTCACCTGCTCCCATCCTGGCATACACACCACCTACCCTGTGCAAGAGAAGGAGATCGTGGCTGGGTTTTGCTGAGTAAATGGATGAAGGCACTTGAAAGGGAATTCCCCCATGGCTGAGGGAGTGATGGGGGCAACGAGGTTTGGGGGCTGTTTCACAGCCTGACTGCTGGCACAGCTGCCCCGCTTAGAGCAGGGAAGGACCTTGACCTCCCCAGCCCAGGGATTTGGGGCTCAGACCCCACTCCTGGGCTGCCCAGACCTGTGCGGTGTCAGCGGTTCGTAGTCTGAGCTGTCACAGCCCAAGATCTGCTCAGTGGCACCTTCAGGCAGTGGCTGCAGGTCCCAGGGGCTTTGGGGGGATGCTCAAGCACAAGCTGAGCTGCCTAAACTGCAGCAACCTCTGGTGGCTTTGCCTTGGCCAGGGAGGGCAGGAAGGTGACTTAAAGTCTCTCCACCCCTCCCCGCTCCCTGCACGTGAGTCTGGAGCAGACCTCGAGCCTCACTGCCCTTTGAAGTGGAAATTTCTTGAACAAAAGGTCATCTTGAATATATTGTTAAGATAAAAGAAAAGCTGCTTCATAAGGAAGGTATGACCCAGGGAAAGCAGAAGAAGTGCTCCTCGTGTCTAATGAAATGCAGTGGGGAGTGCCAGCCCAGACTGCAGCACGAGATCAAAGCAGGGTGCGGTGTTTATCTCAATTTGGAGGAAAGATGCAGCCAGCCAAGGGAAAACTCTAATCCCAAGTTATCCAGGTCACAAAATAAGTTACGCTCTCCTAAGGGAACAATCTGTGTGCTCAGGAACCCAGATAAGAAAATGGGGTAGTAATAGTTCCCCAAAACAACAGGAGGGTTTGTGAGAAGCAGAAGATGACTCAGAGTAAGACACAAACTTCCCACAGCAATTGTTTTAAAAAGCTTACTTTTTAAAAGAAAATTAGGGACGCTGTCATTTAAGGGAATAAAAAATGCTTTCCAAACAGTGAAATAAAGAGCACACTAAAATACTCTTATAAAACACAGCTAGAAGAGATAAGTTAAAATATTATTTTGAAAAAGAAAGCAAAGGCTGCCCTGTAACAGGAAGAACAAAGGATGGAGCTCATCTTACTTCAAACAAACGAATCTTGAAGTGTTTTCTGAGTTTGGCAGAGTGCCTTTAACAAAAGAAAAATAAAATAACCCAACAGCCCTTCTGTCCCCATGGTGCATAAACTGCAATAGCTGCTGACTTAGGCTGAATTTATTAAAATTTGTGTTAAAGGAAACTGGAGGCAGAATTTGGACCCATGAATGCAACAGCCTCAGCTGCTGCACTTTATAGGTGTAAGGAGAGAACTTCTATGAGAACATTTATGCATTAAAGCTGATAGAGCCAGGCTGTTTGCAAATTATTATTATATATAAATTGGAGTTTCCTCCTAAAAATGGTCACAAAACTTTATATATCTTTTGTTTTTCTCTTAAGTGAAGCAAAGAAGCTGAGCCTGTTGCTCTAGACAACAGTTAAGGTTAATGTAACATCATTCAGAGTTTATTGACTTCAGCTTTGTCAGGCTCTTCCTATTCTACTCTCAATTCCTGCCAGAAACACCTTAGTGATTTCCTTGAATGTACAAATGGAAATTTTTCTTCAAGTTTCCTCTTGGCCCAGCATGTCTGAAATACCCTGATGTGATTGCCCAGAAGTCATGGAACCTCCAGCCTTGGAGGCACCACAAGCTCAACACAAGCAGCTCCTCAGCAGCTTTCAGCAGGAGGTTGGATCAGGCTTCCACAGAGATCTTTGAGATCACAAAATTGTGAAAGGAAATCTTCAGTCAGTGAATTCAGCCTCACAAAGGGAGATGGTTTTACAGGAATGGTTTCTGGAGATAATTATAGGAAATTCCGACAGTTTTTAATAGCAAGCCTAAGATCTCAAACAAGATAAACCATAACTTCCACAACAATTTTGATACAGTAATACCAAATTAAAGTAAGTGCATAGGTACATTGGTGTCTGTTAAAAAAAAAAGGGTATTTTAAATCAGGATTTAAATGTTCCTAAAGCCTCCAGCAGAATCCACCAAGAAATGTGCAAAAAGTCTGATTACTTTAAACAAATCAATCTCTCAATAGTTGAGTACAATTTATTTCTTATTTAAATAATCAATATTTTTTGGAGTTTGGCATTTGGGCCCAGGGTCTATCTGTTATCACTGGAGACATAATGCCAGTGCAGAGACAGAGCTGGAGACACCAAACTCCTTTGGGCAGCAGCTGCAGCAACAATGGGATCCCAAACTGCAACCTCTGAGTGATGAGCTCCCAGAAACTGGAATAATTTCCTTTGAGATAAGAGATGGTGAATCATTTCTATGGATGTGTGAATAGGCAGAGGTCCAGATTAAAATTATTACGGATTGATTATCTGCAAAATGTTGATAACTATAAATTAAATCTCCAATCCCATGGGGAGGCAGGCTGTGCTTGAAGTCATCTCAGGCAGCAGGGGACAAGGAATATTTATTCCCTCATCATTTTTCTCCCCTTTACCCCACTCCCAAAATGTTGTTTCTCCTACAAAAGAGGAATAAGGAACAAAGCAAAATCTCTCCTGCTGTTGCAGAAGTCCATGGTGAGTCCCCATCCTGCATTTGGAGTCACCTTCAACTCAAAAAGAATATGACAGAACTAAAAGGTGTAATACAGAGAATATTGAATAAATGTGCTCAATGGCTTCTGTATGAAGAACTACATAAACCAGGATTTTATTTGGTCAGAAAGTGAGATGAAAATAGCATTCAGGAAAACTGTAATGTTAAAAAAGGAGAATAGGAAATATCAGTTGTTGCTCAAAATAAAAGCAGCAGAGTGTCAAATAAAATTATTCAGTGACAGGCAAAAATAAACCTTTTTTTTTTTTAAAAAAGCATACTTAAGCTGTAGAATCTTGCCACAAAATGCTGCTGGATGTCAGGAATTTATATTAATTCAGAAAATTAGCTGAATTTGAACAGCCTTCATCAAGGACTGTTAAACCAGAAATGGAAATCACCAAGATGAAGATAACTGGGAAACTCTGAGGGCAGTAGGACTTTTAGCTGCTGCTGCAGGAGGAATCCATTTTTTAAATGCTGATCGTGGGGCTGGGGTGAACCTTTAGTATTATCTTTTAAACTGTTCTCATGTTCATGTGACTCAAGTTGGTCAAAATGATTGTTCACCCTGGAGAAGAGAAGCTTTGGGGTGATCTGATTGTGGCCTTCAAGTGCCTGAAGGGAGCCACGAGAAAGATGGAAAGAGACTATTTCCAAGGGCCTGGAGGGACAGGACAAGGGGGAATGGCTTCAAACGGAGAGAGTAAGGTTGGATTAGATATTGGGAACAAATCCTTCCCTGTGAGGGTGGGGAGGCCCTGGCACAGGTTGCCCAAAGAAGCTGTGGCTGCCCCATCCCTGGAAGTGTCCAAGGCCAGGTTGGATGGGGCTTGGAGCAACCTGGGAGAGTGGAAGGTGTCCCTGCCCATGGCACGGGGTGGGATGAGATAATCTTTAAGGTCTCTTCTAACCCAAATCATTCTGTGATAAAGGGCCTTCTCTAAATCAAATAACCTGATTATTGGCATAATATCTTCTTCTAGTAGAAAGGAAGGTACTCCTTTAAACAGTTACCATGGGATAGGAATCAGTTAGTGGTTCTGAGGGCACAAAAGGCTGTTATTTAGCAGGGCAATTCTAAAAGGCAGGGTGGTCAGATCAGAAATGCACGTTCAGCTCCTGCCCAGCTGTGCCTCCACCTCCTGCAACACAAATGGGCCTCCTGTGCCCTGCCCTGCAGAGCTCTGTCTCAGTTAAACACTGAGTGTTCCCAGCATAGCCTTGAGGAAGCTGTGGAATGAGGCATGCAGGAGATTAATCAAAAAATCTTGTGGAGATCCGTATTTCAGAAGAATTTACAAACCCCATGTCCCCTTTTGAAGAACTACTGTAATAGAAGGAACTCTCCTGTAATTCACAAAAGCTCAGTGGGACCCAAAATCCTTCTCTAAAGGCCAGGTTGGTGAGTACCCAGGAGCTTTTCTTGAACTCACATGAGGGTCAGCACTGTCAAAGAGGGTGACTGTGACCCGTGGAATTAGGTGAAGGAGTCGATGAGCTACTTCACTACCTTATACCTCAAAAAGTCATTTATATCTGTGGAACTGGGAAGAGGAGTTGGGGATGCAGATGTGACCGTCATGAGAATGCTGGGGCTGGGATGCTGCACTCCTGTATTTCACTAAGGACGATGCTATGCAGTTTTAATGATTAATAATGTCCATTATGTGTTTTATTTAATCCTATCTCTGCTTTCGTGTGCAAACTCCTAGGTATGATCTTTCTCATATTTACTGGTTTTACTTGAGTGTCATCTTCTCAGGACACATATTGCTGCATGCCATTTCATTTAAATTTTCTTTTAAAATTGTAATCAAATCTAGATTCTTGTGTTTGAGAACTGGCACTGCAACACAAGAAAGGCCGTTTCTTCAATTTATATAAGCTGTGGTGGGATTTTAACACTTATTGACTTTTTTTAGTTGGGATGAATCAAATTCCTGAGGCAACACGTAGAGATCAGTGAAGCTGAGGATGCTTTATAGCCACGTTTGTTCCTGATACACCGAGTTACTGCAGTGCCGCAGCACTTTGTAACCTCTTTAAAAACCCCAAGCAAATCCTCACTGATTAAGTGGGAATGTTTTTTCCCCCTTTTTTCACGTTTCCCAACCCCAGAACGCATCGGAGGAAGGGGAGGCCGTGAGCAATGAGAAAACCGAGGCGTCTTTCGAAGCGGCGGTTCCTGACAGGGACGAGAGCAAGAGCCCAGAGGGCTCAGAAGTGAAACCCAGAGCAGCGGAAAGCAAAACTCCCAAAGCGAACCTGAGGAAGTTTTTCAAGCTGGTAAGCGAAGCGCTGCCCTCCGGGGCTCCGAGGGAAGCGATCGCTGCCGGGATGGGGGTGATTCTTGGAAAATCCTGCGTCTGGGCGGGCGGAGCACGACCCCCCCATCCCCATCCCCGCAACCCCCCGCGATTCCCCGTCCTGCATCTCCCTCTCGCGGCTCCTCCCGGAACGTTCCGCGGTCCCTTCCCCGCCTGCCCGGGGGTTCCGGTGGCCCTTTCCCTGCCCGGGTGGCCCAGGGAGCTCCAGGGGTTGTGCCACTGAATGAGCCTCAGCTCCACAAGCCGCTTCTCCCGGGATGATGCTCCGGGAGGATCCCATCCCCACACCCATCTCCCGTTCGTCCACCGTCCCTGCCTTGTGTTGAGTCCTGCACTGGCTTCAGGGAGTAGTATTTTTAGTAGCTCAACTTTTTTTTTTTGGCAGCTTATGTAGGCTAGCTAAACTGGCACGTGAAAGGATGCGGTTGCTGCTGCAAAGGTCTGTTAGACGGAAAAAAGAAAAGCACAAAGTAGAATCTAATCCTTTTTCCTAGAAGACTAGAGGCAAGAAGGAAAGCACTGAGGTGATCAAGTGGCTGGTATTGTGTTGTGGCTGTAGGTGTGAAATTATCCCGATGGATTTGTGTACAAACAGCCAGACAATATTTCTTAAAAGAGTCCAGAATAGTGGCCAAGAAGGAAAATAATTCAAGCCTAGAAATAACATGTCTCTGATTAAAATCGTAGCAGACCTTGAAGATTTATATGGCAATTGATCTATTTTGGCAAGGTTTACAAATGCATATGGAGGATTTCTATTTTCAGTCAGTGCTGGTTTATTTTCAGGCAGCTACATGGTGTGGATATCAGAGTAGCTTAAACATTAAAATGTGAAAAACATGGTTTCTTTTAAGCTTATGTAATGGCCAGCCCAGGTGTCTGCCCACAGGTGAATACCACAGCCCAAATCTTGATTTATTTTTTATTTCCAAAAGATCTGCGTTTCTTTTACTCTCAGCTGTTTGCTGGCCTCAGCCCAGCCTGTGATGGGTTCACGTAGTTTTTTGTTCTTGGGAGGTGCTTTACTACAGGGCCACTCTTGTGTATTTGAGGATCCAAGCAAAAAATTCTTAATATCAGCTAGTAATTGTGCACCCAACCTGCTTTTAATTCCACATGAGATTTCAGTCAGTTTAGGAAAACTCCATCTTATTCCTAAATCCAAGGGGCCTTGTGGTTATCCTGCATAGAGGCCTGTCAGTGGCACAAGCTGGGCATGCAGAAGGGGACTCAAGAGCAATGCATTTCAAACACTAATAACTGTGGGGATCATGACTTCAGGTCATGTCACTCTACCAAAAAAAGTAGCGCCCATTAAAAAAATAAAGCTGTTCCACAGCCATCTTAGTCACCATGGGGGAAAACAAAGCTGTGTTAGAAGCAGTAGATGTATCACTGCTCTGATCAGAGCAGGGATCTAATCCAGATTTCAGCCTAGAGAACAGAACCAGTACTAGACAAACATCTACCCACAGAGGAATCTGAGTTGTATGAATGGTGTAAGTGGTTTTGCAGCTTTTTGGAACCTTCAGTATTCATCTGCTCTACTTTTGGCTATCAATTTCCAAACAGACCGAGGATCATTTTAGTATCTGTATTGTCCCCGAAGTTTCCTGGGCTGTTTCCTCGGAATATCTTTGGGATTACTGTATCATTTCCATGCTGCTGTGCAGAATCAGCTGCCCAACAGCTTTGTGCCCAGTGCTCAATCAGTATTTCTGATTCTGAAGGCAGACACAAGGATTTTAAGCCACTGCTAAACAAGTACTTTCTGTAAGGCTTTTGAACTAGTGGTGAGTGCTGCAAATGGGTGAAATGTCTGAAATTCCCACACAGGCTTGATTTTTCTCCCAAGGAAAAGGCAGGGAAGCTCCAGTGCTGTGGAGAGCCGAGATGAACTCCGTAAAGATGTCTAATAGGGCTTTTTGCTCAGCAGAGCTGCACTGGCAGAGTAGGAGGTGTAATTTCCACTTAGAAAAGGTTTAGACTGTAGTTTTCTCCTGAGGTCTGGCTGCCCTACAGGAGCAGCCATAAAGTGGAGGGAGAAATTCTTCCCTGTGAGGGTGGGGAGGCCCTGGCACAGGTTGCCCAGAGAAGCTGTGGCTGCCCCATCCCTGGAAGTGTCCAAGGATAGGGCTTGGAGCAACCTGGGACAGTGAGAGGTTATTAGAGCAATAATCTCTCTCGCAAGAGGGTGACTTTTAATTTTATATTAATATGATTCTTTACTGAGTTTCTCTTCTGCCTGCAGAGGAAGATCCCAAGGTATTCTCACAACATCCAGGGTTATGTTGCTCAGGTCGCCCACCAGGGGCCCAAGGAAGGGTAGTTTAGCATTTTAGAATTCAAGAGAGGACCAAGAAATTAAGATTAATTCTATTGCAGTCTCTTGTGAACCTCCTACAGGCAAGTCAGTTATTCTCTAGATGCCCCAGTTCTGACATCATTCTGCTCAGAAAGCACAACCACAGGGTGATAGCAAGGAGACATTTAGATCCATAGCACTGTAATTGCTACGGCTGACACAAGGAGAAGCCGCTGGGAGAACCAGGAGGAATTTCCCTTGGAAAAGGCAGTGTGTATCCCAAAGTCTGCCTGTTGATTGGCTTAGTACAGATGTCCTTTCTTATTTGTGCTGAATTATTTGCACTTGCAAAGGTCACAAAAGCCATTGCTGTGGTTAAAATAGGAGAGGGTTAACTAATGCTATAAAAGCTATTGGGAAATTATAGCAAGATAAAGTATTAGTCTAAATCCCTGAAATTCAATAAGAGATGAAGAAATGACACTGCTCTTTTATCGAAGTAATCCACCTGTGTGGATTTGAAATCCAGCTGAAAGTCACTTCAGCCTCATTAATCAAACAGTTACTGTTTTATTTCCAGGGTGGGATATATCAGAGCTGATGCAGGTGTCCTGATAGAGATGTTACACCTGAGTTAATCAGCCCAGGTCCCCTTTGAAGGCACCAAGTGGAGGTTGAGCAGGTCTGAGAGCCCCTGGGGACACGTCAGAGGATGTGAGCCCTCAAAGTCCCTGCATAGGATATAAACAGGTGCAAAGCTAAATTAGATAAATGGTTGGTTTGAGATATTTTGTGGAGATAAGAGGGGTGTAAAATGGCATTTTTAATCAGAACGAGATAATTGCCAACTGTGAACCCAAGCTGTAGCTTTATCCTCAGCCGGGAAGTTTATTGGCAGCAGGGATGGTCGAGGATAGTGTTGAGTATGGATATTCCCAAGGAGAGTTTATCTTTCTGGAATAACTAAATATTGTTTCCATGTTGTCTGCTGTGTCTGTGCTGGCCTACTTCCCCATGTAAATAAACTTTTAGGCAATAAATATCATTTGGAATCAAGAATAACTATTTTATGCTGTCACAACTTACCTTTTCCTCATTATTCATGAAAATGTAGCAAGTGTATTGGCTGTCCCCACCTTCCTCCATTTAAAAACGTGCTGATCCAGCCCTTATTGCCACCAAAAGCTGGGGGTTTTTTTGGGAAGCTCTGGGCAGCAGCAGTCCTGAGTGACTGAAGGCAAGGATAAGAGGTCAGCAGTGCTGGAGAGAAATCCTTGGGATCATGTCTCACTGATGGCAAGAGGGAACTTTGTCTAGACCTCAAGGTCTTTACTCTGTTATTATTAGTAAAAAAAATAAAAATAAATAATGAAAAAAAAAGAGATGGATTACATGTTGGCTAAAGCAGGGCTATTTTTTTCTGGGTTTGGGGTGTTTATAGGCGGAAAAGGTAGCACTGATGGCTGTTACAGCATAAACTTTTTTATTCTGGAGGCATCTAAGACTTGCTGAAATAGAAGTGCAAACTAGATCTTATCACAGCACATCTTCATACGCCCTGGACTGAGTTTCTCTCGTGCAGTGTAAAGACAGACCACGCTGTGCTTCCTCCCCTCCATTTCTGCAACCTCTTGCACAGATACAGTGTCATGGGCACAAACACAAGAGGCTGAGCAACAACATGTTCCAGAGAGAGAATTTTTCCCACAGAAGTAATGAATTGTCACGGAGTGGTTTGGTTTTCTATCCTGCTGCTGGCACATATTGATTTTCTGTGGTTTTATAGGAAAATCAGGGACTGAAATAGGTCCTTGCAATAACACCATTTGTAGGATAGAGCTGACACCGTTGTGCTTCGAGTTACAAATCTACAAGCTGCAGAAAACCACAATTCCGCCTGATCTATCTTTAGAACAAAAGTCACATCCTTTCATTGTTTTCACTGAACTTAGGCAATGAAAAATGACATTTAAATTTGGGCTCTTTGAAATTCTGGAGTTTATTTTACGCTTTGCTGCTGAGCTCTGTGGCTTGTACAGCACTCAGGGGAATACCACAGAACATGGTTCTTAATTACAAATGTACACACCACTCCTGTTCTTCTTGTAGCACTAATCGTAACTAAACCTTAATTTAACTGTCACAAAGCTTGCAATATTTACTCATCAAGCTGGTTTTGTCAAAGAGGGTTTTCTCATTTTTAAAGCTAAATGGAAACAGGGGATTGTACCTGGAAAAAAAGGTATTTTCAGAGTCAAGGTTTGCTCTGAGTGACCTCTCAGCACTGCAGCCTCAGGGTCTGCTTGGATTGGGAAGAGTGGGCACCAAGGAGGGCCGTCACTTAGATGTGTGTAGACTGCAGGCAGAAAGCGGGAAGCAAAAATTGGGAATAAATGGATGCAGATGATACATTATAAAAATATACCTGTAGAGCTGAGTGGGTTTTAATTATTCACAGGACGTGCACTTAGCAGGATGGTTGGATAGAGAGGAAGTCCCACTAGATCTTGTACAACAGGTTTGGCTCTGCAAAGCAAAAAAAAAAAGCTCTTTCTTAGAAAACTACAGTGGCAGTGCTGATAGCACTGTCTTGTTTAGCACTGATATGATCTCAGGTCCACTGAGATCTCACTCATGTTTCTCATTTTTTCTTAATGGCAAAATTGACTTGCAAGAAACAGTCTCACAGAAAAAAAAACCCAGCAAAATCTACCTTGGGGTTGTGGGTATTTCAGAGATGGTGGTGGAGTTTCTGAAGTGCCTGGTTTAGTTTTAGTGTTGTAAAGTGTGGCCTTAAATCAAACCTTTATTCATGTGTGTCTTCTTAGTGAATGAACCCTGTTAGAAGCCCTGTAACCCTTTGTTATTTTAGTCAGTCAAGGGTGATGGAGGGACGGCCAGTTCCGAAGTGGTAAATGGCCCCAGTCACCATGTAAGTGCCTGGATTTTTTCATCTTTTGGTGATGGGTTCTTGCCACCTCCTTCCATACAACTCTCCCTTTTGAAATGTAAAAATCACTGAGAGAAAAGTTGCTCCATGCTCACTGATTTCTTTCCTTATCTATTTTACCTATTCATGCTATTAAACAAGATTTCAAAGGGTCACTTGAAAAAGGGGTCATTTTAAAAACAACACCAAACTTTTTTCCAGGTGTGCTCCTTTTCTTAAATTAATTAGTGAGTTTATCATCAATTTTATTCCTCTCTCTTGCTGCAATTTTACCTTCTGCATGTAGCTTGGCTTAGGCAGTGAAACTAAATACACACAGCCAGAATTATTTTTGCTTTGTTGATTTACTTGTCTTCTGAGGAAAAGATCATTTAGGTGCAAACTCTGTAAAAGAGAAATGAAAGTGAGAATGAACACTGTTCACTGCAATTTTACAAAAGCCGTGGCAGTATTTTTCTTATTCTGTTATTGTTTCTTTCATTCTATGTTCATAAAAGCTAACCCAAAAGTTTTCATGTGACATTTACGTTATATTCTGCGTGGCTTTAAAATGCTTCAGAAAAATTCTATTTTCATTAGACATAGAAATACTGTTACTTTATGTGAGAGCAAAAACCTCATCTGTTGCAAGGCAAGATACCCAGAAGAATTACTGTGAGTAATCTTTCAGTAATCAGAGATAAAACAAGGCTTTGTGTATGGACAGTGTTTCCTTTAAGAGAAAAACTGAAGTTGTATTAAAAACTGACACTCCAGAATTTCCTTTTTTAATTAACAGTAAAACTATTTCTCACACTTCCTATTTTCATGTCCTATGACACCAAGGTTAATCTTTATGAATTAGTCACTAAAAGCATCTCAAATACAGAAGTCTTGTCCAGTGATATTTGCTCTTTATTGCATACAACAGTTTTGTGAAGTGAACTGGGTAAAACACTAAAAGTTACAGTCCTGAATCTACTTTTTATTATTTTAATTAGCAGTCAGTTGCCTTCCGTTTTTGTAAATCACCTCATTATTCTTCCTCCTTCTCTCCCTTGCCCTGGTGTAAATTTAGAACAGTTTTATTACACAGAAAAGCCCAGTGAAAACTGGATCTGCTGTTGACTTTTTGGGGGGATTTCCGTATAAGGATCTCCTTAAATTATGCCATTGTGTCCCTGGAACGCTGTGATTCTTCCCCACTTTCCATCACTGCCATTCTGAATGCTGCAGAAATTTATTGGAGCACTGACACAAAACGGCAGAAATTTCAGAGTCTGCCTTCTCCACTTAAAAATCAGCCTTGGATTGAGGTCTCCTGTAACATGATGGGGAAAATACTCTCCTGTTCATCTTTTCTTTTTCTATTTCAGTGTCACTGTCAACGCTGAGAGAGGAAAAGCAATCTGTCAGGTGCAGCTCACCCTTTAGAATAAGAAACATTAACATGTTTCATTATTCATAGGCTTCACTTCGTATTTCCTGAGCTGCTCCCATCAATATCAAATATGCCAATTTCCTGCCTTTCAAGGTTAATATGAAACACCTCAAAGAGATTATCTGATAGGATTTTTTTTTCCCCCCTCATATTTTGCCTGGAAAAATGTATTATGAATATTTTTTAAAAGTGTTTTGTTTGAGTAACATCAAAGGCCCAACCTGCTCATAGAAATAATCCTGTTGCATCCCACTCGGATTTGGCTCAGTACTGAACAACCCAGCACGTGTGGTGAGGAAGGCTCTAATTTTACACCCACAGAGCAAACCCACAGATTTCACAGAGTGTTCATAAGGGTCAGAGGTTGTTCTGGCACCTCTGAACTCAGAGGTATCCAGTCTCAGAGCTATATTCAGTCTCATAGCTGTATTTTGGGGGCTGTGGTTGTTTTTGAACTGAATGCGCACGTTTGCAACTGCACCAAAGACACATTTCCAAAGCGAGCTGAGACAAATAAGAGTAAGAAGGGGCAGCAGCTGAGAGCTCCTGGACTGAGAGCTAAACTGAGTCAGACAGAGAGAGACACAATTAAATCTGACTTTCTGTTCATCCTCGTGCTGGGAAAGCTCCTGCATCACTTGAGCCACTCTGAAGTGCATCTGAGCAGGTCTCTTTTCTCAGCTGAGGTGAAGAAGACACAGGTGGAGTGTGGTGTCTGTGCAGCCTCACAAGGCAGTTCTCCTTTATCCTGAATTATTGAGTTTTCTTTAATAAAGTATTGACACTCAGGTGGTGTGTGAGGCCACTGATCACCTCCACGGCTTCGTGTGCCTCCTGCAGATCCAGAGCAAAGACAAGCTCCTGACGGGATTTCTAACTCTAAGAGCAGGCAAATCCAGATGTAAGGAAATATATACCCACATATGTCTGGCCTTTGGAAAAGGAAATAGTTCAACACAAGCACTTATTTTGTGGAGGACTTGAACCTACTGGTCAAGACTGAATGTATTAAGTGGTTGCAGGTTCTATAACTTAAATTTGGGTTTTTTTAAGACTGCGTGAGGAAGAAAGGTGAATCAAGTGACAAAGGCAAGCATTGCTACCCCCTCTCATTCTTGTTTCCCCAAAATTAGAGTGGCTTGAGGGTTTTTTTTAAAAATAGATGCAAGAGGTGTATTTGCATTCTGTTTCTCTAGAGTCTCTACCTTCAGGTTTTTCTCTGAAATCACAATATCTAAAAATGTGTTTGTTTTTAATGAAACCTGAGCCTGTCACGTAAGCACAAAAGCCCAGGCCTTTAGAAGAACACCAAATATTTCAAGACTAAGGGTAAAATCCCCAAAGCTGGAAAAATTAAACAGCATTAAGCTCTGGGCCATGCCCTGAGAGAAGATGTAAGATTTCCAGCTTTTCAAACTGGCAAATGTGTGCTGTTTTAATGATGCTAATAAATAAAGTAATATGATTCTTTTTTTTTTTTTTGCAAAAGAAAAAACAAAATCCCACTTGCAAACAGATTTCTAGGCAAAACATCATCATTTGCTACTCTCCAAACAGTGACAGTTGCATTGTCTGATCCTTTGTTTGCCAGATATGATTTTTCTCCTGTGAACTTCAAACATATCCTGCACTTCTCCAACTTCCAGAATCTTTTCCTACACTATAAATAGTTTGCTCTGTGATTGTGTTTCTTTGGAAGATTTGCTGTCTCTTCATTTGCACTTGTACATGAAATTTTCTAAGATGCTGTGGCCTTCCATAGCCAAACCCTGGGCTGTTGCAGTTTTGCAGCAGATTGGTTTTTATTCTTTGATTTATGGTGTTTTTTGCTTCTTTTCTCTCCCAAATCTTTCCTTTGCACTTTTTGGGTGCTTTCGCTGTTTGGGATGCAAAATCTGGAGGAGTCTTAGTGGGCAGTGGCTGCTTGTGACTCTGCATCTCTCTGTGCATGTTCTCTGCCTCCTAAACCAGCTTCAGCAGAGACACAGACAGAAATAAGGCAGGTTTACGCAGGATGGTTTGATCTTGCAGTCTTTGCTCATGTGAGTAATTCCATCAGGAGCCCTTCCCTGAGCCAAGGCTGCAGGAGTTCATCCCAGCCCCTGTAAATGAAAACCTGTCGGACAGCAGGCTTCCTCCCTGCCAGGTGGCCTTTCCTTTCTTTCTTTTTTTTTTTAACATATTTATGGATTGCCTTCCAAAATATTTATATTTCCCACTGAAAATAACCCTTGTTTGAAACCGCTGCAGACATTAAACGCCACAGAGAGGCCACTTGCCCCGGCTGAAGGTGACCCTGTGGGCCAGAGGAGCAAGGAGAGCTCCAAAGACAAGAAGTCCACGGTGGAGCTGAGCAAGCAGAAGGGCAGCAAACAGGAGAGCAGGGAGCAGCCAGAGCCCCGGGAGCAGCCAGCAGCCGACACCGACTCCATCCAGAACGGAGGAGACGCTTCCAAGGAACCCTCCTACAAGAAGACAGAGAAGAGGCAGTCCCTGGGAGGGTTTTTCAAGGGCCTTGTATGTTAATTCACCTTCTCTTTTCAGTATTTCCCGGCTGTTTAACCGCCCAGCCTGCAGGTTGTTATCCAGGGGGGATTTGTGCTCTGAGGGAGAGCAGCTTCACCGGCAGCTTTGCAGGGCTCAGGTGAAAGAACAGCAAGGGTCTGGGCAAAGGGGGGAATTTTGGGCCTCAGGGTACTGATTCAAAGGTAGGGTTTGCTACTGGAGAGCTGTAATTGTTCCCACACCACTCTTTTTGGGGTTCATGTCTTGGCCATGGGGATGACTAAACTGCTCCTGTAGCAGGCACTGAACCACCTACAAATTAGGGTGTGTTTATAAGGGAAAAGTGGAGGTGGTGCTGGTTTACCAGAGAAACCTGCCTGTCCTAAACCACCCTGGTAGTGGTTCAGCTTCTGCTTCAGAGCAGCTAGGGTATCCCCGCAAAATGGGAAATCCCTGCAAGGAAAAAGTCAAGGGAGACCACTGGGGTGGGTAGGAACCAGCACAGTGGTCACAAGGTAAGCACTTTGTGTTAGCAATCAGTGATAGACTCCTTAAAGCACGCAAAAAGTACACATGGTATTTTTTTCTTCTTGCTTTTTGTTAAATCTTAGCCTAAATTCACTGTGCCCCCTTCACTGAAACCTGAAATGCAGAAATGAAAGAATTCAGCACACTGAAACTCCGAGTTTCCAGAAGACCTGGTGTTACTGGTGCGACTGGTCAGAGCATTAACTAGATGCAGATTTATTTTTCTGCCTGTCCACACTCAGGGGCACATGTAGAAATAGAAGCACAGGTTAGACCTTGGCAAGAGGCTTTTGATAAATCAGTTGGAAGGATGCAGCTTAAAGCTCTTTCCTCACACTGCCACAACAACAATGGATCTGCAGTGCTATGGCGTCATTCTTAGCATCTTTTGGAAACTCTGTGTGCAAAGCAAGCTTCACCACAACTTTCAAGTGATGCAAAGAAACTCAACAGATGTGTCTGTTACCTGCAATGATTCCTAGTGAATCTGGATGCCTTAAGAGATGTGCAGCTTTCTTTCTCCTTCCTCCCTTCCTCACTTCTCAGGCTGTCAGGGTAGAAGCAGGGCCAGCCAATCCTTCAAGAAGAAAAGTCAAGCAACATAGATTGAAATACTGACTCAGAGCTGGAAACCAGCCCTGTTAGGACACTGGGTTATAAAGCCACTGCCATGCACACCAGTGTGACTCATTCCAAGGCAGGTGTTTTTCCACATCAGAAGAAGTGCTTTATTTGCACCATTTCACAGAATTACTGTGTATCCTACAGAGGGCGATTTGCATCACCAAAATAAGGACTTATTACAAGGGTAATTAAGAACAGAAGAGAAATAACTTCCTGCAGTTGAGATTAGCAACAGTTCAGCCACTGCCTCATTCTGGGGTAAAATCCTGGTCCACCATGGATCAGTGGGGTTTTCCTGTAGTTTCAACGGAGCAAAGTGTTGGAGCTCACCCAGAGCAAAAACCAACTTACATTGGCTTCCACTCATCTCCCAGTGAAGCCACGAGGAGAAATCTGTTTTGCTTAATATGGCATGAAAAAGCCAGAGTTATATGATGATACTGGTTCTACAGCTCTGTGAAGCTGTGAGCTGACTGAAGTTCCCCAAGACATGCTCACGTGTTTTTCTTTCTCCACCCCCTTTGCCTCCGAAATCTGTGTGGATTTTTGTTGTGCCCAACATTGGTGCAAGTGTGTAACGTGATCCACGCTCACAGCCCTGGTGTGTGGGTGTCATATCCTGCTCTGGGTATTGCCAACTTCTAGGAGGAGCAGGGCTGCTGTTGCTTAAGCTGCTTGGATGGTGGTGACATATCTCGTGTCAGCTGGAAGGGATGAAGGCAGCCACATTTTTCTAGCACAGGTTGTCTAGAGTTTTCTTGAAGTTAAGCCCTCCCTTCTTGTAGTTCTCACTGTGTGAGAAAGGGTTTGTCTGTCGGTAGTCACTCTTTATTTTGTATAGTGTCATTCAATCAAGCTGTATCCAAAAATCCTTCATGGAGTTTAACAACACTTACAAATTTAGAATTATTCCAGAAAGGGAGATATGAGGAAGTGCAACTTAGCAAGGAAACAGTCTTTCAAGGGCAAGATCATGAGAGACACAGAGGCAGGAAAGGTGTCTCAGATTCAAAAGGCAAGAAAAAGCTTTTAGATCAAGAGAGGAGATTGTGAAGAGGTAAAAAGACCATTTGTGGAATAAAACAGAGTAAATGTAGAGGAAGTAGAGACGTTCTGTGAGATCTTTTTGCTTGCCTCAGTTTGGCTGTATAGCCCCTTATCTTGTGTTGCAATTATAAAGGCCAATAGTACTCCTGCAGCTTCCTTCTCCCATTAACAGAAGATGGCTCTTAAAAAAAGGTTTTTGATAACAGTTAAGCTGCTTTAGTCAGTTTATTGTGCTTTTAAAGTGGCAGGGGAAAAAAAAAACCAAACCCATAACAATGAGGTCTGTGTATGGAACATCTCTCGTGAAAAATTACTACCTCTCTTTGAATATCCTCAAGAAGATTATTATCCGTACCTAAGAAACCTAGTTCTGCAATGCTCCTAAAAATAATCTGCATCTCCCAGGTGATCAGACTCAGCCCCAGGAAGGTGTAATCATTAATCTCAAAGTATTAGACCACAGAATCTTCATTTCAAGATAAGAGCTTGAGTATTCGGTGACAACTCAGCAGAAAAATTCAGCTTTACGCTGATAAAAGGGAAGCAGGAGGTGTTTAACGGGGGCTGCAGCAGCTCCCGTGCCCTGTGCCCACTGAGCTCCTCCTATTCTGCTATTTCAGTAGCAGATATTTTAACACCACTCTCTCCTGGATCTCGATTCCTCTGGGAAAGGGCACAGAGCAAGAGGATGTCAGACTGCAGGAATGCAGCTGATGAGAACACTGCATTTCCAGCATCTGCTCCCAGTTGGGCCAACAAAGGCTGAAATTTTGGCTACAAACGGTGCCACTTATGCAAGCAAAAGAGCGTTTCAGCCCTGCATGGTTTGAGCACAGCTGATAAGGTCCAGTGGTTGTTCCTATGGCAAAAGAGATTAATTTATAAGCTATATAAAATGTATTTAGTGAGTCTTAGAGAGATTAGATTAGAAAGAAGCAGAAAGAGGGGGTGGGGAGAAAGGTTAATGACACTGTGTTCTGAGCTGGAATAACTCATGCTCAAGTTGTCAGAAGCTGGAAGAGCCTTAGCATGTGGAAATTATTGGAACCTATTCTCCCCAGAGTATCTGCTCCACTGACACAGGCTTCTCCTGGGCAAAATTTGGGAAAAAATATACTCAAATACCATGTTATTCCTGTGTGTGCACTTTAAAGTGCTCTACCCAAAATAGTATGTTCCAGCTTAACTCCTAACTTCCACTGCAAGACAGGAGCCAGTGGTACCTGTGCTTCTGAATCCGAGGGCAGAGCTGGAATTTGTCCGTTAAAAGGGCAGGAACAAAGTTCTTTATTTCACACCTGGCTTGGAAATTCCAGTTTAACGAGAATCATCAGCCAGCCTCCCTCAGAGCTTCCTGCTTTAATCAGCAACTACCTTGAAAATGGGTGCAGCAGGGAGACTGCAGTATGAGCAAATAATATGACACCTCTGCAAATGTGCTAAATGAGTCAAAAATTGGGATTATCTCAAATGAGCTCCCCCTCCTGTCTCCTCCCTCCACCTATTTATAGGAAGAATGGCAAATAGTATCATCCTGTTTCCTAGATTAGTCTAGAAGTGGCTTAATATCTTCATGCCCAGACAGGAACAGCTAGAGCTGACAGTCTCCATTACTCTTTGAATGTGGGAAATCTTTTACCTGATGTGTAGGTTTTTAGGGTTGCTGGATAAATTTGGAATGACTAGGTCCTTGGTATTCCTTGATGGACAAATGACGGATTTGCTGCTACATGTAAATGGCAAAAAAATTCTATTCTGTTCTAGAGAATCTTCCAAACTCGACATCAGTGGAAGCAGAAGCAAACCCATTGCAGCCTGCTGAGCTGCACAAGGTTACAGTTAAGGACAGGGGCTTCTTTCAGTCCATTGTGATTTTTGGCTGCTCTTTTTCATACCTAGATTCTCAAAGGTGAAAAGTTAAAAGATCAGTGAGGTGGAGTGTAATCAGTGTAAAAACCCCACTCTTTTTACTTCCCTGAAAGGGATGAGGAAGTTGAAATCTTTCACTCTCCGTGTCTGATACAGAATTGTCCTGAAGTGATGAGTCAGGCTTCCAGTAGAAACATACTGTGTAAAGGACAATTCACATATGATTCTGCACAGTTCCCATTGTAGGGAAAGCACGCAGCAGTCACCTTTAGCTTTGTCATGCTGGTTTTTCTGTTTAGCATGTAATGACTTGGGCATCTGGCTACAAACAGCATTGGCATCCCACGCACTCCTAACAGTGACCTCTGAAACACTGCTTGTGGGTACATTTGCTGTCACGTTCTGAAGTTTTGATGACTTCAAGGCCAGTAAAATTAGGTCAAGCACCTTAAACTAAAGCCAAGTTTTTATCAGTTACCAGTGAAAAATGTAGTTGGTATAGCTAGAGCTATACATTTCCTTCATCTAAGCTGGATTAGTGTCTTGAACCGGTGCCAAGCCCAGAATTATATCTGCAGTGTAAGAAAAGCTTTATCACTCCAACATTGTAGAATACCTGTCATGCATAAAAGTATTTAATGTTCCCTTAACCTAGAGCAGACCAAGGCTGGCTATAATACACTATTAATCATGCTTGAAGGACTCTTAGCACGGTTTCAGTGAAGCGTTTAGGCCAGGGAAATTTTAGAGGAAGTTATGCCAAAACCCCAGTACTACAGGCACAGCAGCTTGGCTCTGGTGTGTTAGTCCAGTTTCTGAAAACAATTGTTTTCCATGCCAATTGAGACAATTATATAAAAATAACCAACACATTTAGGCAAAATCACAAGCAGTAGATTTCTGGGGTTCTCATGATGCAGACAGTGCTCATATACTTCTGCATATTAAATAAACAAAGGGCAAAGGAAGAAAAGCAGGGAGGTGGAATGAGTGGGAACTGTCTGGTAGCAAAATTCTACGACAAAATTCCAGCCTTGACCATGCTGAAATATTTGAAAGTTTCTAAAGATCTCCCTCTTGTTCCACAGGGTTCCAAAAGGATGTCTGATGCAGAGGTGCAAACAGATCCGGTGTCCATCCTACCTGCTGGGAAATCCAAGTAATGACTCCACGTGGCTGCTGGAGGCTCAGCAGCTCTCTGCGAGCTCCCTTGCAGTAGACATGACTCATTCTTTTCCTTTACATGGCTGTCATCAAGTGCCTGAGGCTAAAGCAAACACTGGTGTATCATTTAAGGTATATCATTTACAGGGTTTGTTCCTCAGATGTTAGAAAGCAACCCTAAAGATCACCAAGCAATGTGCTGTATGTTTAAAAAAAGGTCATGTGGATGATTTTAAATCTATAGAGGGTAGGGTATGTAAGGTAGGAAGGTGGCACTGAACTAAATAAATGGCAGGAAAGAAATGCATGTGGCAAAGGAACGTAGATTGGGCAGCAAGGCCTGAGCAACAAACCCTCCGCTTTAGAGAGCTTTAAAGCAGCCAGGAAAAACAAAAAATCTCCTTTGATAAATGTTATACTCAGATGTGAAAACAACCGAGTCACTTGTTGTGGTTTTTCAATAGAGCTGAAATTAGCAAAAAAAAAAAAAAAAAAAAAAAAAAAAAAAAAAAGGCCTGCAGAATAATAGAATCAGTGGTTATAAAGTTATGCTTCCTATTGGTTATTAATGGAAATTAAAACGCTAAAATGCAAAGGCTTTATGTGATTGAGACAACGTCTCTCTCATCTGGGTGAGGTGGGATAACAAATTAAAAGCCATTTAAGGTTCTAATAGGAACACAAGAGGGCACCCACGTCCCCGTGCACTCCTAACACCAGGCTGTACCTACAATCCTGGGATTAATGTTTCTCAGATCATAGGAAACTTAGTTGTTTATTCAGATATTTGTTTATATTCGTACTTGTAATTAATCCTAATAAAAACCAAAATCAAAGCTGTCCAGGCACCTCCCTGCTTCACAAGACTCCTTTAATAACTGTAGTTAATAGATTTTACAGAAAATGAGGATTTCTGTTTGTTCAGTCCTGGGCAAACCTGTACAGGGAACCACAGGCCTGATATTTTAATCTACACTAGCATCTGATTCATACAGTAGTGTATATTTTGACCTCCTTATCTTTAAATAAACTAATACTTACCCTTTGGGAAAAAAAAAAATCCTTTGCTGCTTTAATTTTAAAACAAAGTTTGTTATTTACGTCCCTGTGGTCTGATGATTGACGTGACATTAAGGCAGAAATGAGCACATACAAACCCTGCCTGTGGAGGGAATAACTGTTATTCATTCTTTACTGGAGTGAAGATTATAACTGGAAATCAGGGGAGAATGCTGGAAAATCTGCAGAATTCTGGTTCTAACTAGTCAGAGAGGACAGAGCTTTGTTTGTCCATGAGCCATTGTAGGTAGGCTGTGTTTTTGCAAACCTGCAGACTCGGGGTGAACGACCAAAACTTGCTGCTGGTTCCATGGACAGGGAGCACAGACGAAAGGTTCTTCAGCTCTAATGGTACTTTCTGTTCCCCTCCCTGGCACAATGGGCCTCTCATGCCATATAAAGTGATATCAATCAGGAGGGACTGTTTACAGATTTCCAACCCGATTTGTAACGTCCTACTCATACATCTGCGTGGGACCAGTGACTCCGGTGCATCCCCCACTATGGCAGCATGAGAGAAGAACTGGGCTTGTTATGTCCAGCTTTCCTGTACACACACACAGAAAAAAAAAAAAAGAAGTTTTAGGCTTTGTCTACATTACATGAGCTTTAATTAAATCAATGCATGTAAGGCTACATACAGGGAGACAACCACCATGGTTACACAGTGGTATGAAGGTGCCAGATGTCAGCACAGTGTGTGTTACCAGAGCTGCTGACTTCAGCCTGCTGTAATTGCCTCTGTGTTAGAATAGTATTTAGGCATTTTTCAAATAAAAATATGCTCTGGCTACTCAATTACATTATAGAATCACAGAATGGTTTGAGTTGGAAGGGACCTTAAAGCTCATCCAGTTCCACCCCCTGCCATGGGCAGGGACACCTTCCACTAGCCCAGGTTGCTCCAAGCCCTGTCCAACCTGGTCTTGGACACTTTCAGGGATGGGGCAGCCACAGCTCCTCCGGGCAACCTGTGCCAGGGCCTCCCCACCCTCACAGGGAGGAATTTTTCCCTAATATCTAATTTAACCCTACTCTCTGTCAGTTTGAAGCTATTGCCCCTTGTCCTGTCACTCCAGACTCTTGCAAAAAGTCTCTCTGCATCTTTCTTGTAGCTCCTTCGGGTGCTGGAAGACCACAACCAGATCACTCCAAAGCCTTCTCTTTTCCAGGATGAAAATTTAGACTATATATATATTATTATATTATAGACAGCGTAGCTATTAATGTTGTATTATGGACAGATCAGACCTCCTGTGGAAGAGAACAACCCTTCCTTCCCGAGTCCATGCTTTAGAAGCAGGTCTGTGCTGATTGCACACTGTATTCCTGAGGCAATTAGGACTCCTGACCATGTGACTGGACTGTATCACTTGGCAATGGGGCTAATTTCAGGAATCAGGAAATCCTCTTGGCAGAAAAACAAGAAAAACAGTGAGTTTGGCTGTAGATGCCCCTCATGCCACGGAGCTTTTATTGCAGATGAAATAACGGTTAGTGTTGGCACTGCCTCCCACAGAGAAACTCCCCAAATTGTTTGATTCCTCTCTGATAACAGGAACAACACAAGCTTTGAAGAAGCCAGTCAGCCTTCTCATAAAGCAGCAACAGATGGAGCCCCGAGAGGAAGAAAGGTCTTAGGAGATGCATCCCCAGTTAAGTTGAGCTTCCGCATTCCACATGCCATATAAGAAATATAAAAGTACAGCTTTTATGTTCAGGCCCGGTAAAGCTTAACAAGTCATTTTGGAAATCAAAGCTTTGGAAGAGGCTGCAGTCCAAGACAAAGGAAAAGAGCAGCCAAAGCAATGCATTTAGAGACTGTTGTCAACAAATAAGCCCTGGCTTTATGAGTAAGATGTTTTGAAGCAGCTCAGACTGTTTCAAGGATTTTAAGGTGTGTTTCATGTAGTCATTTCAGAAGAATTTAAAGCAGATAATGCTTAATATAAATATATCTCATAAATATAAAAGGGGATGGATTAAAAGTGCTACTTTCTGTGTAAGAAGTGCTTCCCTCCAATGGACAGGTGTTTCTCTCCCCCTCAGTAAGAGGGCAGGTTCCCAGGTGGAGTTCCTGACTCTGCCTCAGGTGTCCATCCCGCTGCCCCCAGGACCAGCCCGCAGTGAGCCGAGCTCATCACTGCACACAGAGGTTGGGTGCTGCAGGTTTTCCTGACCTGGGAGCAAATTATCTCCATGGAGGTGTATCTGAGCTCAATTGTTCTTCTCTGGAAGGTGCCCAGATGTGTAACTGCCCTGCCTTTCAGGAAGGTTTTATAGATAACTCCTGGCAGAGCTGCCCTGCGCTGACGCCACCACGCTCAGCCCCAGCAGGACAGTGATCTCTGGTACTACCCATCCATTAACCGGCCGCTAATTACACACACAGGTAATTACACTTTAGCGGCTATTACTTATTTGGTGTAAGTACTGTTTACAGACGCCAAAAAAACCCCATCAACCTGGTGGTTTTCCAGCCTGCCCTGTCTCGTGGCTGTCTCTTGAGGGGTGTCTATGATGGGGCACTACTGGAGGTCATGCAGAGGCTGCAGTGAGGGCCCATCTCCATGTTCCACACCCATCTCCATGTCCCAGACCTATCTCCATATCCCAGGCCCATCTCCATGTTCCACACCCATCTCCATGTCCCAGACCTATCTCCATATCCCAGGCCCATCTCCATGTCTGCACCCATCTCCAGGTCCAGCCAACAACCTGCCCAAAGTCTCCTGTCCCCAGGGTTGGGAGGGGGACCGGCAGACTTGTCACAGTTCCCCTGACATTTTAGGGGACAGAGGGACACTGAGCCAGTGCTGAGGGCTGGGTTCCTGTGCCTGTGCTCAGGGACAGTAGGTGTGTGATGGCTGCTGTGACCCTGATGGGCTTTCCCATGGTGGGAGTACTGTGGTGGGGCATCCTGGGGGCTGCAAAGTGTCCATGAAGGATAAGGAACCATGCAGGGGGTCACAGAAAGAGAGAGGCCTGGCTGCACGTGACCTGTGGGGCTGAGGTGTTGCTGGCACCAAACCTGTGCTGGTTTTTTTGGGGACACCACAACTGGTGCCCCAAACCTGTCCATGGGCTGCCTCCACCTCCTCCACCTCCACTCTGGCCTGGACAAACCTGAGGGGCTGCCCAGGAGCTTTTGAGAATCCCAGCTCCTGCAAAACACGTGCCTGAAAAGACCGTAATTGCACTCTTGATCCTGTATAATTGGATCTTGGGAGGTTCCTGTTGGCCACCTGGCTGCTGAAAGCATTTGTTCTGATGAATTAAGCGCATCCATCCATCACGCTGGATCTGCACTCCCGGGGAGGTCTGCAGAGCAATAACCTCCTCTGAGAGTATCTAGACTTTCTCCCTGTTGACTATGCCAGACCTGTATCTACCCTCAGCCTGGTGTTACTCTGGAGCAGCTTTCCAGTTGGGAATCTGATAAGGATCTTGCCCCTTGTAAGTATGAGATTCTTCCCTCTGCTCACACTGAGACCTGGATCTGACATCTGAGGGAGTAGCAAAGCTTTTTCCAGGGTTTGTGTTTCAGAGCTCTGCACCCAGGGCTTAGAACACGGTTTAAGAATACCTTAATACCTTTTTATATGTAAATGTTTACAGCTGGCTTTGAAGCAACAAAGTCTGTGGCTTCATTTGTGGAAAAGGTAGTGTGACAGGAGATAAACACAAAGGGTTGGTGTGCAGAGGAGCTGGGCTGTGGGATCTGACCCCATCTGGGAGGTTAGAGGAGGAATAGCTCTAACTTCCGGATAGTCATACACTCATTCGAGAATACCAGTGAAGAATCTGGATTTGTTATAGACTCCACCTCTTCTGGATAACACACCATGGTCTTTACTGGCAATTTCAGCAGTTCAGCAGTTCTGAGAACACAAAAACAGGAAATTCTGCAGCAGCCTTGACGGAGGCTGAAGATGCATAGAAATTCCTTAAAGAAGTGTTATTTTCTGAAAACAAACCATCAAAAGCCTTGAAGAAGGATAAACCTCTTATCAACATTCTTTGCTTTTACTTGATCATTTCCTATTAAATTTGTCACCTACTGAAGTGCAGAGGAAAACAGCCTCCTGCACAGGAAGCAGGAGGGATTCGACTTGGAATCGGAAAGGGACAAAGTCCAAATTCCTTCTTTATCACATCCCGCTGAGAGCAGGTGATGCAGCATTTGGCATTACCCCTTCACCTACCTTTACACAGCATAGGAACGAGGTCCTTAATTATCATCACAGTGCACAGGGAATGATAAAGACAGACCTCAAACATAATGATATTCAAAATATAGTTAGAATTTTGCAGACTCATCTTTGTTGCAGTGCTCCACAAATTTGGGGGATGGTTGTGATTACTTCATTAGGGTTGTTTGGAAAACAGAAGGGAAGTGGGGATTAAGTTGCAGAGTTTTCACTTTTTTTTTTCTGTCAGCAGTTTCTAGTCAATTGGAGAAATAGATTCTCAGTTGGTATAGTCTGCAATTTTATTACTTTAGTAAATGAAGCTGAAGTAGCCCAGAATGCTGAGGCGCTGTCACCACAGGAAGCTTTCCCTCTGCAGCTTTTGAGCCCTGGCAGTGACTGTCACAAGAGAAGGAAAAGGATGGCTTGTGAAAAATTTGCTTGTACAATTGAGCTGAAGCTTTCTTTTCTTTTTTTTTTTTTTCTTTTTTTCTTTTTTTTTTTTAACCACTGATTCATAGAACTGAAAAGGCATATAATTATCAAATGTTCCTATACAAACAGATAGCCTCTGATAAACAAAAGACTGAGAGAAATAAGAACGTGTGTCTGTCTGGTACAACTGAGAATCAGCCTATCAGTCCTTCACTTTAGGAGACTCAAATCAAAACTGTCACGATTCCTTCTGTTGTCACCGAGAACTGCATTCAGGCAGTGATTCCTTTCCAGGGCACAAACAGAGGCTTTGGAAGAAGGTGTGGGATTTTGCCTCCCCCTGTGTGGGCTGGGAGGGAGTGTGGGGTAGCAGGGCAGGGGGAAATCGCTGCAATCACCTTAAGGAACAGCCAGAGTTGAGCTTGCACGTGTCCCGCTGCCTGCTCCTGATCCCAGCTCTGCTCCTTCTCAAAGCCTTCTCACCCAGCCTCTCTGTGGGACACCATCAATTCCCATCTCTGCATAGTTTACATTATTTCTAGAAAATCTATGAACATAAATGCTTGTTGACAGCACTCTGGAGGTGATACCATGTCGCGTGTGAATGCACATCGTGGCTGAGGAGATCAGGTTCATATAAACATCTAGATAAATAGACACTTGGTGAGTTCCTAAGGCCCGGTGGTTCTCACTGAACTACTGGAGACTTGCAGGAGTAAACCTGTGCTAGCTCTTCAGCTATTTTATAGATTTTGGTATTTATTTCTATAAACTAAAGTCCCTGGTGTGAGCTGAGGTGGCTGAAAGGTGTTCTCTCTCAGCTCTCAGAACAGGAGAGCAAGGAGAAGCAGACAGTAGCCTCTGAAATTCCTGCAGCACAAATTAGCAGGCATCCTTCATCACATTCAGTAATCAAGGCTACATAACTTTATCAACACCTACTTATTGACACAAAATTCTGTATCTCTATTCACATCCCCAGTCACGGAGCAGAACCTGCTCTTAGATCTTATAGAAACAATTCCCTGTACCCAGAGAACCCACGGATGGGTCACACCTGAAGCATTTTGGTGATTTGCAGTTAAGTGCTTGTAACTGCATGAGCAGAGCAGCCCTGCCAGAGACACAGCCACACAAATCTAATGCCAGTGGGACTAAATCCCTGCGAAGGCTTTTATCAATGTTGTGACTATACTTGAGAATCATTCCTGGCTCTCTTCTCCCACCTTCTTGCCTCCACACATTCCTGCCAGTAAAACTGCCAAGTAAAAACTAGGTTTTTGTCTCTGTCAACCTGCTGTTGAGGTGGGATCTGCAGGTGTCAGGGGGACCTACCAAGGTTTAATGACTGCAGTGGGGTGAGTCAGCCCAGGTGGGGTTCTTCTTCCTTTGGAAGGGACTGGGAAGGAAGACAGAGCTAACACATGAGCTGGATTTTGATGGGAGCAGGTAGGAGCTGTGTGTTCCCCAACTACCCTTTGGGTAGACAGGATGGTGTGGGATGGTTTTGTTGCCTTCCAATTTGGGGTGTGTGCTCAGCCTTTCACATGGAGTCCTCTTATGGTCTCCCAAGGAGACACCAGTCCTTGATAAGCTTTTTTGGGTTCAGCTTTCCCTGGTGCTTGTGGGGCGATTTGCCTGGAAGTGTTGTGTGATGCCTTAGCTCAATCCCTCCCTAAAACCTGACCTTTGGGAAGCTTGACACACCTGTAACCCAGTGCAGCCATTCACTCTCCCACCTTTTTATTAGAAGCCAAAATGCGACTTAGCCACCTAACTTCAACCCTGAAATCATAAACAACTCTATCAATATTTAATTAAAGGTGAATGGCAATGATAAAATGTAAATTCAGTAAAGCCCAAAACTACATGGCAACATTCATCACAAAAATAACAAGCTTGGATTTTAAAGTTGCTTTTCCATGTGGAATGTGCTGGGAAGTAGGGGATATGTCACTAAAGCCTCACTGAGACCCAAGCAGGGCTTGTATTGAGTATGTGAGAAAAATGGTGGTGGATTTTGGCATGCCAGCATCAGAAAACCTGCCTGTGCCAGTGGACATAAAATACCGTTTCTTGGGTTAATCTTGCAGGGGGTTGTTTGTGTTTTTATTCTTTCTCAACAAACAAAATTCTCTATGTCCCCGATGTTTTTAAGTCTACCCTAAGTGTTGCAAAGACGTTTAGAAGTGGTGCAAAAGGAACCTGAAGTGTGGTGTGTTCGGAGCTGGGGGAAGTGGCAAGGGGAGGGTTAAGGCAAATCTGCCTCCTTTCCTTGTCCCCTGTCAGCGTGTCAGTCAGGAGAGCTGACCTGCAGTGATGTAACGTAATACGGACACCCAGGCTTTTAACAAATGTCACTTTGAAACAAAGCATGTGCTTTTAGAGAAAGTTGTTTGTTTTAACTGAACCCAAAATCAAGCATTCATCATCTTGTCTCCTGTAAAGCATATTGTTCTAGCTTGGAAAAAACTGAAACTAAACCATATGCTGAAAGTGGAAGAATTTAGAAGAACTTGCTCTCTTTCCCTCCAGTCTGTGCCTCGTTTTTTTAACTTCAAGAAGGGTGGGGGGGAAAGGAATTGCTGTAGACAGGGTAAAGATGGTAGTTGCTATTCCCAGTCCTTTACACAAGAGTAGGTGCTTTCAAGTACTTGGAAACAAACATTGTACTAAAATTACTACTGGTTACTGGCAGAATTACTTGTAAATGTCTGTATTCTAGGATGGAAATAGTATTTAGGGTTTTGCAGAAAGTGTTCCTTAAGCGTTTTGTTCACAGATGTATCTTTGTTCTTATGTACACATGTTGCCAAGAATTTCCTAAGCAACTACTGATTATGCATACTTCAAATTTGGGTATTGGGCTTGTAATTTCTCAAAGAACTGAACCTTTTATGAATGCTGGTTCTTTGGCAGGGAGATATTGTAAAGGTCACCCCAAATTGGTGGTGTTACCATGCTTCCAACCTTCTACTTTATCTTGAAATTATTCCTCCAAGTTGACTTTTCAGAAGACTGTAGTGTTACTCCTATAAAAGTTGAAAAATATTATGTTAATTTAGAACTGGATTTCGAAGTTTGGGGGCAAATCACTGTCTGGTTTTGCGGAATATTTTCTATGTTTTCAGGATCAAAAATTTATTGTTGAGCTCCACGCATCAATCACCTTTATCTAAGTGCTTTTTTATATCTGACTTCCTCTTAACACATTTAGTTGATCTCTGCCCTACCACCAAGAGAACATGAAGTACTCCTGAAAAGTTTGCAGTCTGAGATAATCAAAACTAATGTGAGCAATCCAGTTGCTATCACCAACAACCATCTCAGAGATTAAAGGGAGATTTCTACTCCAGTTGTTAGTCTGAATTTAGATTTTGCTGTTAACTGTCCATAGAAAAAAATTACTATTTGGCAGTTTTTGCAAGTTGATCTTCAAAATAGACACCTCAGGTGAGATAATGCTTTATTCTTCTTTATATTTCCTAGTTGTAATTGGGCTTGCTTACATTAAAGATACCTACATTTATTGTTTGAGTTCACTTTTTCAGGTGTCATATACACCTGAGACATCTCTCTGTAAGCCAGGTTTGTTAATTGTCTCCAAGGGACAATGTTTCCAACTTCACCACAGCCCTGATTCACTCGTGGTTGTTGTTCCAGTGAGATGTGTCCACGCTTAGGCAAGACAGGCATTTTCTTTTTTTTCTTTTTCTTTTTTTTTTTTTTTTTTTGTTGTTGTTGTTGTTTGGGGTTTTTTGTTGGGGTTTTTTTGTTGTTGATGATGTTTGTTTGTTTTTGTGGGGTGTTTTTTGTTTTGTTTTTCTTGTTGCATTTGGTGGGATATTTAACTTCCATTATCAGAACTAGCCCTGAGCTGTTTATGATTTAATATCCGGCCCATGAGGAGGTTTAGGCTTGGGCCAGATGATGAATATTCTATAAAAGCTGATGTTGCTGCGCTGCATAAAGGAGCAGCTCAGGTGGAAAAGGGAAGGTGCCAAAAGGGAGGTGTTCACACTGAAATGGACTGCAAACAAGCTGCTGCAGAACCATCTGCAGGACCTGTTCTCAGCAGCCAAATATTAAAGATTAAGCAGATAAAACAATCCTTGCTATTGAAAATCAGATTACTGCTTTCATGCATGTGTATTGGCAGTGCAGCCCTGCCACAGATGGACACTATTAAAGGGAGTAATCAAATACCAACATGTGTTTCATACAGAAAGAGACCCTGACCAAACTGCCTAGCAGGAGAATTCTTGTATTTCTTTTTATATCAGAGAGGTAACCAAGATTTTAAGCTGTTTTTTTTATGCCGATCCTGTGTTGGTTACTGGAAACTCTCTATGTGATTCTCGCAAGTTCCAATCTAAAAATGCATAACATATTTTTAATTATTTTGAAGAAAAACTATAATGCATGAACCTGGGTTCACACGAGGTCTTGTCACTCTTGCAGGCAGGTTCCAACGTGTGCTGGGATAATTTAGATGTCAAAAACTGACTTGCTTTTCCTGTCATTAAATGGGTGTGCATCAGGATTCCCTAAACTGAATTTATTAGAGTCCCAGAGTGCAGAACAGATGCAGTGCTGCGGATCTCTCCCAGCACAGTAAACATTGCAGCCGCTCACGGAATTACCTGGCACCTGAAGCTGGCTGCGGCCGGAGCAGGGACAGGGGCACTGTGCACAGATCCGCAATCGTCACATCGCGGTCCCACCGGCTCTGTTCAGCCGGGCAGGGCAGGCTCCTCCCCTGCCTTCCTGGCAGAAAAACACACAGTATTGTCACTTCCCCGAGTTGCTTCCTCGTGCAGCAGCTGAATCCCATCCCCGTCCAGCTCCGCTCCCCCAGCCTTTGTGTCCTGGGAATGCTGAGTGACTCCATTCCTGCCACAGCCTCTTCAGTAACTCTGAAAAAAACCCCAAGTTGCTGCTGTTATTACAGGATTTGAAAATTATTTTCCCAGAATTACCTATATTTTTAACAACCAGTTTATCAAAGTTTGCTGCCTTTTTTTTTTTGGTATTATTTTTTTTTCTTCCACATAGCCCTGCTGTTCCACTGCAGTTAATCTGTTTGTCTATAATAATGTTAGGTTTGTTTTAACTTTTATGGAGGCGGTTGATCAGATCCTGTGGATTACTGAACTCAATAAAATCTCTGTGCCCCACAATCCTATATTACACGGCATTTCTTGCAAATTCACTAAATGTCAGCACAGTGGTACCAATAAAATCACACAGGCTGCTTTCCTAACAGGGCAAGAATGAGTTGTTCTATCCAAAAATGACTGTCTGAAGCAGATTTTCCATGAACTGTTTTGTCAGTGTGTGCGTGCATGCACACACATCCAATCCCGGCATTCCTGGGACCTCACGGATTAAGTTCCCCTAAGCATCCATGATATAATTTCTTCCAGGACCAGATTCATGTGGTAATGTCATTGTTACACAACTGCTTTTCTCAGCTTTAAAATAATGACATTAAGTACTAAATAATCAAAAGTTTTCTTCCTTGCCTCCCTCACCAATTTTTTCCAGTGTGAAATTTAAAAGCCAGAAATAACTGGGGGGGGGAGGGAGAAGATAAAAACCCCAACAACAACAACAAAACAAAACAGTCTTCTGTACCAGAAGTATAGACATTATGTTGCACCAAAAAGAATTTTGTTATCTCCCTTTCCCCACCCCCGAAACAGAAGTTGTTTCAACATCGTGGCTTGCCCCTGCTTTCATACCAGCACTATGTTCTTTGGCATGTCCTGAGCATTACAGCAACAGCCCAGCCTGCCAGAGTTTAATAGCTCTGCTATGTGATTATAGTTTTCAGGCCATACCCACTTTATTGACACAGTTTCCTTTTACTATTGCTTAATATCACTTCCCTCCTCTTTCTGCCACCCCCTTCCCCCCGTTATCCAGCCCCAGCTCTCTCTCCGATGCCAGTAGAGGGCACTTGGATTTAGTTTCTTGGACGTTTCAGTCGCTGAAACGATTCAAGCGGTTGCACTTAGAGGTTTGTTGTTTTTTTTTTTTTTCCTGTCCTCCCATTCATAGAAACCTGGAGACTAAAAACAAAACCCAAACAAACCGATAATCCCACCCTCCACGATCCCAATTTCTGTGGAGCTCAGGGAGGGCAAGAGTGGTGCCCGGAGTTGCTGATGGATGTCACTGCAGGCAAGGCACCATTTTGGTGAACTCCAAGATGTGTTTTCTTTAGGAGGATCTTCCTGATCGTGAAGGGAGGATAATGAAAGGGTCCTCCAAGATGTTTTCAGAGCAATTTCTTCACAGTGGTGCTCTGGGTAAATAATACTTCTGCAGCCTCAGCAAAATGGGGGCTTGTCCCAACCCCAGCTGAGCACAGGGCTCCAGTGCACACCTCCAAACCTCCCTGCTCCCTTCTCTCTTGGGTTATTTTTATATTTTTTTAGGATTCACAGCTCAAGCTGGATGTTGTGTCCAGTAATCTCTGTTCAGGTTTCCTGTTAATCCTCCCCTCCTTCACAAAGAATAAAGCAATGCCACTGTATGGTTTAATTCCAAACACTTGGCTCGGAGAGCTCCTGTTTGGGGTCTCACTGGGGTTGAGGTTTCATTTGGTGCCTTTTTTGGGATGCCACTGATTAAAAGCTGATGTGTGACTGGGAGTGGGGCAGACAAAAGCAAAGGAGTGTCACTGAAGGGGAGAGAGATGATGATAAAGGGGAAATGAGAGACCTCTGCCGTGTAAAAACTGAGGTACATTGGACAGAAAAAAAGTGCCTAAAAATGTATCTGTGCACGCTGTGACCTGCATGTTAAGTGCGTGCCACAGAAGTGCTTTTTAGATTAAAAAGAGAGAGGATAAATGAGAATAAGTGCCCAATGTATATGAAAAGATATATTCCCCACTCCATTCTTTCTTTGTCTTTCAAATGCAGAAGAAACAAAAAGGTCAAGAGAGATTTGGTCATACCATAACACGGAAGTCACTTTTTGTGCTATTCTGAATGCGTTATTGTTCTTCTCTTGCTGCCTTGTTCATATTAAGAATGAAATAAAAACAATGCTGATTACAAGAGAGGGACAAAGCCTGTGCTGGGCCAGATGGCTGTTGGGGAGGAAACCCTTACCTGTGTTTTTTACCACATTGCTTTGAAGAAAAACTGCGCTGTTTATTCTCACCGTAACCTTCTCAGAAAGCAACTTTCAGTTTTCTGCTTGAGCCCCATGAAATGTCTCACTGAAACCTTTCCCTCCTAACACTGCCATCCAACTGGGAAAGCTGTTACCTCACTGAAGTTACTGAAGTGTGTCTGGAACAAAACACGAGTCACGTTGATGGCTGGCAATAGAACACAGTTAAAGACAACTGATTTGAGATTTGCATATCTAAAGTGTATATGCAGTTGTACAGTCAGTTATGTCCTTTCAGTTCCTGTGTAGCTGCTTTGTGAGATACATAATTGCCTGGTTACGTACATAATTAATTAAATACTGTATGCAATCATTACTGCATGAGTAGGACAGGAGCGCAGTCATACCTGTCACAATAAGCTGAGCTTGGACAGACAGCTGAGTTATTAATGCTGCACATACTGGGACAACTGGGACCCTTTACTTGTCATGTAACCTCAGCAGAAGAGCCGCTGTGGAATCAGCTGCTTTGAAAAGGAAGTATTCTTCCCCTGCAGGCTGCACTGGTCCAAAGTATTCACAGTCCTGCCCTCAGCTGAAGCTGAGAAATAATTTGCCAGCGTTTCTGGCGTTATTTCCAGTACAAATCTCATCTGAGTTTAAAAAGTGCACTCCTTGTGTGTTATCAGTTACGTCCTTTCAGGATAAAGAAAAGCTTTTCATCCCCTCCATTCACTGTGAATTGGAGAAGGCATTGTCTTTGTAAAGTCTTTTTGTCCAATAGTTCACACAACAGGGTTTTGGTTTGAGGCTGCAGCTTTTAGGAACTATGGTATTTCCTGAGACTGGAAATGGTGAAACTCTTCTAAAACTGACTAATATATATATTTCAGATTAATATGGAAAACGTGTATTCAGAACTCTCTTTAAAGGTAAGGGATGGTTCCTACTCCTCTGCTGCCTGAAGTTCCCAGTATTCGGTGTCAGCACTCTGGTTCAGGGACATGTGAGTCACGGGTCCAGAGCAAATCTTTGTGTGAACGAGGCAAACGTTCGGCTTCTTCAGTCGGTTCTGGCTGGCACATCACTGCTCTGATATTTCTTTGGCGATAAGAATAAGTATTTAAAGCAGTTGGTCAAAGCAACTAGCAGTTCACCCTTTAATCACAACTCCCAGGCTAAAAGAGGACTGTGCTTAGATAAGAGGAAAAAAAAACCCCTAAATTTAATTCAAGGTCCTTGTTCTTACAACTGCTGTGCTGTGCATAACTCCAGTATATATTTCTGACTCCACATGAATTTGAATCCTGTGATGGACAAAGGCTGAGTTCCCAGAGCCAGAAAGATCTTTATTTACATTTTTTTTAACACACAGCCTGGAAGGAGAAGGAGCAAAATAATTTGTTGGTTGGCCTAGTAAAAAGTATAATGTTTCCCTATAGCTTTGCCTGCCATAAGGAAGGGTGGGATAACCTGCTTAGGTTTTCCTGCTGCATTTCTGCCAAGCAAACATTATCAGTAATGCCATTCCTGTAAGTCAGTCATCCTCTTGGAAGGGAACAGGTGACACAGCTCTGTGGTTCTTCGGGTGCTTAGGGAGTGTGGAACAGTGCCCAGGATGGATGCAGGGTCCCACTTCCACTGCTGGATGATGTGCAGAGACCATGGATGCACATCTTTACCTGACTGGGGCTGCAGAGCCTCTGCCCCGTGCCCAGTGTGGGGCCCATGGGATCATCCTAAGCCCACTGTGGGCACAGGGAGCCAGGTTGGCAGAAACCTTCTTGCTTTTGTGTTCAAGTTCATTTATTTAAGGCCAAATGAGCCAGGGGCAGCCATAAAAAGGGATTTGACGGCAAATTCTGCATTTGCAGCAATGAGTGGGATGGAGACCTGCCTGTGGTTTAAGATTTGGTGATAAGCTACTTCCAGCTTTTCCTCCAAGGGGAGATACTAATTTATTATATAAAACAGGGAGTGTCACCAGAATCAGTCTGGGCAACCAGCATAAATCCAGTTTATGTGCTTCCCCTCACCGTTCATGCACCTGCACAGTACAAGCAGATAAAATAAAAGCTGTGGCTAATAGGACAGCAAGAAGCAGAGAAAAAAAGGGCATATTTTAGGTAGTTCTTTTCTGCCCACAACCCCACTACAGTGAAAGAAAGCCTGAAATAAAAAGCACAACCAAATGCATGTTGGATACTGATACACAGAACCTGTTAGGAGTAAAAAAAACAAAATCAAACCCCTCATGCACTATTCCACATCTGCCTGACAAACTCCATAGCGTTTCTTTGCTTCTAATAAAGATCACACAGAGCTCGTACTCTCTCAAAACTTAAAGACCAAATAAATGCAGCGTTCGCCTCCTCCTAGGGCCTGTGCCCTGGTTTTACTGGCATGCAAGACACAGGCAGTGTCGTGAGAGGCTTGTGAAATGCAACTTCCCACATGCAGCAAGGCTTTCTGATCATCCTGCTGCAGATTTTCTTAAAAGATATCACTGTTCTTAGAAAGAGCACGTCTGTGCTCTGAGAAATCACTTCTTTTAGGCTTGTCGATAAAACTCTGGAGAAAGGGAGAAGGGGAGGGCTGAAAGAAGAACAATCTAACAAGTGCAGCCAAGAATATAGTTTACTGGGCACAGTGTGGTTTATTGGAGCTGAGCAATCAATATTTTGTAGGGTGGTTTACTCTGTGAAGCAGGAACAACAGTTCTTCCTTCAAAGGCTACCAAGTGACAACAGAATCGAGGCAGAAACCCTAATTCTGGAACCTGATACATCCAGAAGATTTGGGGGTCTCTCCCCAGCCTTTGTGCGGTGACTGATAACCTATCTGAAAGCTCCTGCCCCTTTGGGCCAGGAGCCGTTGGTGCTATCTGTGCCAGAGGTGGCTACAGAAAGAGAAATTGCTGATTTTGCTTCCACACAGAAGGTAGTTGAATATTGGTGTGCTCAGAAAGAAAAAAAATTCTCACGGTATCTGGAGTAGGGCAAGTGACATTTATAACGTCAGTGAGAGTCAGGTTTGGCTTTGGAAAGAGCAGACCAGGTTGAGTAAAATAACTGACCCAAATCTGAAGTGTGCAACATGCTCAAAACTTTCTTTTTCTTCACTTAAAATATCACTGAGTGTGTCTCACTTTATCGTTAAGTAGGCATTGGGTAGTTTGTTTAGATGAAAAGTAATATTTTGTCGAATGAGATAAAAGAAGCCACTTACAGATTTGATCACAATAATCATGAAGAATCTAATTTAACCCTTTTTTTAATTTTAAATCACCTGATTCAAGTTGGTTTGTTCACAATGATTTGTCAAATAGCTTGTGCAAACAAACCGTGTCCTGTGATTTTTCCGTAGATGGTCCAGCAGGAGGTTGACATTGTTCAGTTTTTTGTCACATGATTGGCCACAAGTCACATTCTGTTATTTCTGTTTCCTGTTTGACGATCGAAATAAGAGATTTTCAGGTCTTGATAATTATCTGATCTATTATGCAAATAAAAACCCAGCTGCTGAGAATTGACCCAAGAACACTTTCACTTCTGACTATTCGACCCAAAACATGTTTGGCTTCAGGACTCACAGTGGAGCTGTTTTTCCTCAGTATTCTGGAGAACAAGGATGCACAAATCTTTTCTTCTCTTGGTTTTAGTTCTTTGGTAATGCTTTATGCACCTTTTGGTTTAAAAGCTACATCTGGGCAGTTGCTCATTTGATGTATCACAGGGCACTTTGTCCATCTCCCTGTGGAAAGGCACTGGGAGGGTTTCATATAAAGGCCGTGCAGCTCCAAGCGTGAGTGGGTGGGTATTGCCACAGTGCCACTAATGGCACACACCAAAATAGAATCATGGAATAGGTTGGGTTGGAAGGGACCTTAAAGATCATCCAGTCCCATTCCACCCCCTGCCATGGGCAGAGACACCTTCTATCAGACCAGGTTGCTCCAAGCCCTGACCAACCTGGCCTTGGACACTTCCAGGGATGGGGCAGCCACAGCTTCTCTGGGCAACCTGTGCCAGGGCCTCCTCGCCCTCACAGGGAACAATTTCTTCTCAACATCCACTCTAAACCTCCTGTCTGTCAGTTTGAAGCCATTCCCCCTTGTCCTGTCACTCCAAGCCCATAGTCTCTCTCCATCTTTCCTGTAGCTCCTTCAGGCACTGGAAGGCCACAATTAGGTGACCCCAAAGCTTCTCCTCTCCAGGCTGAACAATCCCAATTCTCTCAGCCTTTCCTCCCAGCGGAGCTGCTCCATCCCTCTGATCATCCTGGTGCCTCCTCTGGACTCACTCCAACAGCTCCATGTCCTTGCTGTGCTGGGCCCCCAGAGCTGGAGGCAGCTTTGCAGGAGAGGTATATTTAAATTAGACATCAAACTGCTTGTGCAAAGGCCACCGGAACATTGCAGGTCCCTCTGGCCACACCAAAATAGCACCTTTCATTTTTGGAGGGGGGGCTGTTATGGCCCCAACGTTACTGTCTGTTAGTAATGGAATTAAAATAGAAAAAAGTAGTACAAATGAATGCTGGCTGAGGAAGAGATTCGTTTCCTGTAGCCTACATAACACTGCTTTTAATAATCTCAGCTATAGTTTTAGTATCAGTTTAAATTAAAGACCACAAGGTAAGATCACACTCAAACTGAATGTTGCTAAACTAATTCTATGTCTGCTCATAAAAGTTATGGTTAGTGGAAAGCAAATGTTCAAGCAGTGTCTGTCAGCAAACTCACAGCCAGTTGACAAAACTGGGCTTGCTGATTGTGGCTCCCTTTGGAAATTAAGAGGGTGGGAGGGAGACATAAAGAAAACCCCATCACAGAGAATAGATGTCAGCTTCTAAGAATAACACAATGATATACATTAAATTCCTGTTTTCAAACCCTATAACTCATCAAGGCAGGTAGTGTGTGCTCTGTGTCGCTCCCTCAGCAGCAAAGGGTGTTCCTGCAGCTGGCAGAGTCTGGTGTAATCTGCAAATTGGGTAATTCACCCAGAGGAATTCAGGAGCTGATTATCTGCAGGATTCTTGGACTTAAAGTGCTTTGTGAAATCACCCCACTGTAACCAGAATTCTGTTCAGGTCAAAAGCAGAATGGCTTGACAAGGTTACTTTTAAATGAATGTTAGCAAAGAAAAAAATCCCTTGGAATTTATTTTTGTCTATTTATTTTATAGTTTAGACTACAGTGCTATCTGTTCTAAAAAGAAAACCACAGAGTCTTCAAGTCTAAATATGTGAGACTTTTTTAACATTTGGAATAAATCCAGCAATTCAAGATCTCTCAATCCAAGGTCAAGTCAAACTTTCTGCAGAACTGTAGTTTATTTTCTGGGTTTAGTTGTGTCTGAGAAAGGGGGAAGGACTACATGAATTTTGGTATGATTTGGTTAGAACAGAATTCTACCACTTAAAACTGCAGGGCCTAAAATAAAGATTTTTAGGTGGACTTGCTAGTACACTATTATTTGCACAAATTCACGCCTTTGAAATGGCCACATTCATCACTGTTAGAGCAGGGTGGGCTTTCCTGGAAGTGCACCAGGAGTAGCCGTGCCTCAACAAGACAATAAGAATGACCAAACTCCCATTTGCTTTCAGATGAAAGTGAATTTCACATGAAATGCATGAAACTGGTCATGGGTCACATCCAGCTGCAGTTATTTTGAAGGAAGAAAGGGCATTTCTGTTGTTAAGGCCTTTAGTTTTGTGGAGCCTCTTTGGAACACTTTCACTTGGGTCATTTAAACAGAGAGAGAGTTACCTGAAGTATATAAACATGACAAATCATGACAGCAAACTTTACTGATTACAGGAGGCTCTGATGACTAGGTTGGACTTATGCAACATAAATAAAACAAAACAGTGCTTGGAAACTTCAATTTTGTGACATATTCACAGACTGGCAGTGTAAATCAGTAAACACCTCTGTTCATGTTCATTCAATACCCTGATTTTAAACAGCATTTTCTACTGGGTAGGCTGTAGATGCAATTTTTCACATTACTATTTTTAAAAGGAAAGCCAGATAAGTTTGGGCAAATTCCACTTACTTCCCTGTCATTTCAGGATTCTTCTGTGCTCTGGACATGTGAGGTTATTTATATGTGAAAATCAACTCTTAGAAAATACTTATTTAACACTTCTGCTGGAATAACTCCTCTTTGGGAGTAAGGAGTTTTACTCAGAGGTCAGGATGTGGCCCCAGTGCCAGAAAGAGAGTCTGTATTGGACTCAGTGTTGGATCATTTCTGCGGTTCAGGATCAAAGCTCTTTTGGGATAAGATCTTTGTTTATAGAGAGGTTGGGGTGGTGGTGTGTTTGGGTTTTGTTCTCTTTTTTCCTTGCCTCGTTGTGGGCAGCTGGTTGCACTTTCAGAGTGGAAGGGACTGGGAGCATCGTGTCGTCTCCTGCTGGAGACACTTTTAAGGGAGAGACAGTTTGTGTGTCCTAAAGATGCTCCGACTCTGGATCTGGCTGATCCCTGCCCTGAAGATTCTCTGTGTCCAGCTCTCCTTGACAGAGCAAGCTTTGTCTCTGGCTCTCATGTGCTCCATCCTGAGCTTTGTGATCTGCATTTTCCCAGCGGGCCACAGCTGTCACGGTGACTCACAGGCTGAAAATCACCCTTTGATGTAGCTGTGGCTCCAGCCATGGAGTGCGTTCTCCTGTTCCTTGTCCCGTCTAGTTTGAAGTGATTCAAACACCGCTCCTGTTAGCAAAATATTCCATAGTCTAGGAGGCTGTTGTTATTCAGCCTAATTTCACTTCAGCCCACACTATTTCATGCCAGTCTTTAAAGTTTACACATGTCGAATATTTTAAGTTCTTATCACATCCTCCCTTAGTCATAATCTTACCAAATTAAATGCATTCAACCTTTCTGCTGTTTTTTTCTTAATAAATTAATTTACCTAGAAGCCTTTTTACTCTTCCCTGAGTTAGCAATAGAGCTCTTCAAACAGATGGGCATTAAGGAGGGGGAATTTTTTAAAATCAAAGTGACTCATGCAGAAATATTAGAACATACTCAGAAATGAAGCAACTTTTTTTTTTAAAGTTGAAAATGTTGAGACATTTTAAGAGATAGAAGACTCTCTAAAGATTACAACAGCTGTGTAAATTAATCCTGTGTTCTTGCTGTTATTGTGTTGTTCAGAGATCCTGAATGATTCTAAAATTAGTTAGTGATTTATGCTGATTTTTTTCCCCCAGGGTCTTCAATGGTGATTTAATTTGAGCACACTTATGATTTACGTGAAATTATTCATTATGCAGTTGGCCTTATGTGAGACAATAAATAGCCCCTTTCAAACAATAGACTGGCTTTTGGAGAGGAGTTAGGGCTGAGAGAGGAGTAAGTAGATATTACCAAAGAGACTGCTTGGAATTTTAAACTGATATTAGGATGGTCTGTGAGTAGGCAGGGAGGCTGCCCTGCATTTCCTCCTGTCTGGAACATTAAGTGTTCAAGTGCAGTAATGGTGCTTCCTGTCAGTGGGAATTGTTTAGCAGCTGATCACTTTATAAAGTGGAAGGGCAGGGGAAGCGACTGAAATAGCTGGGGATAGGAAATTCCTGCAGAATAGAGAAGTAAAACCCTAAAAGGCCTCGAAGTGAGTAATTGAGGAAGATGGAGCTGCAGTGGCTTCTCTCACTTTTCAATTAGTTCGGTTTGCTCGACTCTCCCCCGTGGGAGTGATCCGATCACTGGAGGCTCCCGATGCCGAGTCCTGCTCTGCACTGTTACACATCACGTGGCCAACAACAACAACAAAAAAAAGGATTCATTCCTTCTCCTACAAAGCCTGCTTTCCCCCCGCCCCCCACCACCCCTTCTCTTTTTCAAACATCCAATTGTCAATTAAAAATTGCAGTATTTTTTCAAGTGGTTGGGGAAATGCTATTTTCCAGGGGGATATGAGAAGAAAACTTTACAAGCTGGGGGAGGGGAGTAACAACAAAGCACTTATTCTTCCCTTTCCCCTCCCCCAGGAGAGGGAGGAAGCAGAGGAGTGGTAGTAGAAGTAGGAAGAAGAAAGGAATTAAAAAGTAAAGAAAACTTGAAAGTGGAGTTAGGAAAGGAATTTAAAGGGGAACTGTGCCCTTTCAGCAAATCTTTGGCAAGAGGGCTAAATTCTGGGAGATAATGGAAACTCTGCATTTAGCAGTTGCTTTAATTTTCAGCACATGCTGCTATCAGTTTAGTTACTCTGATTGATTCCAACTGAAGGTGTGGCCTAAAGGTTTAGGCTAAAACCCAGCTGAGATGATTTGTGTAACATCCTCACTGCTGATGTACTGGGGGAGAGGTAACTCACTTGGATAGTTTCACCGGGCAGGTTTCATAACCTTTAAGCTGGGTGTGTGCTGATTCAGTGAGGTAAAAGCAGCATTCAAAAGGAGTTCAGCTTTGTGTGGTGAGGGCTGTTTTCTGAGGATTAGCCCAACCACCTGTTACTAAAACATGAAACCCAGTCAGAGAAACGATGACATACCTTTCCAGATGCACACAGAAAGGCGCACCTTGGGTGGAAGAGCTGCAAGAACGTTTTGGTGGGGGACACACCAGCTTTTGCCTTCCAGCGTGAAACTTTTGCACTGCTTTCCCTGCGTGCCAGCTTTGCATTTCTGTGATTTTTGTGCTCTGACTTCAAGCACACACACACGTGCACACACACACTCAGACACAGCTCACTGAATCCTCTGTTTGAGCACAGTTGCCCTGTCCAGGCTGTGGATAAGCAAAGAAGAGCAAAGTATATGTCCCATGCTTGAAGCACGTGCTTTTCCACTTGTAGATGTACACACGATGTGGGCAAAAGATATATAACACTGACCAGTATTGCCCCGGGGGAGAATCTTTCCTGACTGATTTTCCTCTTAATTCTTGGGTTTAAATACAGAGATACTGTTTGGTGTTGTTGTGCTTACTCTGGAGTACAGCTGCCTTGAAAAGGAGCGTCTCCGGTTCTCAAGGATTTCTTTCCCAGTTTTGTTTGCTTACTGGTTTTCAACTTGCTCTGGGTTCTGGGATGATGAAGTTTTCTAAAAAGCAGTGCCTCGGGCTTCACATCCCACCAGGAAAATTGACAAGGACAGCAGGGAAAGCGGGAAGGAACCAGAGTGGCCCAGCAGCTGCCCCAGCCCTGGGCTGGACCCTCCCCAGCCTTGGTGCCTGTTCGTCAAACCCCGGGATGTTTTAAATAACATGTTCCAGGCTTAGCAAATTGTGATTATCCAACAAAACCTCGCTTTGTCAGGAAGTTTCTGACCGGCTTTACTTTGGAGTAACTTGCTGCATCTGACCCAAGAGAGTAAAAGCCTCAGCTTTCTTCGGGCAGGGAATGTATAAATAACTGATAATGCATGCCCAAAGTTCTCCCACTGGGATTGATAATAGCACATAAATATTTATAACAAAAGTGAGTTGTCCTTGAATTAGATCTGGAGCCACTGTTCAGTTTTGAATGGAATTGAACCTGCTTCTCCCACATTTGTATTTGGGCCTGGATTTCTGTTCTGGGAACTATTAAAAAGCTGTTTGGCCTCTTCTGAATGCAGTGACAACACTGCTGAAAACTAAAACTGGGAAAGTTCCTCATTCCTTGTTCCTCATGGTAGGGCAGAATGCTTACTTTTTGACGATGACCTGTACAAGCAAAACTGCCTGTTTACTAGCTGTTGGAAGCCGGTTGTAGAGGCTTTGTGCATTTACTTAGCAGCTGTAACGAGCTAGGTGTGTGTGAAAGCCCAGCCTGGCTCTTCCTCATTCCCTCCCAGCGCTGCACAAGGTGACAGTTTGCAGCACCAAGTTGCTACTGGCTGTGCAGCCTCAGTTTTGCTTTTTTTTCTGTTTCCTTAACAGAGAGGGTTTGGGTTAAAAGAGGAAACAAAAATGTGCAGCTATTCCTATCTGAAAACCAGACCTTAGCTCCCGGTGGTTCTTTTCTTTTCCTTTCAAAACACGAGCAAGATTAAAAATAAAGAAGTGTCAGTGTGCTAATGTTTCAGTTTCTAATCAGTTCACAAATGGCAGGAAATTAACTGGCTTTTCATGAACATCTGTTCCACTTCTGGCTTGAAAGGTTGGAGGCAAATGCTATCTGTCAAATCTAATAGCAAACAGCAGTAATAAATATACTTTTCATTTTTCACCCCCATTTCTCTATTAGCCATTCAAAATAGTACATTGTAGCCAAATGCATTGTGTTCTTTTCCTCTTGTATTTTATTTGGGGGGGGGGGGGCTGGTAATTAAAAGGATGATGAACTGGCTCAGAATAAGGATGAGGAAGAAGGCTGTGATTCCAGGACTGCTGTGCTGTACACCTGCTAGATGTGTCATGAGCAGGTAAAACAACACTCACCCCGAGTTCTTCTTGGGTGAAATGTTCTTTTCTGAAAACTTCATCATGACTTACAAAGCAAAGTCTCTTTTTTTCCTAGTATTATTTATCTTTAAGTGACTCGAGGAACTAAAGGTCTTGTTGCTGCAGCAACAGTCTCTATGGGGATGTCACATCAAAGTGACTTTATTTAATCACCTTTTCATGCCTTGTGTTGCCAGGTTCTTCAGTCTACAGTAACAGTACTCCCCAGGACAGGTGTAACTCATTTTGTACTGAGCTTACTTTCTTGAAGTTGTTAGGAATTAATGAATATCTAACCACTCTGGTAGTTACTTTGTCCCCAGGACAGACTTTGCTACCACTGTGTTCCCTCACGCTGGGCCTGGAATGCCTTCACATTATGCTCTTTTCATTGCTGATGGTACCGTGTACTAGATGTTGTCTCTTCCTTTTAAAAATGGACAGGCATCCAGGATTTCTCGTTCCCTAATATGAGGTGATAGGGAATTCACAAGCCCAGAATCATCTGGAGGTTGTAAGAGCTGTGCTTTTCTTGGTTCCCTGCACATACAGGACTTGAAATCCTTGACTGAAGAGACATTGGGAAATCTACAGTATACTCCTGTAACAGTTGATTATTGCTAAAATTGGTTTCAGAACCCATTCAAAGAAAAGTTGCTCTGGAGAACAGAGAAGCTGAGTGAAACCTTAAGCAATGCACAGTGTAGATTGCTGGGGTTTGAGCAATCCACAGCTGAAATACAGAATGACAGCCCAGATAATGCAACAAATGGCCTAAAAAGAACCAAAAGCTTTCCAGATTCCCTCATGGGGTCCAAAGAGAAGGACATTAATCAGGACAGACAGGGGAATCTGTAACCAAACAGGTCTGGCCATTACACAAGAATACCACGCAAACCTGAAACTAGCGGAGAAGATCTTTATCTGCACCTCGCATGCAAAAAACATACAGAGGAGAAACTCAAACAGCATTTTGTGCTGCCCTGCGATGATCCAACTGCAGATGGATGTGTGAGCCTCTCTGCTCTCATTACTGGCACTAATTGCTGGTACCACACTGAACAGCCAGGAGAAGGACTTCAGTCCGCTTGCTCCACATCAGGACTGCTTTTCCCACTTTTTTGAATGCTAAACTTCACTTGAATTAGGACTAGGGCTTTATGTGGGGCAGACAGGCCACACAGAATCAAAGGGCTTCAGAATTAATAAATTTTTGTGAAGAAGAATTATAAGGTTTTAGAAAAATCAGTCCACGCTGTCTTTGATCATCCAGTGGAGTTAATGCTGATCTGCAGTGCCGCGAGGAGAGCTCAGATGAGGGGAGAAGGCTGCTTTGATATCCCAAGTGCAGCAGATCCCTTTAATTCCCTCCATAGGTGATGACTCTGTCCTGCCCCAGTGAGAGGCACTGTGTTGATACTTCCCAATTGGGCACTTTGTTGATTTTCCTGTTGCCTTTTTGGACACAGCTTTCCCTAGCCCTTGTTTCTCGCTCACATCACCCGCTGTGGGTGTGGTGGGCAGTGGGGTCGGTGTGACGAGGGAAAAACCTTTCACTGTTGCTTCCATCCACCTAAATCCAAGGCAGCAGCAGCATAGCTGTGTTTGGAATGAGCTTTTCCAGTTGGAATGGCTTCCTAAAGGAGTCCTGTGGTGGAAAGGAATAAATGGCGCTCCAAAATGATGGTCACTGCTGCAGCTCTTCTCCTCCTGGTACCACAAGGCCAATGGGACTGAAGAGCCCCCAGGCTCATCCCATCACTCTGGTCATGTTATCATGTCTTGTTGTCCTCAATACTGCCTGAGGAGTTTATAAAGAGTGTAAACCATTTACTATTTAGGTCTAAATTCTCAAAGCTTCCTGCAAAGCTGGGGAAGAACTGTCCCTGTGTGACACGTGGGAAACTGAAGTGGAGCAGATGTGCTGGGAGATAGAGACTTGCTCAGGCTACCAGGAGTCAGGTTTCCTCAATCCATTGAGTAGTGCCAGGTTCATATTGTTCCCTCCTTTTTTTTTTTTTAAAAGAAAAAAACAACACAACAAAAACTTTGTACGGCGTGGCTGGCTGATGATTTACATATCCTTGTTCAAACAGATGCACAAATCTGGTTTAATGAAAGGAGAAGCGATATTGTCTATTAATGAACTCTGAATAATTGTATTATGCTCTAAACATTGAGTACAGCAGTTCTCACTAGGGGAGGAAAAATCATTGGGCAAGAAAAATAATTGTCTCACTAGCAATTACCATTAAAGTACTAAAGAAACTGATGTGCTTATCATTAAATAATCTCTCTGGAAGCTTTTGTTCCCTAATAAAGTGCTCATCTGGTGAAGTACCATCAGGAGTACAGTAATTTGATTGTGATTATGAGCCTTTACCTGCTTACCGGAGAATTGCTTGTAAATATTAATAATGGTTTCCCACCATGGGAAAAGAAGGCACAACAGACATTCTCAAATTATAAAAATGGAATCATTAAGGCCTAAGTGGCCTCCTTATCCTCTGTTATCAACATCTTCATGGCATCCAAAGGGTTCCAACACGCTGTTTTTTCTTGAGATTGCACAGTTTAACCCTCTGATATTGTGCTTTTTGGTTGTCTTTCTTATCAAGATGGACTGTCTTCCTCTGCAGCTTAGTGTTTACATTGGTGAGTCTTCTTACCCACTCATTACCTTTTTTTACTTGCAGGTGGAGAGGCTTCCTTATAATATCATCGTAATCTCCCAGATAAATTGGGTGGATGGGGAAAGCACCCACAAATAAATAATATGGGGTTTAGTTTTGCTTTGGCCAAAAATACAACCTAAATCTGCCATTTCCACCCTCCCACTACCATTTCAGAAGCCCTAAAGTGCTTCAAGACAGAGAACAAGTACATCTCTGCACATAAAAATGCCAGGAGGTTTCCACAGCCCTTCTTCAAAATGCCAAGGCACTTCTTCCACTTTCTGAAGGTGTCACAGTCTCCTATGTACATCACTTTTGAAACTCAGCTCTACAAATTTACACTTGAGTTTCTGCTGTGTCCCAGAACAACCTGTTAGTTTTTTTCTAAGAACTGCCTCAAAAATAGCATTAATCTTGTAGTTTCATTTTTAAATACAGCAGGTTGTAAATCTGCAGGACGAGGTGTGAATACCCCAACAGGAAGCTTCAGAAGGAGAATTGAAGGGGTTTTTTTTTTGATATCAAGTGTTTCTAATGTACTGAATGTTTTGGCTAAAAGGCAGATGACACATTCCCTGCGCTCCTCTGCTGCTCTGTGGCTTGTGGCTGTCATTTTTGGACACTGCCTGACACTGAGGCATTGATATGATCAGCACTTCCCAACAGGAGCCTTTCATCCCTACCATTCATCTTTATTTTATTGCAGTTGGTGGCAATAAATGTGGAATAAGATGCTACATTTGTCCCTAAGTGCTCTCAATTTATGATTTCATATTGTAGGGTCAAAGTCTGCTGGGTTTGTTTCCTACTGTACTGAGTGTGGCCTTGTGGGGCTCTGAATGCCTGTATTGTGCTTTATTTGGAAACCCTCACCTGAGAACTCCTGGAACAGCAATCAGAGAGGCACACTTTGGTGCTGGTGGTTATTATCCTGTCAGCCATTTAAAAAGCTCTGTACAGGAGAGGGGGGGGAAAAAAAAAAAGCTATAGAAAAATAGGCAAAACCATGAATATTTGTCTGGTTTTGTGTGGGTGAGAATTTCTAGTGAGGGTCCCAGACATTTTCTTTTTTTATACATCTTTTCTGTAGGTTTTATTTCCCCATCTCTTACAGGTGTTTTTTTGAGAAATATTAAATCTAACCTTTGAGTCACCAGCATTCTGGTATGCATCACCAACTTTTTGTATGAAATAAAAGAGAATCTTTATTGTCAGGAACACACAGAGCATTAATTTGTATTTTTCCCTTTGTCCTTCTGAAAAGGGGGGCTTGAATACCTGGCCTGGAAAACTCTTACACAAAAACTTCTCTGCAGAAGTGGAACATGGAATGCTTTTCAGTCCATTTAGAGTGTGTGTGTGCTGTTCAGATAATATTCATCTTTAAAAAAAAAGTTGTCTTTCTCCAATTTCTTCGTGTTCTGTAAGCGGTAGAGAACCAAAAGGACTGTTTGTGCTGGAGCCCTCCCCACCCTGCACCCCACATTAGTGTTGCAAACAACTGCTATCTTTCAAGCTGTCATAGTTTCATGACTTTTGTGCTATTTTATGAAACTCTTTGTATGTAATTCAAAGCAAGCCTGCCACGGCTGAGACATCTCTCTTGTTCCCTGGTTTGGTTTTGGTGTCTGGGTGTTGTTCGTGTGTGCTTTAGTATTGCAGAGCTAAAAGGAAAAATTAAAACCATGAAGACAGGATATAGAACTCAGAGGGTGAGAACTTTTTTTCCCACACTGTGGAACTTGGTCAGCTCTGCTTCTTCCAAGCATCTCAGCAGGTGGGATGTCCACTCCCCTCACCTCAGCTGGCAGATCAGATTACCTGGGAATACCAGAAATTCTAGAATCCCAGAATGGTTTGGGTTAGAAGGGACCTTAAAGACCATCTCATCCCACCCCCTGCCATGGGCAGTGACACCTTCCACTAGCCCAGGTTGCTCCAAGCCCCGTCCAACCTGGCCTTGGACACTTCCAGGGATGGGGCAGCCACAGCTTCTCTGGGCAACCTGTGCCAGGGCCTCCCCACCCTCACAGGGAACAATTTCTTCCTAATATCCCATCTAACCCTTCTCTCTGTCACTTTGAAGCCATTCCCCTTGTCCTGTCACCACATGCTCTTCTAAACAGGAATAGTTAATTTATTTAGACTTCATTTTCCTATCTTGGCCTATGAGCTCTGTCCAGTTTGGATTACTTTGGGTTAAGATAATAAAGTCTTTTAAGCACTAGAGCAGTAGAAACTTAATCTACATTTATAGTTCAGGTAACACAGGTATCCAACAGCAATGTGAAGAATCAGCAGGAAATAAAAATCCTCTAATTATATTCAGGATAGTCTAAGGCATTGCTCCTTCTCCTTTACACACTGAAACCTCTTCTTCCATCCACGTCCATGGAGCTCTGATTCCAGCTGGAACCCCCAGAGCCAGGTAAGAGCAGGAGGATGGGATCTGCCTGGATGAGATCAGTTTAGGCAACCTGAGCCTAACCACGCCCAGCACACAGCCTGGGATGTAGATGGAAAGAGAAATGCCCAGGTAGCTTCCAGGGATCTGTGTTGAAGGTTTCCATCTGTAAAATGCAGAAGTAGCACTTAATTGGCATTAACACTTCTGCAGAAGAGGTGTAAAAGTACTTTATGGAAGTTTGCACTTGCGTAATTACAGCTATTCTAGACATCTCTTTAGAAAGCTTGTAAAAAAAAAAAAAAGGTTCTAAAAGCTTAAAAAAATGAAGTTACTAAACATGAGGATTCTACAAAATGTTACAACCCACCATGGAATGTCAGAAATTTCATTTTATCCAGAAAACAAACAAACGAGGGAGTGGAGAAAAGAGAACACAGTTTTTATCTCCACGGTCCTCATTTATGTGAAAGGGGAGGTGTACAGCAAAAACAGATCCAGTCCCTTTGCACTCACAAATTAGAACCTTAAACTCTCGTTTGTAAACATTTGAATGTTTTGGAAAAGGGTGTCCCGGTAGCGTTTTCACACTAAATTCTGTGTCTGACCACAAAACAGATCCACATTCAGTCCCAGTCCCTGAAAGGCAATCACAAAAGGAGCACCCACGATAGTTAAATGAAATCATTCTGTCTGGAGCTGGAGAAACCCCTTGGGTGCTGCAGCTCTTCTAAGAACCCCAAAGCTTTTTGTCAGTAATTCAGCACATACCTGACCAAAAAAAAAAAAAAAGTTGTCTGACTGGTTTTGTTGTTTCAGCTGTGCTGGAGCAGGGAAGCAAACAAAGCTTTAGCATTTCAATGAAGTTTCAAGTCTGACTATATTTTCAAGTAAATATTTATCAGTGTTGATGCCCTCTGAGTAGCTCAGCTTCAGCATTTTATATTTAACAAATCGTTTGTTGCTATCACAGAAAAATAACTCGGGTATTTCTCTCAAGGAGGAAACATGTCACCGCAGGGTTCCCTCCCTTAGTGCTTAATGCACACAAGGAGCGAGGAAAATAGTTGTTTTCTTGTCTCCCGTGCTGGAATTTGTAACTAAAAATCAAGGAATGCCTCACATCTATTTTTTAACACTTGACCAGCTCGATGCCCTGTGATATCAGAGCCTCACGATCTCGGTGCAAGTTGCAGTAAATGTAGGTTATTTTTTGTGCCGTCAGGAAGTGGCTGCCAGGCCCTGAGATTCTTTCTGCTCCAGTGACATAAACAAGCACCAAAGGATGTCAGGTCAAACTCTCATCTCTCCCTTTTTACCGTCATTAAGAAGAATAAAGTTTTGATTTGCTCTGCCGCAGGTTTCAAGCTGATTTTAGCAGGAAAAAAAAAAAATGCCGATGCATCTCAGTGTTTTCCTTTCAATATTTTCAAAAGATCTTCCAATTAACTGGTAATAATCCCAAACGCAGCACTGCGAGAAGCTGTGGGGTTTATTGTGACTTGGCAACTTCAAAGTAACAGCAGCCGGGAGATTATCCAATTGCAATTCTTGGCAGCAGCTGTTAAATCTTGAATTGCTGAAACATTATCTCCCATTCTGCACGATAGAGCCCACCTAAACTCACACGGACAAATTGGAAACTTGCATCCCTTCATACTTTAGTAAAACTAAAACTTAACCGAACAGGGAAAAGGCCTTAGGAAAGTAGCGATCACCAGACAGCGTGGAGACAGCTTATCTCTTTGATCACAAGATACTGGTTTTAAATCACAGGTAAACAGGCTTTTGAAGTATAGCAGGCTATTTAATCTGTAACCACCAACATAAATTATTACTTTTTTTTTTTTTTGCCCATTTTAATCAGGAAAAGTGAATATTTCAGCCTGGGGAGAAAGTGTCTGTAGCAAGGTGACCCGGTTATGCTGCGAGGTGACGCCGTGTTCGCCACACCCACACCGGCGAGGCACTAAACGCTGTTAAACAACTCAAAAAGTCCTGACTGTATAGCAGACCTTCTATAGGCGTGCCTGCAAGAGCGAGGAGTGCCTTGGGTATTTATATAGCCCAGTTACTCGGTTGCTGTGATTAGCACATTTGTGTCTTTCCCTTAAATCGTTTAAACTCTGCCGTTTCTGCACAAGGAGCTGATCCCTCGGTCGGAGTTCTGCCCTGCAGAATTAGGGGTCGGTGTGTAGTCGTTCCTATCTAGTTGAGTAAATTTGCCTCTTGATATCCCTCCCTGTGCATTCTTTTTGGAAGTGTGATTGTTAAAATCGGCGAGCAATCGCTGGAAGAAAGAAAAGCTAAACGCGATTAAAGTTGGAACAGGCCTTTTATTTGCATGCAGATGACGCCTTTGAAACCCCTCTTTCTTAAAGATTTTTTTTTTTTTTAGTTTCCTCCTCTAAATCTACGTCTGTGGAAGTTCTAACAGCTTAGGGGAGGTGAGTTTGATTTATTGGAGGCTTGAGGAGGGTTGTTATAAATGCCTGTCTCCTCATCCACTAACTCAAGCTTGAGGTCAGATTGGATGGGGAGCAGTTACAATTTGTCTGTGGTGATGAACTTTCATTATCTTAATATCCCAAGCAAGGTACCTGCTAGCAACAAAACCACTTCCTTTGTATCACTGGGTAAAAAAAAAACACCCTGGGCCTGTGTATTATTGTCTGCCAAACTTTAAAATTCTGCACTTCCTGAAGAAAAAGTAGCAAAAGCCCCGAGCTCGGTGCTCAGCTGGGTAAGGGGGTGAATATTTAATAGCTTCATCTCACATTATATTTGGTAAATCCCTCAAAAATTCAATCATTTCACTTCTTTGATCCGGGTTTAGCAGGCAAAAAAAAAGTGGATGAAAAGAGAAAAAAGTAAATAAAACGAATTATCGGGCCAGCAGCTGGAAGACTTCTCGGGTGGTAAGGAAGTACTTTGGAGGAAGAGGTTTGGGTCTGACACGTGTGTAATCATTGCACAACTTCTTTTTCTCAGTGAATTGAATCAAATTGATCTTATCCCTCTAAATTCAAGAGAAGACAAAAGTTATTTTTACCTCAGAACATTTTTACATCCCTTAAAATGATCTCTGATTAGTTTAAGGATGTTTTACAACTTCGGTGATGAGGCATGAGGAGGAACAACAACCATTCTCGTGACTCTGTGTTAAGATCTTTGTGGTTCTGTTTTGACTACAGCAATTAAATACAGCGGTGCTCAGACTGAAAATGTTATTAAGGATAAGAACTGGGGAGAAAGTGAGAGATTTTTGAAGGTTAACCATAAAAGCTCTATCTAAAGGCATAACACAGCAATATTCTTCCATCCAGGCAGCCTGGAAGATCTGATTCCCTTTGCAGTTCCCACCTCCTTCTGCAAGGACCGAGCAGTAGAAGGTGAATTTGGAAGTAAAAAGCGAGGCATGAGAACTTTGCCCTGTAGATTCAAGTGTATTTTAGAACAAAAATAGACACAGAGATGTCATTACAGGAGGGGTTTTTTTCTGCTCGCTGATGTGGTATGCACAGTCAAGCCATCTGTAAAGCAATTAAAAGCTTTTTGTTCTAACTCCGAGGAAGAGAAGTTTCTCTTGTATTTTTACATGAAATTTCTCATGTATTTTTAATGTGGGACTAGATCCATTAGATCCTTGATGTGGACAAACACATCCAGCAGCATCTTGATATTGATTAAATATCAAACCAGTTCTTATTTGTGACTGATCCTCACTTGAGGAGCACAAAACCTTTTGGTGAGACTGCTCCCACGAGTGACATTTGAATGGCTAAAAAGGCTCCTCCACCCTTCAGTGCGACATGTCTGCGAGGAGGTGTTGTAACACACGCATCTCCCAAGTATTTAAATCAAAATCATCAGCACAGCCCTGTTAAAGCTGCACTGTTCCTTTTTCTGAGCTGTACAAAACCAGAAGTAAAATAAGAGCTTGGTGAATAGCGCCTGCACTTCTGCAAACTTCTGCCCTAGTTCATCGTGTGTGTGAATATGTGCATGTGGGTCTTTACTGCGCCTTTATTCACAAAGAAAGTGGTGATTTCACGTAGCAATGGAAAACATGAGGTACAGCTGGAAGATGCGGGACTTTAAATGTGCTTAATTGGGGAAAAAGTGTGGAAATCTTCAAACAGGGTCGTGGGTGGCGTCTGAAAGAAGAGCAAATGTCTTGCAAGGTTTCATTGTGCAGTCAGTCCTCTCTTTCACTGGATGTTTTCGATTATTTAGACCAGATTAGCTCCCACAATGTCATGAAAAGCACCTAGCCGAGTGTTCCGATAAGGGATGTACTTCTCGTCCTTTTGTTTTCCTGCTTTGCCCTTCCCTCCCCCAGCCTCCTGTGTCCTGGCACTGGGAAGAAGCGAAGGGGGCACGGCACATCTTCGTTAAGCTGCTGCAATTAAACCCTTCTAACACTTTTAGAGCAAAAAACTGGGATTAAGGCAGCATCCTTACTACGGGGCCCATTCTGCACTGCAGGTTTCACCTTATTCTTCCAGGAGATGCTCAGTATCTCCTCCTTGTAATACTGAAGCATGGAAAAGCAGGAAGTCACTAAATTTCCCACTCTGTGCCTGTCTGCATCTCGCTACTACATGTTGTAAAGATTCCATTTAACTCTCTACAAGGAGCTACTTTAATCCAGAGTGCAGAGCGCTGATGTAAGTGAATCCCAGAATGGTTTGGGTTGGAAGGGACGTTTAAGATCATCCAGTTCCACTTCCCTGCCATGGGACACCTTCCACTAGACCAGGCTCAAGGTCCCAGAAGAGAGAACTGCCAAACATTTCTTGCAGACAGTGACAGTCCAGATGTTGGTTTGGTTTTTTGTGGTTGGTTTTTTTTTTTTCCTAATTGCACTATGAAAATTATAAACTATCTTTGCTAATAACAAGAAGATTTTATGTAGTTTTCCCTGAAGCCATTCAGAATAGAATTCTTAGTTGAGTCATTTCAAATCAAATAATTGTTTTTCTCATGAAACGAGGCTTTCACTCGAGGCTGAGTCTCAAACTGTACAAGAACTGGGGAAAAAAGGGGCAAAAGTTTCTCTTCTTGCAAATACCAGAGAGTACCACATTTTTAGGAAGAGTGAAAAGGAGTATAAAGCGCTTAGAACTAACCTGTACATTGAAGGAGGAATTGCCTTCAGGCACTTGGCTCTTGCATTGGTATAAAAACAAAATAAATAAAAACAAAGCTCAAGCTGTGAAGTCTTGCATACGGAGATATGTAAATCATTTGCCTGGAATTGTTCAGCTCTAATAACTGCCATTGTATAATATAAAATATAAATGTTATCTGCCATTGTATAATATAAAATGTAAATGTTATCCCGTGTAATTAAGACACAGAAGATTTTTTTTTTAAGCAATCAACTGTAACTAAAACAAAAGAAAAAAAAACAAACAAGAAGAGCACAACAATCAACCCCCCAAACCCCAAGTGTTGAGAGGTTTTTATTGAAGTTCTTGTTGGTTGTTGTTGTTGATGGAATATAATCCATTTTATTGAAGAAATTAAATTCTTTTTAATGAAGAAAAGCACAGAGGACTCAAAAGGGAGAATTCTAGCTCTGATCTCTAATCGTGTTCTTTGTTGCTTTGTCTTCTATTACAAAAATTAGAATTAAAAAAATTAAAAGCCAAAACAAATAAGTTTTGCAGGTAATCTGAGTGTTTAATTAGTTACAGGTTGTGCAATCTCTGTACAGTTCCCCTGTGTTGGGTCACTGTGGGCTCAGTGTGACCTCCCATCTCATTTCCTGCAGGATCCCACAGTTTTTATCTGTGATAGTGTCTCTGAGTTTCAAAGCACAAACTCAACGATAATTTTACAACTCTGGCACTTTCAGACTTGCTCAAGCAAAGAACACAATCTTTAAATCCAGCTGAATTCAACACTTGTATTTATTAACAAAGTGGCACCCGGCCAGAATTGTGAACACGGAACCTGTTTGCTCATAATGCTGCCTTTGTGAGGATATCTGAATTTCTGGAATTCAGACCCACCAATTTGCTCAATGAACCAGAAAGCAGTTCTATTCCATGGCAGGAGGAATTAGGAAAAATTACCAGGCTTGCTTTTTTTTTTTTTCTCGAAGTCTGTAATAAAATTATCTTTGAACTTATTCTGAGTCTTGGGTTGTTCCTGTACATTCCAGTCATCTCAGGATGACCACATGAGAAGAAGAAGAAAACAAAACAAAACCCCCAGTACTGAGACAACAGCAAATATTGTAATTTCCTAGTTTCTTTTTCCTAGAAATAACCTCAGCAAGGCTTCCTAAGTAAAGATGTTGGGTAATGTAGGAGATTTGTTCAGGAAATTTATACAGTATAACTGAGAATACTCTGAAAAGATCAGCAAAGGACGTTTTATGGCTTTTTAAATTATTCTTTGTAATTATAAAGGCTTGCAGAGTGGCAAAAGTTGAACTTTAGTTTGTGTTTCTTTTGAGAAAGAGGCACTTCTGAAAAGTGTTTTGCCTGCAATTTCTTCTCTTATGCGTACTTGTTTTTGTTTTGGTTTTCTTTTTAACAGCAACAGGGATTTTGGCCTCTCTGAAGAAGTGTGAGAACGTTTACTCAAAGTTCTTGGATCACTTGAAGTGGCAGGAGAGCTTGGGCAGTGCCAGAATGTCCCATCATGAACATGTAAGTCCATGATTTTATTTTTAAAGTGTTTAACAAAATTAGCCCCATTTGTTTAGGTAAAAAATCCTGTCCATTTTTGACTGTTAACGTTTGGTTATTGTGACACTGTTATTTCACTAAGTCTGCATCTATCAGTGTTTAGGTTTAAGAGTTGCATTTGTAAATAAAATGAGAAGACCACCCCTTAGAATATATTTTTTTAATAGAAAGACCATTTATCTTGCATGTATCCATGAAAAATAAGGAAATACAACTTCTATTTTGCAACTTCTTCATCATTCTGTTCTTGAGGTTTGCTGGTAGATTTAGAGGTGCTTAGAAAAGATCAGTGGGCTTCTGGTAACTCCAGTAGCTCAGGCTGAGTAAGAGTTGAGGACATGTTTTGATGATGAATTGAGAAGAATTCCCCAAACTTTGCAGAGTTCAACTCCCAAAGAAATTAAGTCGCTCTGATACCTGACAATCTGCTCACATGGCACAAAAGGCTGGTTGAAGGTATCAGTCATAGAACCACAGAATGGTTTGGGATGGAAGGGACTTTAAAGCTCATCCAGTTCCACCCCCTGCCATGGGCAGGGACACCTTCCACTAGCCCAGGTTGCTCCAAGCCCCATCCAACCTGGCCTTGGACACTTCCAGGGGTGGGGCAGCCACAGCTTCTCTGGGCAACCTGTGCCAGGGCCTGATGACAACTTGCAGATGCTCCAATATGAAGAGTGTTGGTCCCATGCCTGCTGGATGCACAGGGATATGATCTAGTGAACCTGGGACGCCTGGGATTTGGGGAAGACTAGTTCCTGTTCCTGGTTGTCTGAATTTCACCTTCTGTTTGATATCTGCATTTGGTATCTGGCTTTTCTCTGCAAGTCCTTTGCCTGATAGTGAAAGATTTGGGATATCTTATGACTGTGTTCAATGAGGGCTTGTAGGGGCTGTCACAGCATAAGTTCTAAACTGAACTGTGAATTCCTGAACACAAGGCCAGATGTCCTAGTGATGCACAAGCCATTTCCACCAAGGAAATCGTGTATCCTGCTGACTTCTCCCGGTGGAGATGGGAGTGGCCACACAGTGCTCATTGCTCAGTAGCTGCCTCTGAAATTGCACCATTTCCATATGACATTTCAATTTGAAGGTATCAGCAAATATTGCCAGAGACAGATGCTGTGCCTCATTCTCATTTTTATTTTTTAAGCCTTTCACTTCCTCTTTTCGTTTTCTCCTTGGGCTTACTTGTTCTAATACTGCTTTGTTACTGTGTAGTTCACATCCTTTTAAGTGTAAAAGAAAAGCCAAAGGCTGCAGGTGGAGGAGCTGGTCCTGAAGCAGTGACAGAGACACTGTAGGATTTGCTCTTGCATTAGATGTGTCTTCTTTTTTAAACTGATAGTCACAAACCAGGAACACACCGTGGTTGCCTCAAACCAGTCCTTGTCCTCCTGTCTTTTGCATCGTCTCACCTCCTGACTGTAAATTTGAGCACTCCAGGCAGTGCATGTGATGGCAGGAGGGTAAGGGAAGGCAGAGACCACATAGAACAAGAGCTTCACTTGAGATTTGAGTAACAGAAAAACAGCCTTTGGGATTTTTTTGTTTTATTTTTGTTTTCCTCTATTTCCTTGTCTCTGTTTCTGTACCGCTTTACTTCTCCATGTCCTGTTTGTGCCCTCTTTGGGTACCACTTTTCAGGGCTGATCCCTGTGTTTCTCGTGCCCCACATCCCTCCTGCACAGCCTTTGTCACCCAGGCTTGACACATCTGGTGTTGCTTCTCTGAGTGTTGGAAATGTCCACTTTCTTTAGATACCACGTGAGCTAAGAAGGGACTTTTGCATGAGGGATTGTTGTCCCACACCATGTCACTGCATCACCTGTATTTACATTTCTGCTCTCATGTGCCCAGGTGAATATTCCATTTCAAAGCAGCAGCCAATGGCTTTTGTCCTGGGAGTTTTGAAATATGGCTTTCTGACTCTTCAATACAGGTGGCATAAAACTGGTTTAACACTGATATCTCTGTTTTACCCTCATTATTTTCATTTTAATAACAAAAAAAGGAGGGGGCTGCTCCAAAGATCTGGTACCTGGATGTGGAGCACGTCTCTGATCAGAAATGTGATGTGAAAGGCAGAATGAGGGATGGTATATGAAGAGTGAGGAGCAGGAGCACAGTGTCCCATTTAGCTGTGAAAAGCTGAAGAAAATCATTGCTTTTTCCTTCTCCTCAGACTCCCACTGTTTGCCTCTCTGACTTGTATAAAGAGGGTGGAAGAGCTGTGTCCTCCAGGATCCCAGTTCAGTAGTTTCTATCCAAAGTGTCTGTCATGAACAAGGGCAGGGGGGAAAAAATCACTCTCATGGGATCCTAGGGCTGCAGGATAATTCAAATTAGAAGGGACCTGAGGAGGCCACCACTCCTGCACCACATGAGTTCCCCTGTGTTTCCATTACAGTTTTAATTAATGAACAAGCAGGATCCAGTTTACAGATGCACACCTGATTTATTTGCCAGAGAACTCTTGGTGTGCCTAGTTCAGATTTCCAAGGACCATGAGGGGCACTGTGTTCAGCTGCTCTTTGGCTGTTCAAGCATTAGTGTGATTTCCAACACTCCTTTGGAGGTCAAGCAGCCCCGGAAGCCAGAGGTAAATGACCCCCTGGAGAACTGTTCTGGAAGTCCAGTAAAACCAGTGAGGTTTTACTTCTACCATTAGTTATTCCGATTTCCCACCACAATTCCATTACAAATTCAAAGCGTACATTGGCTGTGCCGTTGCACGCATGCCATGGCCTGTTCCTAGTTCAGGTTCCTGGATGGAGCACAGGCAGGATTGCTGCAGTTCTTTAGCAGGAACACCAAAGTGCACCCAGACTAATGATCAGGTTTTCCTCATTTGTGCACAGACATATAACCTCCCACTTCCCTGTGTTGGCTCTGACAAGTTGCCATTTCACGGAGCCTGAGTGTCAGAAAAATATCTTTGCGTTTGGCTGGTTCAGCTCCCTGATCCAGACCTCAGTGGCTGGAGGTGCTGGCACAGAGAAGGGAATGGGAGCAGTGGATGAGGAGCCATTGGACTGGTTTAGCTGTAACTGCAGTGTTTGTTGATTTTTCAGTTTAATATGAGGCCCTCCCTGGAAAACTAAATTTGTATTGTTTGGTTGTTTGGCCCTCTTCCAGTTGTGCTGATTGCCTTTTATTGGGCATTACAGATTTTAGCTGTACTTGATTAAAGCATTAGCTTGATTTCTTTGCCGAATGCTCACAGCTCTCACATGTTTCTCTCTGCCAGCCCAGGCAGCAGCAGCACCACACCGAGTGTCTGCATTTGTTCTTCCTCAGTGGTGATATTCAAAGCAAAAATAATCTTTGAAGCAACCTTTTCTTGCCTAACATCATTTCTTGACTTTATCCTTCTGAAGGATAGACTAAAATCTGTATCTCAGACCTTCTCAGTGTCTCATCTTAGTGTGGGAGGAGGAGGCTAAATGAAGGGACTGGGCCTCACAGCCTTGAGTTTCAAGACCAGCAAGGCCTAAGAGTTCTAAAGGAGAGCCATGTCCTGCCTTGCCATGGCCACACACTGGCCAGGCATCGCTGCCTTCTGTGGTGCCACGGGGATCTGCTCTTAGGAACTCCATGGCCAGGATTATAATTTAAAGCAACACATAACCTGTCTGAAAACTTTTTGGTGGAATTCAACGAAGGAGCAGTTCTTGGCTCCCACCACGCACGTGCCCTCGCATAGACCAGAGGTCAGAAGTAGGAGAGCGTTGAGCTTATGGTTTTGATTTCATAATAAAATGTTTTATTATGGCTTCATTTCATGTCCAGGGATGCACAGTTGAATCGCACATCATTCAGCCTCTTAATTTCCTGTAATAAAAATATAAGTGTTCAGATAAAGAAGTTCAAAGACCTTTACTTAAAAACCATAGGGTTGAGGGAGAGAAAAATCTTCTCTACGCTTCTTCCAGCTCTTAAACAGGTCAACAGTGTTAGATTATGTGTTTGCATGGTGTCCTTCAGTGTCACCATCTTCCAGCCAGGGACTTCCGAAGTCTGTGCTTCAGTACGCTCAGTAACCTGACAAACCCCATTTGCTGAGCTGGCTGAAGGAGACACAGGCTGAGCGTGAGGGAGCTGCAGTCCCACAGTGGGATGCTGGGATTTGCCTGATCCAGTCTTGCTGGAAAGCACCTGGTCAAGTCCTCAGTCAGGCATGTGGATACTGGGCATCACCCACTGAGAAAATGGGAGCTTCATCCCAAACTGGAGTGGCTGCAGAGCCCGTGGCAGTGAGCGCTCTGGGCAGCCTCCTGATATGCTGTTTACCTTCAATTCCTCTTTGTGTAACTGCTTGATCCTTCCAAAGGAGCAAGACTTCTGCTGGATGCAGAGATGCTTGTGATTTTGGGAAGGACAGGCAGTGCTCTCTCCCTCCCAGGGCTGTGTTTGCACACCACCATTAGCCGCAGAGGCGCTGTGATTACCGAGAGCGCCATGAAGCCACTGATGCCTTTCCCTCTTGTTGAGGACAGTCAGTCACAGGATCAGCTTGACAGGAATGATTAACAAATTACTAAAGGCTATTTCTACAGCATTTTCTGCCTGTGTTAAATCCCACAGAGGCCCCACGAAACCCCAACCCAGCGACAAGGGAGCACAAAGCACAAATACAGAGAATGCACAAGCTGGGCTGCACAACCCTGCTTGATGTGAGGTCTCTTCTGATATCACAAACTTTTTCTATTAGGAAAAAGAAGCCAGAAGCCTTTGCCTACCAAAAAAGAATCTTTGATCTAAGGCTTTTATGTTCCTCTCCCCCCCGCCACCCTCTCCCCCCTCGCTGGAAGGAGCCATGCCAGCATTAGAGGAGCAGCATCTGCAAAACAATTTGCAAAGCTGGCCTTGGATACATCTTGATTTTCAAAAAGCAAAGCTTTCACATAATGTCATGTGGTGATTTTTGTGATGTTGCATTTTTTAGTGGCCTATGTGTAGAAGATGGATGTCAAAGACATCAACCCAACAAACAACTGTAAATATTTGCCTTGAGAAAGCATGTGGTATATCCTGTAATTCTTGGCTCAGCCTCTTAATCTGGAGGCAGCTTAATTAGTTGTTAGTGGACTAAAGCAAAGAAAATCTTTTAAAAATAAATTAAATAAACAAGATGGGGCCTGATTTTTATGAAGTGCTACTGTGGCTCTTGTAGAACCTAAGTGTGCTCATCTCTGAAAATTGGGCCCTGAACTCAGAGTTTGAAAGGTAAAATTTTAGCTAAGTTCTTGGGACTACATAAAATCACCCAATAAAGGGTTTTTAGAAACGATTGACAATGCACAGTCCCCTAATTCTATACTTATTTTCCTGAACTTGTGAAAATAATTTGAGAAATACCAAATTTCCTTCAGCTTCTGATGCTTTTTGGTCCTAAAGAGAGGGTAATATTTTGGAAGAGAGAGGAAAGCCAACAGGAGGTTCCAGAAAACGGTTCCCTTTCATGAAAATGGGATGAGGTCTTGATATTTGCTTTCATTCTACCAACATCTTTGAATATAAGTAAAGCTGGCAAATATGTTCACAATTGCATTGACGTGCGGTTCCACAGAATAGGTCTCTTTTTTTTCCAGTGAGCTCTAAAAGTGTCAAAAAACATGATCACTACTGAGGACAGTTTAATGAGATCTGTATTTGGCAGTCAGGATTTAAATTTCTTTTTTAAAATATTAGACTGTATAAGGAGCTTGATATAAAACAAAATATAAAATGTTAATGCTGTGATGTCATCTGGAATAGTGTTCAGTTCTTATTTCAGCAAGAAGTACTTCATAAATAAAGGTGGCTAAGAGATGAGTGACGCGTTTAAAATGGCTAAAGGAATTAGTTTTTGCAGTGCAACACAACTATTCCATGGAACTCATTATCACAAGATGTTCTGGAAGCCAAGAAAAAATAAAGTTAGATGTGTATCAGAAATAGCCATGGGGCAAGAAAAGAAATCATAGCTTCTTGAGCTCCAAGGCATAAGACACTATTAACAGACGCGGGTTAGAAAACAACTCTTGCTATAGATCGGATCTTTTACAAGATCTTTGAATATCCCAAACATTGAACTGGCCAACTTTAGGGAGAAGATTCTTATCTACGGGTGCCTTGTTCTAGCTGGTGATTTCTGTACTTGTATGAAGGAGTCATTTCCCCAGATAAATAATATAATGAATTTACTGCATCCTGAGCAATTCTACTATTGATTAGCTGTGTCATTTCCCCCGCTGGGAGCCCAGGAAGAGCAGCAAGACAGCTCTGGGTACCTTTGGTATTGCAGGAGTTGGTTCTGTGCCCCAGGAAAAGGGGTTCAGGTCCCCCCGCCGGTGATTTACGGTGGTATTTACACAGAACAAGCCAGTCCTGAGCACATGGGGTTTGTGGTGGCGTTTTGTTTCTCTTTTGAGAACACAGACCATCACATTAGAGCCTAATTTAAGAATTTTCACTAGCAGTTTTGCCTGTGCTGTTAACAAACTGGAGATGCAAATATTGTTCCCACTCCCTGGCTCCTGAGGAGAGCGTTCCATTGATATGTTAATACCTTCTTTTCTCTCCCTTCCATGACCTAAGATCTAAACAGCCACAGTATTAGATACAGTACTTGCAGGAAACAAAAGTAATGTATCATTCTGAGTTAGAAAATGAACTTTTTCTGTGGATGTTTTCTGTAGGACACTTGGGCTAAGAAATATTTTCATGTGTGGGAGTTTTCGGGCAATAATAAATAACACATTTTTATGCAACGCAGTGTTCTATTTACAGCTGTGATGCTCATGTGGCTATTTGTCTATTGCCATTCTTACTAATATTACAATAAAACAGATATAATATAAATCAGGGCATAAATGTTAATTTTTACTATTAGCTTCCTTAGTTTTAAATGTTATTATGAGGGGAAAAAATAATCAGTAAATAGGATGCTCACGACTGAAGAGAATTTGGATGTTACATTACACCAAGAAATAGGGTGGGTAATTAGAAAGCAGTTATGTGCCCTGAGTGGGACGAAATATTTAGCTGGAATTTGGGAGACCTGCATTGTTCAGAATATAGAAACTGCACTTGGAACATGCCAACTAAAAATGAATTAGAAATACACTACTCCGTAGGGTCTGTAACCGGAGTTAGGAAGTCTCTGTTCTACTCTGTGACACCGAATTAACTTGGGATCTTGAGAAAATCGTGTAATCTGTAATTCTGCCTCAGTCATGTGCACCTTCCTTGACACAACTGCTTAAACAACAAACAGCACAGCACCTTTTAGGGACTGCTGTGGTCAAAGCAGCTGACTTAGAATAAAAATGCTGAAATTCAGCAGAGCTTTGGCTAAACAAAACTCCCACCTTTCATGCTCACAGCTGAAGGAATTATAACATCAGCGGGAACGAGGAAACTTGCCTTCTGCAGACAGATGCAGGACGTGATCACATGCTTCAAATTTTCCCTGTGAAAATGCCCCAAAATATTTTAGATAGTAGGAAACATTTCTTAGTCAGAAATCTTGCCCAGACTCCTTTAACAGATTCTAACGCTGCCCATTCTGCAGTCATTGACACACACCCCAAACATCTTTACTGTAAGTCGTGGCTGGAGGGGGTTTTGTGCCTTTGTGTGCAAGCACTGCAAATGAGTCATTAAGATGCCGATTGAAAAGTAAAAAAAAGAAGTTTTGAATGTCTAAATGGCTTCACACAATGCGTGTCCGAAACCTGCATGAATCAAAGCCGTGAGCACTCACCTATTTCAAACCTCCACTGGAGCCCAACAAGTAGAGATATTGGTATGAAAGAATTTTGAACTATGCTGAGAGGGTGATTCTCTCATCACATGCTCCTCCTTGAAATCAGTACGAGACATTTCTGCCTTAGATGTGGTTCTGCTTGACCAACAGATATAATAATTAAGTTTATCAAGTCAGAGTTTTCACTGTCGGAGCCTCACGTGGTGGTTGCCACGAGCACTTCTGTACTTATATAAGCATATAAATTAATTTATATATAACTGTCAATTTGGGGAATCAATAAAAAGTGTATTTTAGATGAGATATTCTGAAGAAGCAAGAATATCGAGGGACTTCATCCCTGGATTATGGCAAGTTTTCTTTTATGAGCTCTCTGAGCTGCCTGGCTGGGGAAGTACCAACTGTCTTCCAGCTTCATACCCCTGCACATCCTTTGCCAGCAGGCTCTGACAGACAGGTGTAGCTCCAGTGATTTTTTTAATAGTAAAATATAGCCCAGGGCAGATTTGAGGATGTCTCATGCAATAATGGGATGGTGTGTTGTATATCCAAGTGGAACTTCCCAGCGTTTCAGCACCACTGGTCCTCCCAGTGGGCCAGATTTCTTTGGTGCCATTTCTTTGATTTCATCAAAGCTGTAACTGAGCAACATGTTGTCATGACTTGAGATACACTTATGTACATCCTCAGTCTCTATTATACGACTGACTTAATTAGTCACAGTTTCAGTTTCTGATATCCCAGCACTGAAATGTTTCCTTGCTTATCCCAAAACACAGTTATCCTTCTTATAATTAAGAATGTAATTCTCAAGGTCATTTCACTTACGGAGTAGGCTTTTTTTTTTTTTTAGGGGAAGTATTCCTGAAAAAAACACAATACAAAGATTTTTCATTTTTCAAATTAGAGACAAAAAAATATCATTTAACTGAACTTGCACAGACCCACACTTTAAGTGCACAGCAAACATTTAACTTAGGGAATTCAAGAATGCAAAAAACTACAAGAAAGAAAAAACAAAGGCCACCAGATCAGCAAAACCAACCAAACATCTTTTAATGCCTGTGCTGGGTTTTTGTCTCACTGCGTTTACATTGCAGTTATGTTCAGAAAGAAAGCAGCAAGGATTATGGTCCTTAGTTTATTTATTTATGTATCGATTTATTTATTTGTTTATTTGGTTGTTTATTTATTTGTTGTGGTGTGCATGTCAGCAACTTCAATCTCATGGCTCCCACATACATCATTTTCTTGAGGTAAACGGAGAATTAGCACTTTATGTTCTCGTACAAAAGTCTGAGGTTTCCACAGAAAGTGAAAACCACTAAGGCATATTTTAGTCTGCTGGTAAAATGGAAGTTGACTCCTTTTTTTTTTTTACTAATTATAGTATAATATTATAGAAGGACATAATAATAGGACATAAAGTCCCTGAGACACTTTGAAGCAGAATTATGGTCCTGTACCAAGCTGCCCAAATGGTTTATAGAACTAAATCCTCCAGGTATTGCTGAACGTCCCTGAAGAGCAGTAGGAACACTGATGTGCAGATCCCCGCAGGAAAGATCCCATCTGTGCTGTCACCAGCTCCCTGGTGTCCACACACCTGGGAAGGGAGAGGATATTCACACCCTTGGGAATCTGCTGCTCCTGCAGTGTCCCGGGATCCTGAAGTGAAGGGCTGTACTTTAGAAAACACGGGGATGCTCCTGTGGTGTCCCCTGTGTTTGTGGAACCAGGTGTGACCCCTGGACTCCGCGGGTCCCAAATCCTCCATCCAGCTGTGGGAATGTGGGCGGGGGCTCCCGGCGTTCCTGTGAGTGAGCTCGGGGTGGTTGTGCCGAGCCCCCCTGCAATCCCTCTGCTCCTGCCGAGCCCCCCTGCAATCCCTCTGCTCCTGCCGAGCCCCCCTGCAATCCCTCTGCTCNTGCCGAGCCCCCCTGCAATCCCTCCTCTCCGGCCGAGCCCCGCTGCAATCCCTCTGCTCCTGCCGAGCCCCCCTGCAATCCCTCTGCTCCTGCCGAGCCCCCCTGCAATCCCTCTGCTCCTGCAAACCTTTTAAGGATACTCCTACTTTGGAAAGACCGGGACCTGCTCTGCAGTTCTGGACTTGCTTGGAGTCGGTTATTACAACTCTGAGCATGTGAAGCCCCCCCTCAGCAGCGAACCAGGACCCAAACAAGTTGGGAATGTTAATGCCTTCCTCCTCACCTCCTTTTGTTCGGACTTGTGCATTTTATATCTCGTTTTTCTCAAAGCTTATAAATAAAAGCCGAGCCCAAGTCCTATTGTTGCTCTTTAAAACTCACAATCCCTTAAAAATTTTTAAAAATGCTGCTGTAAAATAATTGGATCGGTGATGAAATTGCCATGGGTTTGAGGTTTGGTTTACATTTATCTTCCGGAGGAATGGCGTTTATCAACTCCTTGTGAGCTATCATCACCTTATAGGATCTGCTAAATACACAATGTTCAGGCTGCTGTTTCAGCAGAGTGTGGAAGCCTAGTCCATTGGCATTAACATACTCGTTGAAAACATTTAAACAACAGCATTTGAAACCTTTAATACACTGAACTATCCTGCTGCCCAGGAGGGGCTGTCTGGGACGAGGCCCGTAGGAAAAGAATAATATTCATAACAACAATAATAACAATAAACAAAATAATAATTAGAAATATTTATAGTCTTTAATAATAATAATAGCTCTGCTTTCTTCAAGGAAATAAGAGGCAGTTTCTTAATTATTTGCTTGTTTATGTCTTTATTTCATCCCGTTATTTCCTTGAGGGGAGGAAGCTGTTAGGAATGAATTCTTATTCAAACCTCCCAATCAAACCTGTGCACTTTATCATCCGCCCTCGGCTGAGTCCGAAGTGATAGGAAGAACCCTCAGGACAAAAGAAGAGAACAAAAAAAGGCATTTGGAGAATCATTAAACCACAATCGAGCCTAATTGCTTCGTATTGGTTGAGAAAACAACCAACCTATTTAACTTTACCAGACATCTGGTATGTGGAACCTGTAACACGTCTTCAGGAGGGTTGAGGTAGTGGGCTTTTTATTTATTTTATTTTATTTTATTACACCTGAGAATTAATACCTTAATGCTTCTGGAGTAAATTTCTCTCTCAGAAACTGCAAAATAAATCTGTAGCGAGTGCATCACAAATTCCTCTAGTCTGGGATTGTGGCTTTCCAATTCTGTTTGGGGACTTTGTGTTCAGCTAATAAATAGTAGTGGGATGACATTTGGCCTTAAATATGTATTTAAATGAGTCACCTTGAATGAACCGGACTGCTCCTGCTTAGAAGGAAGCAACATTTAAGGAGATGTTTTTCAGCGTGGCTTTCTTGTCTGAACTGTAATTTACGGGTGCAAATTTCAGTAGTCTGAACCTTGCTTTATCTGATCAGTGTGTACATTGCTCGGGGAGGGGGGAAGGGACTATTCAGATTTTTGCATTGCAGCAAAGTGGTCTGAAAGAGCAGAAGGAAAACAGGCCCGGGGCGGGGG
>VZRE01002960.1:138664-159493 GCA_013396775.1 Cephalopterus ornatus
GGGAGGAGGAAGTGCCTCTATTTTATGTTTAAAATCCTTCTCCTTTTCTGGAAAAAAAGACACTTATGAAATAGGAGATTGTCATAAAAGGGATATTTGCTCATGCAAAGCATCACTGCCCATCTGCAGCTCTCCCCATCTCTGCCAGGGCCTTCCCTTTGCTTCTTAGACAGTGAAACTAAACTTGTCTCCATGAGTTTGGCTGGCTGGGTCCGAGGTACCCCTCCAGAATCTCTTAAATGTTGTTATTTAATAACTTAGAGCTGTTAGAGGGAATCCAGGGTTGGGTGTTCTGACAGAACCCACTTTTTGATCGTTCACCCTTAGTTCTTTAGCGGTGTTGGCACAGCTCAGGTGGACAAAGCCACACGTGTGTAAAAGACAAGTTTATTTTTCATTCTGTACCCATAACTGTCAAAAACTACTGCCGGAAAGACGGTTCAGGGATTCTATTCCTTTTCTCCTCTCTACATCACCTTGTTTAAGGATCCCAGCTGGGATGTTTCCGTGCTGCCACTGCTGCCACAGCCACTATTTCACAGCAGCCCCCGTGTTAAAACCAAATGGTGGCACAAAGGGCTCTGCTCATCATTCATCCCCCAGCTGTCTTTTTGCCTTTGCCACCCTCCTTGTTCTCCTCCTCCAATAAAACCTTTCACTTACTGAAATTCAAAAAAAAAAGGACTTAATCCCCCCTGTCCCTGCAACATCAGCCCCAACAGGTTAATGCACACTCCAATAGTTCAAATCAAAGAAACGGGGCCTTCTTAGAATGGGGCCTTTTAAAAAAAAAAAAAAACCTATGCATCTATTTATAAACCATCTAATCTCAAAAATCCTTATTACCTATAGTGTTACTTTAAATCATGGACTTGAAGGAAAGGGAGTCTTGGCATTCAATTATCCTTCTGGCTTTAACAAGGTGTGTATAATAAATGAGCAGTTCTTAATTGACTTCCATGCAATTTGACACTACTGGAGGGAGCCAGAAAGAAAGGAGACATGCAGCTTCAAGATGTTAGACAACACAGTAATTTATAGCATGAAACATTTTCCGTCATTAAATTAGTTATCCAGTATTTAAATAAACAATATTTAGCACAATAATTATTACAAGCAATGCTTTGCCAGTAATTATGTTTTACATGGGTTTGTGTTGTCACAGATTATATTGTATCATTGGTTTAAAGGTAAAATTCTCAAGATTTTAACAGTCATTGCTGAAGAAGTGTGCTGAAAAATGTAATTTCCTACTTTATGGGTTTCTTTCTTTAAATTAGGCTTTATAAAAACAAATAATGCAATAAAATCCCTGCTCATAAATATTTTATCTGGACAGTGAATGATGCAGAAACATATTCAACCTGTATCTCTGAATTTAGATGAATTTAGTTAATTTATATCTGGTGTTCACAAGATACCAGGCAGGTCTTCAGAAGGGACATTTGTCACTGTAGTCACCCTAAATCAGGTTGTGATGGTTTTGGGTGGCATTTTAATGTAAACATGAGCCTCCAGGCTGTGGTTTAGCCTGGCACAAACCCTCCCTGTGCCCTTGTTCATCCTCCACTCCCTGTCTGGCATCTGTGCCAGCACAGGCAAGGAAGGACAGGGAGTGGGTACCACCATTCCCAGTGGCAGGGCAGCCCTGGGATGGCTTTCCTGGGAGCAGCAGCAGGATGTCACACACCTCCACAGCTCCCTGCTCTGTTCTGGTGATGCCACACCAGCTCTTCCTCTCCTGTGAATGAGTTTGGCAGAGCTGAGCTCAGCGGCTCTGCCAGGGAAGGACAAACAGGGAAGGGAACACCTTGGACCCTCGGCAGCCAAGTATTGCTCTGTACAAAAAACCTGCCAGCTCTGCATCCACAGGAGAAATCCAGGCATCCACAGCGTGCCCAGACAGCGCTGCCCCATCCCATCTCCCTGAGTGGGACACAACTGGAGTTACCAGCACTGATCCAGCTCCAGCTTCCTGACCTGCTCCAGGGATTTATCTGTTAACCTGCACCACTTCCTCCCCACTGTGTCAGCGGAGTGCAGGGCGTGTGCACCAGGCTTGGGCTTCAGTTAAAGCTGTTCCCTCTTTTGGCATAGTAAACACTGAGCCAAAAAACTCCTGGGGGAGGTCCTTTTCCTGGATTGATCTGCTTTGAAAAACAATTTTGTTGACTGGTGTTACCATAGATATTCTCGAAACTGGTGTCGTTTTCAGTTAGAACAGGCAGTTTCACCATTCTCCTCCACCCGCTACTCATTTTCTACCACTGCAGCTTCAAATCCGCCTTTCAGCCTCTGCTCTCAGCAGAGCTGGGCCAGGAGCCAGAGCACAGTAATTCTTATCAAGAGATCACTTTAAAACTTTAACCACAGGAATAAGGTGTTACAGATTCTTAGATCGAATGAAGAATGTACTTCCATTCCCGAACTTGAGCAAAGCCAGGCTTGTGTCTGCTCGGGAAAGATGAAATGCCACGAGAGCAGAGGATTCATAACAGCCTCTGTCAGCTCTTTCGATCATTTAGGTATGATTTGCATCAACATTTACAGCTGCTGACTATTTACAGTTGCACAGTTATTATGTCTTCCATCAGCTGCTAAATGAACAGGTGTTTACCATTGTACTGCAGAAGAGGATGATGGATGGAAACCAACAGCCCTCCCATCGGAAAACTATTCCCTTAAGGAAGCAGCGGAGTGCTGAGTACGGATATAAATTTAGCTAAGTTGCCTAACAACCCCTAATTTTAATACTACTCCTTTATTTTGGCATTGGTAGGGGAGAGAAAGGGCTGGCAGGAGAGGAAAGGCTCAGGTTATGGACAAATGTGCTGCCCTGGCCGTGGTGATGAGGCTCCTCATCTCTTGCCTGAGGCTGTAACTCGCTCTCTTCTGGCCACATAACGGCACATGTGCTCACTCCCAACCTGCCTTAGTCTTGCTCTTTGCTTAGGTGGGGTCAGTCTGGGATATTGGGGCTGGGGAATAGCTGGGCTCCTGCCTTCTGTGTTTTGAAGACCCCCCCAAAATGCCCTGCTGAGCTTGGACATCACACCAGGCAACCCCAGCAGGTTCTCACTTCACCATCGCCTTGGAAGGACAATGAAGGGAGACAGGCGGGTTTGCCCTGAATCACTGCGTTCTTCTTACATTGCTCTTTTAGGGTAACCTCTAGTTAAAAGTCGGACTTGATGATCTACCTTCATGATTCTGTGATAATTCCCTTATTTTGTGTGTCCTTCCCCACTGACACGTGTGGTGCCATCCCTTGGGAACATTCCAGCATGGAGCTCTGCAGGGCTACTGGTAAGTCTGCAGTGGAGAGAGGCTATTAATAATGTTATTAATGATTAATTTATTAATATTAATTAATCCATGCGTCATGGATCAGCAGCTTCCGAGTTAGACACTGTAAAACGCTAAAAGAGAAAGACAAGTCCTTTCCCCCAGGAGCTTTGTTTGCCAACGCTGTAGGATCATACGCCAGGACTGAAAGTCGTTTGAATTTGCCTACATGGGCAATTTTTCTGGTTTACTGAATTACTATTACAGAACTGTACTGAGCTGCCTGCCTGTTTTACAAAATGTAGAGCCATCAATGAAGTTATATTCATATAACTGGAGTGGTTTAAAGTCACCACTTGGTCTGTACCAAAGATGTCACAACTATATAAATTAGATTTTATGATTTGTTTTCAGTAGAGCAAATAAAAATGGTATGAGGGCACAGTTAATGTTTTTTGGCAAATTTATGTAATAAAAATCTAGTTTGCTTGTTACAAAGCCAGAAGCTTTTGGTGCAGACAAAGATTGTATTGTGGCTGGTTTTAGTTCAAAAACTTTTTTGAAGTTTTCAATCCATTTTTGTGTCAATTCTGTGGTAAGACTGTAATCTATTTTATCAGCTCTGTCCCTCTGAAGACGTGTGTTAAGCCATTCCTATTTCCTTGAGCACTTTAAACATGTGCTTAACTTTAAGCACATGGTTCACTGGGTTTTATTAAATAAAATAGTAAAAAAAAAAATAAAAATTGGCACACTCTTCCCATTTCAGTTCCCAGTGCAAGCCCTGATGACAGTCTAATGGCAATATAGAGCGTGCTCTCAGCGTTAGACTGAGCTCTCTGTGGGGAGCACATACAGCCTTTCTATAAGTGGAAATTTATATTCTTGAGAGTTGTTTCTGGTGCCAAATTTTCAGGGGCCCGAGTAACTACAGACTAGAAATCAGGAACGGTTTCAGCAATGATTTTAATGAAAAGCTGTGATCTTATTTAGGGTTTACGCCTTTCGAGGCAGGTCTAAGTTAAAATGGTTACACTTCCAGAGTAAAATAACCTCCACTTTCTTGTGCTGTTAAGTGAACTTTTTTATTCCGTTGACAGCCAGGGGTGACCTCTCATATGAAGAACAGTTTCCTTAATTATTTTGCAAGAGCTCAACAGTGTCATTGCCTCTCCCATGACTCTGATGTTCTGGGTAAGGCTGGGCCCCACCTTAGTTGGATCCCACTTCTCTGGGATCTCCTGCTGTGACCTGGGAATGAGGAAGATCCTTCATGTCCCAGCAGAACACAGAGACATCGAGGAGAAAGGAAGGGGCTTGTTTTTTACAGGTAAAAATGAAACCCAAACCCGGGAGTGTTTGACAGAGGGCACAGCCCTTGGCAGGTTCCTGGGTGCTCCAGCCCTGACCTTTTGCAGGTTATTGTTTTTCACTTGGAGGTTTTGTTGCTGTCTGTGCCTTTCTCTTACGTGTCTGGTGTTTTATCAGTGCCATCTTCTAACTGGAGAGTTTGGCTCTTGGCAGCTTCGGGTTATCCAGGCAGGCTGAGGGACCAGGAAAATCAGGGATGAGACCCTCGGAAAAGGGCTTGGTCACAGCTCTTAGAGTGCCCTCCACACTCACTTTTGTTATAATTTTATCCCAGATTGACTTCAGAGGAGGCACACCCAAGATACACGGGCATACCTGGGAGCTGAGTCAGGTGCACCAGCCTACTGACTGAGTTTCAGTTGTGCAAATCAAAAAAAATAATCAAACCAAAAAACCCAAGCTGCTGTATAGAAGTCAAGCTTCCAAATTATCATACATGGGGGGTGAGGAGTCAGATAGAGAAAATTCAGCAGAAGAATAATATTTTTTATTGTTTTTAATTAAAAAAAACAAGGAATAACTATGAGGCAACAAAATAATTAGAATAAAAAGTCCCTTGGTGTAATGATTTGGCTTCAGATATAAAATTATCAATGCCATATCTCAAGTAACTGAATTTCTTCATACAAAGGTACATTACAAGGATTGTTTTCATGCATGTGATGAAAGCCAGCCCACATTAGCACCACCTCTTTCTCTTCTTGTGCTTGTGGCACCCCTAGAATCACATAATCTTGCTGCAGTAACAAAACACCTTAGAAATATGTTTTTCCACATTTCTGAACAGAGGGCCAAAGCCTGAGAGGAAATAAGGAGCTTTTTCAGTGTTGGGTTTTTGTTGCTGTGTAATATCCTGACTTTATTTAGGCTATTATCTGAGTTTAAAGAATTGGTGGACATCATTTATAACTGTTCATTATATTTTGGGGTGAACATGTTCTTATGCAAACAGCTTGCTTTACAATTAAACTTACTAATTAGCAATATAATGGACTTACTTTTTTAGCTTGAAAGTAAAGCAGTGAGTATGTCAGAGCATCCTGCCGAGGTTTGATGTTGAAGCCTTTGGTTGTGTATATTCAGGACAATTAATAGCAACCAGCACTAAGTATAGCTACAGAACTGAGTTATTTTATTTCCCTCTGATAACATCCTGTTAGAAAACTCCATTTCCTGCATACTCTGGGATTTGGTTGTTCCACCAAGCAGTTATGCTCAGGTCAGTATGTGGCACACATAAGCTCAGGTTTTATGGCCATTTTGTTTACGTATCCTTCTAAACCCAGACCAACCCCCAGGCCTGTTGTTTGCCCCACGTTCTGCATCCATGGCATGCCTCTTGCCTTTGCCTCTACTTGGTGTTATAGTTTGAGCTGTTTCTAAAGCTGAAGATTGCACAAACAACGCATCAGGGTGTGAGTAAGGCATGTGTCAGCCCTGATTATTCATCTCAGGGTATATTTACGTTACTCAGCTGAGGACTCCTCAGCATCTCATCTTACTCAGTGCAAAGCCCAGGCTGCAGGAGCTGTGTAGGGTACCCTGGCACTGGAAAGAGCACACACCATATGATTTGTCTTGTAGGAAATGTTTTCTTATCTGTCACCTAAAGCAAACACACCCCAATGAGCAGTTTGATATTTAGAGCCTTGTAATCTCTAAACTGTGGTGCCTCTGGGTCAGGACCTCTTCAGTCTGTGTTAGGATTCTCAAAGTGAAAAAGGGGAAATTCAGGTGAGAGATATGGAAGAAACCCTTCCCTGTAAGGGTGGGGAGGCCCTGGCATATGTTGCCCAAAGAAGCTGTGGCTGCCCCATCCCTGGAAGTGTCCAAGGGCAGGTTGGACGGGGCTTGGAGCAACCTGGGCTAGTGGGAGGTGTCCCTGCCCATGGCAGGGGGTGGAACTGGATGGGCTTTAAGGTCCTTTCCAACTCAAACCATTCCATGATTCTATCTTTCATCACTGGGATTCCTGTGTACTAACCAGCACAAGTTATGTAAGATATTACTACTAATATTTTCTTTTATGTAGGAATTTTCCAGGCTGATTCTGTGTGATGGCTCATGGGAGCTACATGTTGTTTACTATAATTTTCTTTGATCCCTTTTCGGTGAAGGAAATTTAAAAAAATGACTGTTTCTTGATATCTGAAGCAGAGTGCAGATCTGAACTCTCGATTACAGCCTGAACAACATGAATACCTGATTAATAGTTACTGTAAGCACTCATAAGGAATTTTAGGCATCTGGTTTGAATAAATCACACCAGGATAACGATATCTGAATTCACCCTAATTTTCATCATCTTGGAAATACAGCCTTGAGGATGGAACCTGGAAACTGTGGGAGTTGGTCTTTGGCATAAATATTCTCGCTGTCCTCTTTAAATTAATGACTTTTACTACTGATGGCAAAGGACTCAGGATTTCCCCAGAACTTCCCATGTAATGGAATAGGAAAAAAATCAGGAAATTTGCATATAAGAATTAATTCTTATGAATCACTGGTGCTGTGTGGTTTGGGGCCTCTGCAGTTCAGCCCCCCCGGTTCGCACCAGTCTGAACACGTGCATCCCACACTCCCACTACTGTTCTGCCGCACTGGGGCAAAATAAAAATGCAAATATTATTTCAAAGTGATCGATGTGTTGTGCTGGCTGCTGCCTTCATTGTTGCTCTTTTCTCTTGGGGTCTGGATGCCCTGAGCTCGGGCGAGGCTGGGAGCCTCCCCTTCCTGGGCAGTTGTTACTTCAGATCAGGACATCGTGGGTAGTTTAAGATACTGCACCTGGCAAAACCCCAGCTTGCTCTCTCTGATGGCAGGGCCTGTTTCCTTCCATCAAATGCAAGTTTTTCTGTTGAGCGTTAAAAATTACACCGGTTCAACTTGTAGCAAAGTAGTAATTTTTTTTCCCCCCTTTTCTGGGGCTGTAAATCCTCAATACCTACAGAAATGAGTCCAGCACTGAGGCTGAGATCTTAATCTTAGTGAAAGAAATCGTCATGTTCCTATTTCCTGAAGTGGGAGCAGAGTTTCTCTTCCGATTTCCACCTCAGAGCTCTCAGAAAATCGGAGAGGGGAAGGGCTTCTTGCTACTAATTATTCTTGCTTGATTTCCCTCCACCCTCTTTTGCAAGCATAAAATCCCTAACGAGGATTCAGTTTGCTTCTAGGATCAATTAGTCCACTGATTAGCTTTGCCTTTTCTTAGGTATGGCCACAAATTGAGGATCTAGCTCTTCAGAAGTTCTGCTTTTGGGTTGAGAGAGTTATTTATTTATTTTCCATATAATGTTTTGTTTGCTGCTTTCCCTTGTTCTATTTGTCTATTAACGCCACAGACAGTTCTAGCTCACTTTTAATATGACTTTCAACTTCCTTTTTTATGCTTGCCTGCTCCTTTTGCTTTGCCATAGCAAGTTAAAGAGTTTCTGCTGTCTGTAAAACTACAGTGTGTTTGAAATACTTCATGGAGGAAGTAAAAGGCAATAAAACCCACCACTGTATTTTCCGTTGGCCTTATCGTAAAATATCATTGAAAATATTTATACACGTATAAATTTCTCTGAGTTTTCATTGACATCCCTCGCGCTGCAGACAGTGAGACGAGACACAGGATCTGCTCACCACGCTGAGACGAAAGGTCATGATCTAATTTCTTTGCATCAAGGCACAGGAGGAATATGTGACCAATAATTACGTAGTACCGAGCTTGGCTTTGAATAGGCTGATGGAAGATGTTCAACAGAGAGCCCTCGGCGTTTATGGGAAGCCGTTGCGTTTTGCACAGGATCGTTGCTTCCAAAGAGGGAGGAAAGATGATTTAAAAAAAAAAAAAAAAACAAACCAAATCCAAAAACTAAAAAACAAAACCAAAAACCCTCGGGGAGAGCGATGAGCGGGGATATTGTTCCTTTAATGGGTTAACTACAGTACCCGAAAACAGAGCGCTGGCCTTTAAAACGGTTAATTCAGTCAGGCCTTATTCAATAGATAAAAGCGGTTTAAGGACAGGTGCCAGCCCATCAGTCCCCTTTCAGCAGCTGAGGTTTCAAAGGGTAAGTCACTTGCAAATGTTGCTTTCAATAGGTGAGAAATCCCTGACTAGAATCGGTGCTCGCTGGGCTCTGCCTAAATGGCACAAAGGGCGCTTAATGCCGGGTTACGATTGCAGCCAGAAATTGCGTTTATTTTGTCTGTTTATTAACTATCTCTGACTTTATAATTTACAACCCCCCGGTTATTTACTGAGCCGGGCGGGGGCAGTTCCGAGCTCACATTTCTTTGTTCCAATCTTTCAGAGAAATGAAATCTCCCGTGTGGGGCTGGAAATGCAATTTTCGGAGAAGCTGTATAACTGGCCAGGCTTGTTTAGAGCTACGAGAGTTTATTGACTTTCCTGCTTTGCTTTGCTGTTTAGTTGTACTTGAGTGACTTCATTAAAAAGGAGGGCAGTTACTTAATCGTACAATCCAAGCCACTGGTGTCATTTGCAGTTTCCTGTTCTATTCTTACTCAGCGAGCTGAACGCGAATTCTTCTTTTAAACTTCTGGAGATTTCATCTGAACCAAAATCTCCTCGAGATTTCCCTCCTATCCTTTTCCCTTAAGCGATCACGTTGGAAAATGATGCGGTAAATGTAAATGCATTTCTGGTGAACGCCAGACGGGCCAGATTGTGCTCGGCACAGCCTTGGCAGGAGCTGGTTACCTTTGTTCGGGGGCTGTAATACAGTAACACCCAGAGGCCCGCTATGAATCCCTGGCATTGTGTTCCCAGCCTTCCCAAGGAGCTGGGCCCCGAATTAGCGGGTAAAACAAGGGGAAGAGCAACAGGGAGAGTTTTAGGATGCTGTTTCTACCGCGGAACAGATGCTGGTGCCTCCCAGCAGAGATGGTATTTAAGAAGGAACTCGGAGCAGAGCGGTGTAGCATCTCGGCTGGTTCTTTTTAATCTGGGAGGTTCATTAATACATCAATATTTATTAAGTGATTAAGTACTAGTACTGCCATTACACAGCCAAATAACAGGGTGTTGTTATCTGACATTTAACTTGCACGTGGACATGAAAAGCTGGGACACTGCTTTTCAGGCATAAGCTTTGAAAAAGAGGAAACCCTCTTTTAAGGAATTTTTTTTTTTTTTTTTGCATGCAAAACTCTTTTATCCCCCTCTCCTGCCAATACAACACCAGACAGGATTTTGATTCCCACTCTGTGCAATAAACCTCAGTTTTCTCCCCACACCACTGCAACACATCTCTTTTGGTATCTGTCCTTTTGCCACCTGGCCGAGGCTTTGGGCAGGTGTGTGCTGATTAGTTCTACCTGATGGTTAAAAAACAATGGAATTTCACTGGCTTTTCCCTTGGTTGGGTGCTCTCTCCCCTCTGCCAAGTCATACATTTTGCAAAAAAACCCCAGGGGATTAATCATCACTGTGATGAATGGATCGAGAAATTATTAAGGAATTTCAGCAGCTCTGCCAAAAATGGTCTGCAGGTTCTGAACTTGTCAATAAGGGGAAGGAGGGCGTTAAACACTTTGGTTTCATGAGCTCCCTTGCTCAGGTGCCCCTCAAGTGTCGGGGCGTTTGCAAAACTTAACAACACTGAGGCATTTCGGGAGAGGAAAATGCAATTCCTGATCACGTGTAAGGAAAGACTTTTTTAAGAGAAGAAAATGCGCCTGTGGTTTCCTAAGTAATAACTTGTAAAAGGACATAATTGTGCAAATGCACGTGGAGTTATACAACAATATGCTTAAATACACAGCTTTTTGGAACGGTGAGGCAAAAAATAATCCTAACCTGTCTGAATTTGTAGCTAAACGTACCCTGTGCTCTGGTGTGGTGCTCCCTCTGAACGCCTGAGAGGAGCAGCATCGTTAAAAACGTCATTTCCATCCTGTGTCCTGTGTTGTACAACTGCTTTATTTTTAGAAGACACTTAATGGCTCTGAGTGATCACACTTTGCATCTTCCCCAGCGTCGTTCTGTGATGCTTTTCTGTTAGCTCTGCTCCGGCAATTAAAAAGTTGCATGCAGTTATCACAGAAATCACACGGTTTTAGGGTGGCTTGGCAACAAATAATCCTCAAGTCCTTTGAAGACAACTTTATCTTCATAGAAACATTGTAAATATCGTATAAAAAAGTTTAGGGTACACATGGGGTGTGAGAGTCTAGGACGGCCTCGTTTTATATTTAATTAATTTTTCTGTGAGCTTGACAAAAAAAAAATCTCAGCAAACGCTTTTCTCTAATCATTCGAAATATTATTGCTTGTTTTGTAGGTGTTTAAATGTTACCGAGAACGCCCGTAAATAGAAGGAGGAGGAGGGAGGGGGTATCTATTTGTAAGATGAGAAAAGGAACCACTGCCTATTGTTTGACCTGAACAGCTCCCTGATTGACTGGGAGAAGGAATATCTCCATGGGAACAGATGAATGTCTGGTTTTCATGTGGTGAAATCCCCAATCGAGCTCACAGTGGCTTCACTAACGTGCCACTCTAAATTGGTTGTTTGCATGCTGCTTCTTACCTTTCGCTAAACTAAATAAGAATATCCTTCCAAAGTTACCTTCTCCCGAATGCTAATAATGAACTAAAAATGCAGAACAAATAACGATTGAAATTAACGAGTTTGTTGTTTTGCGCTGCTGTTTGGTTTGTGTTTTTTTTTTTTTTTTTAATTATTTATTTTGGTTTTTAAGTAGAGCGGGCAAAATAATGAGATGAGATTAAGCATTTAGCACGGAGTAGCCTTTTCCCCGTGCTCCCTTTTGCAAGTTTGGGGGATAAGGGAGGTCTTGTGATGCCTCCTCACGACACAAGAATGCTGTTAGTTTGGGGGAATTTGGAGAACTCCCGAATCCATTGTGTCTGCGGGTTTGCTCCAGCCATTTACCATGGTCTGTTTTCCCTGTTTTCAATGTCAGTTGACTTCAGCACTGCTGCATCTAGAAATAATTTAAATATATCAGAGGTAACAAAAGAACCACAGTTAAAGTAAAAAGGAAAAAAAAATTCACAATCCAGGTTGGATGAAGGAGTGATTCCTAAATATTAAAGCCCCAGTGGTCTTATCTGGACCAGCTGCTTATAATGTCTGTGAGGAATGTGGCACATCAAGTGTGTGAACACTGCAGCTATTGTATCCTAACAGGCTGATTGAACCCTGGATAATTGGCATGTAACCTTCTCTATTAATAGTGCAGACAGATATGTGAATTAGCTGAATGCCTCAGACATATGCCATGCATTAACCAAAAGGGCTTACAATTCTCATAACAACTTGGCTAACTATTACACCAGTAATTATTCTTTAGAACTTGATAATATTAGAGAAAAATCAATAAATAATTTGTAGTTTCAGGCCAGATTATGAATAATCAGTTGCACTGTAACACAATCGCCAGAGGTTGGGTTGTAAGGAAGATTCAGGACTGATAGTGGGGCACTTTGATGTTTTTAAAGGGGTCAGAGTGTGAGTCTCTGTCTTTGTTTAGCTCTTGTAACTTGAAGGAATCGATAGGCACGTGAAACATTTAGAATAATTTCAGGATTGATGTTCTTTCTGTTGTACAGGAGGTGTACAGTCAGGGCCGTTGTCTTTGGAAAGACAATGGATAATTTTCCTTTGTGAAATACGATATAAAGGGGTACATTTGGCTTCTTAAATATTTTTTTTCATTATATTGTCTTACTGTTCTGAACTTCTCATCCTTCTATTTCAGTTGTTTGTCTAGAATGAAATGGCAAAACCACCTTTTACTTTTTAATTAGGTTGTTCTTTTCCCGAAGTGATAGAGTGTATGATTCAGCTGTGAGTGATCTTGAAAGAATGCGGCATTACAACACTATAAGGGCAGAGAAATATCAACTACAGGCAGAGAGTATTTAAATCTGAGAGCCCCTGGAGCTGCACAACCTGTCTGAGTGTGTTTGGAGTAACAGGCTGGCCCGACAGAGTTCTGGGGCTTTTTGTTATTTGAGAACCCTTTGCAAAGAACTTTTCCTTAGGAAACCTTTTTACAATTCAGTGGAAAATAATCGGATATTTTAGAATAGAGATTCTTAGGATAGAGATTCAAGTTTGGATGTTCCAACATTTACAACAATTGGGCTGTTGTTTTGCAAATGCTTTAGTCATTTAAATGCTTCTCTTAGTAATCCACCTCAAGTCAAGTCAGAAACAAACACAGACAGTGTTTTAAACAGCTACAAATATTACACAAATAGACACTCTTTCATTTCTGAGTTAGTTTTATTTATATTTGCTGTATCCCACAGAGGCTGAGTTCAAAACAAGGTGTTTAGAAGGTGTTACGGTTTTAAGGCCAGAACTCAAAGAGCTTCCCAATAAAAGTCTACCCCTATTCTCAAGTTATTCTTTGGCATTAATCTCCCTGGGTGCAGAAGCTAAAATATCTCCATTGCCCTTGTCTGACTGTCTCCTGCACTGAGCTTCCCATCATCAGCTTACAAAGGTAACACTTTCTTCCACCTGCTGCACCTCTTCTCTAATCACTTCTTCTCTAATCACCTGCCTTCTCCCTTAGGATGCTGCTGGAATCTCCTCTCTGTGGGCTTTTCAGCCACAAGATAGATGAGACCACGACTCATTTTCCAGGTTCAAGATGAACTTGCTTCTCTCAGGCCCCCAACCACTAAATCCCTGCACAATCTCAGCTGCTGCCAGTGTTAGAGAAAGCCCCGGGATCGGGAATGTGCCCAGGAATGTGATTTGCACCAGGCAGTGGCCAATGGCTGTGATACACATCGAGTCTAGACAGACCCAAAATCAGATCCTTGGGCTGAACCCGGATGGCTTGGTCTTGCTCATGCCAGTCCAACAGTGTCTGTGAGGAAACAGGCAGCACAAACACTGTAAAACCACCTTGGCAGTAGTGCTATAAAAACAAGGAGCCAGCGCGGGAAAGGTTGAAATAAGCCCTTTTCTGTGTGTGAATTTTGCTGCTTGACATAGCCCTTTCCTGCCCTCTCTGTGGAAAGATAAAAAAAAGAAAACTCCAACTTGCCACAGTCACTAGAATGAGATCTGAACCAGAAGCCCAGAGCTCAGCTCCTGATTTTGAGAAGAATCAGGTTTGGATTGGTGTCTGCACTGAGTCCTGTCCCTGTTGGTGATGGTGGAGCCCCTTCTGGGGCTGCTTTACAACCACTTAATTTCCTATGGCCAGCAGGACTCCCCAAATCCACAGGGTGGAAGCCCTGATGCCTTTGCTGCTTCCCTTGGGAGCTCTTGGGGCTCAGGAGAACAAAGCACAAGGAGCAACCCTAATTCCTGCACCCCTTACCCTCACAAACAGAGGCCATGCCATTTCTGGAGGTGGCTTCGTGGGGTTTGAATCTCTGCCAGACATGGTAGTTGTAGCCCCAATGTATAATTCCAATTGCCATCTGGTTCAAAAGGCATTTTATTCTGATTTGTTGGGGAGTCAGAACAATTTGGTACGGTCCTTCACTAGCTCTTGTGACCATAATATTAATAATTTATATAAAGGTTTTTTTTCCTATATATCCTGGCAGATTTTGGGGGAGTGCATGTCTAAGAAGACTTTAAATTCTGCTTGCTTGAACTCAAATAGGTTTGGGGGTTTTTTTGATACCTGTTTATACTTTCATATGTCTAAACTTTATACTTTCATGTGTCTAAACTGTGCCATCTCTAAAATGTATATAAACCTGTTTTGCAAGAAACATACATTAAAATGTACATTAATTTCTGTCCTGTCTATATTAGGTACATTTTAACTGTCTCTATCTACACAAAATATATAACCATAAAAGCCTGGATTTGTGTCTTTCTCTGGGAAGATGCAGAAAACAGATCCACTGCTTCAGAAGTTCTCTGGCTGTATCCATTTGTCAGGGTTCATATTTTCCTCAGTGGCAGAGGTGCCCCAGCCAGCAGCCAGGAAAAGACCAGGAGACGCTGGCAGGTAGATGCCCTTAACTGGGATCGATACAAAAAGCTTCAGGAGCTTATGGAATAAACCACTTTGAAGTAAAATGCAGAAGTGGATTTCACAAGCCATCATCACTGTTTGTCACTTCGGGGAGGGGAAGACGCGTGTCCCCCCTGTGCTGTATTTAAAGTGTTCACACAGGAGCAGGACTTGAATGACCTGAGTTCAGAGCAGGCTTTAAAGATCACTCTGCCCCTGAGCAAATTACTTCAAAGCCCCCTTGCTTGAGCAAAAAATAAAAAGCCCAAGAAATAAGCTGGTTGATTTTGTGTGTCACTGATGTGGGCAGTGTGAGAAGGATACAGTGAACTCAGAATTCGGGTATTTTGGAGCTCCTGCTTTCCGGAGATGCAGGGCTGGAATTCACACCTGTGCATGGGTCTGAGCAGGACACCTGAGGTTCTCACACCTACCTGGGGGCAGCCACCTGCCCTTGGGATTCCCCTGGCAGCACAGCAGGGACAGATAGGTGGGCATGGATCTGCTCTGCCTGCTGGGCATGGGTGGAAAATCAACCCCGGGGGTCAGGTTTCTCTAGGTGAGAACCTGTGTTGGGTCTCAGTGTCACAGAAGATGTTTCTCTGAAGATGTATCAAGTCTGTGCGGCCTTTCAGCCCCACCAACATCAGTGATTGCCAAACTGCATCTCAGTTTTGGCTGCCCTGTTGTAGCTATTCTGAGATGATCAGATTTATTTTCATATTCGATTATTAAATCAAAGTGGGTATTGTCATTTGGGGGTGTGAACGACTGCTAAGTGTTGACTTGTGGTGGAAGGTGTCCCTACCCGTGGCAGCGAGCTGGAACAAGGTCTTTTCCATCCCAAACCATTCTGGGACTCCATGACTCCTGAGACAAGAAGCCTTTACTTCTCAGACAACGGAAGGTTTACATTTTTTTTTCATTTGGGAGGGCTTGGTTTGCCAGGCTGGGATAGCCTGATGGGATTTCTCAGTTTGGAATTTATGGAACTTTCCTGTGTAGTGGGTGAGGAAGCATTTGACTTCCTTTAAGGGTCTTGCAAAGCAAGAAGCTGCTCCATCAGAAGTTTTTGGCATTTATCCATCAAGGTAGGAAAATATGTTTCTGTTTTGGTCCTTAATGCCCACCCACCATCACATTTTTCTCCCCTGCTCCTGAGAAGGATTAGGTGAGGGGAACAGGAATCTGTCTTTGATTTAGAGTCCTTAGGCATGGTTTTGCCTCTCTTTAAAGTACTGAACAATGATTTTTCAGCTTTTCTTAATCCTGAGAACACCTAACCTCAGGGGAAAGAAGTCCAAATTGGATAAAAGTTAAAATTAACTTTGGATATGCCTCCTATTTATTTTTTACAATATTCTACCTTTTTTTTTTCACACCCATGGGGAAGGTTTGCTTTGTTTCATTTGGCAGCAGCTTTGTGACCTCCCTTCTTGATGTTTAAAGGAGCAGAAGTGTGTGGGCCTGTGGCTTGAGAAAAAATGGAACTGATGCTACTGAAAGTGTTTGCTTGGGTAATGCAGATGGGGCATCCCAGGTGGAGAGGGTTATTAATGCAGATTTGGCTTCTGCATTTAATCCAGATGGCCACTGCAATTAACCACAATGCAGAGTAAATGTTTTAGTTCGATGTTGCTATAGAAAAAAGCACAAGCTTGCACAAGCTGTGGATCTGTCCCAGTCCAGCTAAAAAGATGGTGAGCTACAGGTGGCAAAATGCTTGCAGTGCACAGGGAAACTTTGTGAACTAACAGGACAGAACTTCTGTCCCAGGTGAGGGTTGGGGAACATTCACTGTTCAGTGAAAAGGGACCAGAATAACCCACAGCTTTGTGGTTAGGCTCCTGCTCAGGGTGGGAGAGCAACATATTTTGAGGTTCCAACTTGGATTCCTCTGGGATGGAACAGTGCTCAGAAGCAGGCAGGGGGCTGGACCCACATGACAAGTCAGCATTAGGGCATATGTGTACTATGGCAGGATCCAGTTAGTTTAGTGGACAGGAGCTACGTCATATCCAATTTCCTCCTAAAAATGACGAACCATAACAATGAGGGATAATTGTCTTTGTGATTCAGCATCAAAATCAGGAGGGAGACCAGGAATTCTTACTACTAGCTTCTTAGAGTAGAAATCCCAATGTTAATGGAGATTAAGAAACGTATTGATTTGTCACAGGCCATAAGGTTTCCTGTGTGCCTGACTTTCCTTAATTCCCCCGGGTTTGACAACATTGACTTAATCTATTTAAGGACCTATGATGAAGGATAAAACATCACCATCTGCTAATGCAAACATTTATAAGTCACAAAAACCCCATCTACTTAAGATAGTGGGATAGAGAATAAAATCTTCATGGACCTGTCTAACATGGTGAAAGAAACAAAACAATTCAGAGTTCTTTTCGAGCTTATACAAGAATAGCTGGGGAAGAAGATGAATGGGTAGAGAGCATCTCCTTGGTTACAGATTTTGGTTTATGCTGAAATGATACAACCTGGTAGGCAACAGCATGTAGTATATTTAAAATATGGTTAAGATGCCTTTGTCAGTGGGTATTGTTGAAGTCTGAGTTCCCCACTCAGTCCCAGACAGACAGACAGACACGAGCTGTACCCACCTTTCCTCCCAGACACCGTGAGTCACAGAGCTTGTCTTCCTCCACAGAGCAGCATTTTGTAGAATGACAAAAAAGTGAATCACTAGACAGCTTGGTTTCATCAGAGATAAAACTCAGGACCCTCAGACTTATGATCTGGTCTGGTGCGTTTCAAAAATGCACATTTTTGATGTATTTTTGGCAACAGCTGCCACAACAATTCCTGCAGATCCCAACAAACAAAGAAATCCTCACTCCCTGTTGGTGCCAACGTGACGGCTAGGGAACATCTAACAACTATTGCTGCAAGCATTTGAGAATATGCTCCTGCAGCCAAAATCAGTAGGCACACACCTTTTCCCAAGCCCAGCTTAACTGGTGGTTTGAGCTCAGGCTCTGTCCTGTCTCAGACTGGGCGCTCTAAGCAGGGACTGATGTCCTTCCAGCTGTGGGGCCGTGATGGCCCATCACAGCCACTCGCTCTGAGCTGGTGTTCCTGAGCTTACCTGTGCCATGCTCTCCCCTGCCTTGCTCGAGGAGGGACCTTAGAGACAGTAACAAACTGGAGGCAGGAACTTTTTAAACTGCTGCAGCTCTATCTGCCTTGACCATCACCCACAGCCCGTGTCTATACTGCACTGAGGGCAGGACTGCAGGCTGTGTTGACAGATCCAACCCTCACTTAAATGAGGTAATTTAGGTACTGATAACTGTAAGGAGCTGAAGGCTGGGAAATCTGGACTCGAGGCACTTGTACATCTGACCTGGAGCTTCTGTTATGGGCCATCTCCGTGCCCCATTGTGTTGCATGGATTAAAATATGCAGCAAGCAAAGTGCAATTTAGCACTGCACTTTGGGCCAGCCTAAGGCTGACTGGCATGAGAAGGAACCGACTGTGAGACTGGTCTGACTGCTACACCAGGCTGCACGCTGAACTGTTCAATTGTCCCCACTTTTGTGAACCCAGCGTCATTTACATTTTCTGACTCCCAATTTCATAAACAAATATGCAAACTTAGCAATATTGCTCACCCGTAACAGAGCCACGGAGTCCCAGAATGGTTTGGGTTGGAAGGGAACTTAAAGATCATCTCATTCCAATGCCCTGTCATGGGCAGGGACACCTTCCTCTAGGCCAGGTTCTGATGATACTAATAATAGCTCTAAATAATACTAATAATACTTCTGAGACTCCTATGTGTGGCTTTCTGCATCCAGCCACTTTAGATCCCGCTCAAGCAGCTGTTTTATGTGTAGCCCACGAGTTGCAGGTAGGAATTGTTTACATTGATAACCATGATTAATGTTACGCTTCACTATAAGTAAGCGTGTGTGAAGGCACACTGAGTTTATTTGGCGTGTTAGTGAAAGAGCACAGACCCTGGTAAACCCCTGATTTTTGAGGCTACTGTTTTTAATAAAATAAATGTTTCTATCAAAAGAAGACACCTTGCAGTGTCTTCCTTTAGGCTTGCGGTGATCCCATTATTCCATTTTTTCCCCCTCATATTTCAGTCCACACAGGGCAGAGTCTCCCAATCAGGCCAAGGAGAGTTTTCCTTTTGATTCCAGGGAGGGTGGATCAGGCACAGGGAAAGCTGCACACGAGATCCTGGGAAAGGGCAATGTGCCCAAACGAGAGGTTTGTTAATGTAATGTAGACATAAAGCCCAGATTTCAGCCGTTCACCAGCAGCAGCCCGGGGTGCAACTGCAGGAATTCTTGATACCTTTGCTTCCTGTGCCTCTTAAACACACAGTGAGCAGGAGGCAAATGGTTCGTGATAATTAGCTGGTTAAAATAAGAGTGAAGAAATCCAGCCTCACCAGGGTTCAGCAGGTATTGGATGGTGCACGGAGCTCGTGCTGGTTCTGTGGGAAGAAATGAATTTCAGCTGCAGAAAACAACCATCCCCTAATTCGGTATGGACTGGCTCCTCCTCCTAAAGGTGTTGGCAGAACTGGGGGGATTCAGGGCACAGTTTGATGATGCCGTTGCTTCAGGGAAGAAATTTCCTTTAAAGGGTAATTTGGATGATCTGGGTTACAACACAATCTTATAGATTTTATAGACATTTTAATCTATATAAATGAGGGTGGTGAAGTCTGGCCGTGGCAGGAAAGAGGGGAGAGGGTGGAAAAGAAGTAGGAATGTCTTGCCAATGCCACTGCTGAAGAAAACATACAGATAACCCTCTACATCAAATATACTGATAGCAAATTTAATATCTTATGTATAGCATTTAACATGGGCAAGTTGTTGGGGTTTTGTTCATTTGGAATAAATAAATTATTTTGTTTATTTTGACAGAAGAATTTTAATGTGATATTATGTTATCTTATTTAAGATAAAGATTAACGTATTATAGTCTAAGAACATGGGCAACCCTTCCGTTGTATTTGGAGGCCAAATAACTTCATTGGTGTTTCCATATCTACAAAGCTGAAGATTTGGTAAAAGACAAGTCCATGAAAGGAAAAAAAAAAGGAAGTGAGCACACATGGGAACACTTCCTTTTAGTAAATATTAAGGAAGTCCTAGAAAAAGAGAAATGAATATTGAAATGGCATTCAGAAAGTCAAACCATAAAGATAATTTTGGATTGGGAAGGGGTTGTCAGCTGGAGGGATGCAGGTCTGCACCGGAGCAGCGGCTCCAGGGGAGTGTTTCTCACACAGTGTATAAAGGGTGCTTTCCCCAAATGTTTTTTTAATCAGTCCATTTTTAAACAATGTGAGCTGACAGCAGCCCTTTAATATGCATCGCCAAGGCTTTCTGAATTGTAAGTAGAAAGGACGAGTAGATTTCCCTGAATTTAGGAGCGTGGTCTGGAATTTCATAGGTGGAGAGAAAAGGCTGCCTGGCTTTGAAGTTTTCTGCTTTATATGCTAAACAGTGCTGTTGACTGATTTACTGCAATTTCACATTCAGGGGGTGGGGAAAAAGGAAAGCCATGACTTTTTGTTGAGTGTGATGAGGAATTATTGACAGATAGGGATACAAGTTCCACTTGCTTGCAAATTTGCTTTCAAACACAACAAGTTAACACAAGCAAGGGCTTGTAACAGTGCAATGCAACATTTAGTAAAGACCTGCCACATCTGGCAAACTGAAAACATTACCTTGGTTTTCCACAAGGCTTAGGAAAGGCCGTGTCATTGAGGCAGATGTGGAGTTTGCAGGCAGCAAAAACGTATTTTTTATTTTGCTGAAATGCTTAGTGTACCACAGTCTTTCCCTGGCATTAGAAAAGCCCTTTTACCCCATCTTTCTCCTGAGTGTTTTAGATTCCTGGAATATTTTGTCTCCACTAGAACATTTAACCAGCCTGATTATGCGTCAGTGGCAGGGACCCATCCTCAGCAATAAATTCATATTCATGGGGTGAAATGAACTGGAGCATATGTGGAGTTGCAAGACCAGAGAACCTTTGTAACAAAGGAATTCCTGCTAAGAAGTGACCTACTGAATTGTGTTCCGAACACTTTGGTTAGAAATGATATCTTCCCATGATTCAGGAATAAATGCCAGTGAATGTGGCAACACTGAGGCACGTTGTACAGTCTCATGTCAGCATGTGCAGTTTTAAGAGTGGTAAAA
>VZRE01002960.1:166236-186213 GCA_013396775.1 Cephalopterus ornatus
AAGGGAGCCAGCTTGTCAAATTAGGAATTACATGAGGTCAGCAAATTTGGGAACAACCGCAACTGGAGGAGAGAGAAAGAGAGAGACCTAATTACGACTTTGGGGGAGGGAGAAAGGGTGGACCTTGCTGGAAACCCGGAGCTGCTTTTGATCTCCGAGCTCAGTGGGGCACTTGGGACGAGGCTCCACTAATTTTGGTGGCAAACGAGCACCCTTAATATGCCTAAAAATAGCATTCCTGCTGGCCACCATTCCAGCCCTGCACACCACAGGTTATTTCTGCCAGATGCAGAAACTATTTGAACTGAGTTTAGCCCTAAAATCCTGTGCCCTCTGCTGAATTCCCTGGGTTTTTCTCTAGTACCTGTCAGTGTGACATCAGAAGTCAACTTCTGCAAAAGGCCAGCCCTGAGACATCTCTGGAAAGGGAACTCAGCCCATTTTGGAGAAGTTTGACATCCCAGCACAATAATTTTACCACTCGGACCCTTGTCTGGCCTCAGATGTCCTCGGGCACAGGAGCTCCCTAGGGCTTGGTGCAGGAATAACTGTAAAACTCCCGAGCAGTAAGTCCAGCAGAGGTTTTGATTTGTGCCAAAGTCTGATATTTGTAGATGTAATTATAGGAAGCAGCAGTCTGGGACACTGCAGAGAGAGCAGGAAGCCCAAACTCCTGCATTCTGATCTTCACTCAGTGACTCACTTTGCTTATCTTGTACAGCCCAGATAAGGATCGTGCTGACCAGCAGCAGCACTGGCAGCGTCAGCAGCCCCAGCTCCGTCCTGGCAGGGCTGGGGAAGCTGCAGGAGATGCTCTCCCTCCACCTGTCCACTTGGTAATGCTTGACAAATTCCTGCATTATTATTTTTTTTCCCAAGCTCCGTCTATCACAGTCCTGCGATTCACTATAGAATTTTACGTTCCTAAAAAAAAACCCACCCAAATTAAATTCTGCATTTGTTATTTCATAGGCAAGTTGAATTTGAAATTAACACTTTTTATGCAGCCAAAGAGCTTAAAAACAAAAGAATAATTGTGTTTTCCAAGAACATCATGATTCCTAGGCCAGCTGGGGTTGTGAGGGTGAAGGGTGTCCTGACTCCCGAACACTTGGGAATGGCATTCCCAGTTGTTTAGACTAATACAGCTCGAGCACAATAAACCATAAGGCAGGGGGTTGTTGAGCCCTCTGCCAGGGCTGCAGCACAGAGCAGTGCTGTTCTTGCTGCTTGCCTTTGCTCATATGCAGATGCAGAGTCCAAATCACCAGCTAGAAGTTAACTATTTATTCAAATCAGATTCAACCAACTAATTGTTCCCAAGCTTTTCCCTTCACTATCCATTATTTGGGACGTACAATCGGCCCCACAGGACCCAGGTCAGATGACATGGCTTTTTTTTTGGGGGGGGGGGGTTGTGGGGCTGGATAATTAGAGTGTGAAAGTATAATAAACAGTAAATAGCAAATTTACTTGGAAACAGCCACTTATAGACACAACCCCCCTCTCCCACCCCGATATCTCCGCTAATAAAACCTCATTCATGCCAGTGCTCACAAAGAGCAGATGAAATGGGGCACAACGCTGAGTGTAAAAAGCAAATGTGCTTTGCAAATGTTTGCAAATCCAACCCTGCATTATTCTGTGAGCAATGGCCAGGGAGGTGACAGATCTCTCACCCTGTCTGCAGCAGGACATAAGTCAACTCTAATAAATGTGGCATCTTTGAAGTATTACGCCTGGAAGTGGCATATTTTCACCTACATTTTCAATCCTGTGCTTACAGTCTATCCCAGCCTTACATTGTCTGACCGGGGAGTTAAAAGTCCAACATTCTGATTTGTTAATTTTTAACCTGGGTACGTAAAAATGTTCTGATTTTTTTTTTTTAAATGAAGATGTAAAATTAGCAAATCCACCCCTTCCCCGTTTCTACACTTGAATGTAAAAACACACAGTTAAGCACCACTTGAACAATCCAGTAATAACTAAACTAGATAACCTATTTGGGTTTAATCCAGCCTGAACAAAGGCAGCAATTGAAGCTGAAACTGAAAGCCAATATTTAATATATGAGCTGGTAAAAACAGCATTGGTGTAACTTTAACAGAATCACCAAAGTTTAACAATTGGTGGGGGGGTTGTGAATTTTAACCTTCTGTTTATTGCAACCAGAAAGGAAACATTTTCAAACAGCAGCTGAGGAAGCTTACAAATTAAATTACATGAATGTGCCTCATCTGGGAAGAAGGAAGTCCTGCCTCACATACATATGTTTTATGCAACAGAGCTGTTTACTTTATTTGTAAACCCTTCAAAACACTGTCCAAAGTTCAGTCTTTGTTCAAGGTAAGAATGTAATTGCACTGCCCTGAGATGCAATATAAGTAATAAAGTTAGGATTCACTAGAGGAAGACCATTTGGAATTAAGAAAAAGCAACTTAAACAATCTTAATGCCTCTCCTCCCTCCCCTCCTTCTTAATGACTCTCGTCCCCTTAAGAAATCTTTGAAGAAGCCAAAAAGCACGAGCGAGTCTGTTTAAAGGTCATGTGTTTCACTGCTTTGCTTCCCTCAATGTGCCTTTGATAATCCCAGGAGAACACACTGTTGTTTTACATTTTCATCCAAGTTTCATTTTTAGGAAGACACAGCAATGTCCAAGCTTTACACACAACCTTTGAGATGTGTTTAATATTGCTAATTAGACTCTCGTTGGGACTTTCAAAAGCAAAGCCTCTCAGTGGAAGTTCAATGGAGATTTATTTGCAAGCACAGAGTGTACTTCCAGAGAAATAAAATTAGGGAAATAGGAAGGCATATTGAATATAGGCACTCCTTCTGCAAAGATAAATGATTTAGTAATGAATAGATTCTTCAGGCCATAAAAAAATCCATTTATTTTCTTTTGAATTTCAACTAGAGGTCTTGCACTTTCCCACTCAGTTATAATCAGCTAAAATTAGAATACAGAGAATGAAACCAGTGTACAGGCAGAGCGGGCAACAACCACAATGTATAATAACAAATAGAAGTTAAATTAGCAAACATTTTCAAAGAGGCGGCATTTCTACAGAAAGGTGCAGGTTTATTCAAGGTGGAGGGAAGATGTGCTCTAAAACACACAAATCGTCTGCCTTGTAACAACAGGCTGCCAGATTTTAGTCAACTCATTAAAAACAAGGATCCACTTGACCTCTTCTGTAATTGTGCAAATGAACCAGAAATATGATTAGTCCAATAACTCCAAGGGTTGCTCCACGTTAAGTTTGCCTTATGAAGGAACCTGATGCTGCAGGACCCGAACAAGGGCTGGTTGTGCTTCGCTCGTGTTTCCCTGTGTTGTGTCCGCGCGAGAAGGGCGAAGCTGGCACAGTCCTGGCTGGGGAGCACCACAGCCTCCCCTCATCCCTCTTTTCCAGAGGGGATGGACACATCAGAGGGGCCAGGTTGGAGCAGCAGGATGGGGATGTCTGGCCCCACTCACTGGTGACCACGGGGCTGCTCAGAGCACGGTCCTGGCGCAGCTCCTCTGGGACAGTTCTGTGGCTCAAAAGCCAAACTCAGCCTGGGCAGGCCAAATAACCTTGTTAGGGCTGAAACAGTCCGGACTTGGTGGCTGGGCTGAAAATCTGCTACGCAGTGATCAGCTGCTGCTGTGGCACCATTTCCCCTTTCATTTCTGTGGTTCCCAGGGTCTGGCTGAACGAGACAACTGTATTTTTTTCTATTTAAATATGAACTGGAAGTAGGTTCAGTATTGCTACTCTTGGGTCCACGGGGATTTGTACTATTGAAAAGGTCCCACTGAGGTCAACAGAGACATCTGCATGATTAGGGGTTTACTGAAGCAAGGGAGATTGGAGAAACGTTTAATTTTTGTGTTACCTGTAGCCTTTATATTACTTGGTGTATATTTAATGTATCAGGACCAGGGTACACGCATTGAAATTAGCTGGATGATTTTATGAGCTGGGAGGCAGTTCTGCAACAGCTCCATTCCCAGCACTGCTGCTGTTTCCCCTTGATATGAACAGGTAAAAACACAGCTGCCTCCAGGTCCAGTCAGACCCCAACACCCCGTCTGCTCCTACTGCTGGATTTGCACTCTCTTCATTAGAAAATAAGATTTTTCCTTAAAACCCCTTTCCAAACACCAGGTCTTTAAGGTCCCTTCCAACCCTACCCAGTCTGTGATTTCATGGATTCAGGCAAAAAGAGCTGGCATTTGATCACCAACATATTTTCAAGCTTAATGCCTATAAAAGTTATGAACTGCACTGTGCTGTTTTGAAATCATGCAGGTTTTAGCATTTTTGTCTGTGCAGATTTATAACTGGGAAAGTCTGTATCATCTTCCCTGAGACACTGAAATACCAGGATCCCATTTTTGTAGTGATAATCCATATAGAAATTAGAATAGAAACAGAAGGGAATAGAAATTATGTTGAATAAGGACAAAGTAAAAACTTCAGTCCTGATTTTATGCCACTGTTGTTCTCTCTCTCCCTGTGCTGCTCCTCAGAGCTGGATCCCCACACAGACACGTTGGGCACATCTGGGAGCTGAGGCAGGAGCCATCCTGCCTGTTTATTCCAGCTGTGCTAGGAAAACACATTCGAGCCAAAAGCGTCTCAGGGTTTGATCCTTCCTTATTATCTATAATTTGAGCCATGGAATTTCTGTATATCCTGAAGCCCAGGAATTTTAATCTAACAGTTTACATGTTTAAAGACAGGAGCTTTTGGTCCCACACTGTAGCTGCTCAGTCCATGACTATAAATCTGAGTAAATTGCTAAAGACTGAAACTCCAGAAGGCAGGAGGAATGATGCAAACAGAAGGTCCTGTTCTGACTCAGTCACTTACCAACTTGTGTTACATTTTTATTGCAGGTCAAAAGTCGACAGAGTATGCAAATTATTAAAAAAAAAGGTTTCTTGTTTTGGAAAAATACACCATTTTAGTATTTATAATTACACACTAAGGGGCTTTTATGCTCAGCCTCATTTATCTTGGATTTTTGCATAATTTGAACTGTAAGTGGCAATATATGTAGAGCTCATTTATTCAAATTATACAGGGTTAGTGTTTTCCCTCTCTTGAACATGGTGTGCATTTTGGGATTAGTGCCAGATTCGAGGAGGGAGGAGGAGTATAAAAAGAAGAGACTGGAAAAAGACTGCAGAGATACTTGTTTCACTCTTAAAATGGCTTCCAAACCTCTCATGAAAAATTAGATGTGCAAGTTAAATCCCCTTCCCTTTGTAAGACAAATATATTCTCTGCAGATCTCAATAAATCCACCTGACATTCGCAGTATTACTCATGCCATTGAAGGTGTACAGAAAATTGCTGTTCTCACCTGTGTAATTTAATAGGAGGCGGATTTTCTGCATCCTCAGACACCAAATCTTCCCTTTTCACTTGCCATTCTACAAACTGACATGTGTCAAATCTATTACCTTCAGAACCGACTTACCCTGGCTGTGTGCATGGTGTTACAGGTTTTACTGTGAGGATTACTCACTGGGCATCCTGTTGTAAATAATGCTGTGAATAGATATTATCAACCAGCCCAATCTAGGCAAAACATGTTTACAGCGTGGTTATGCAGTAAATTAAGTGTTTTGTATTCAGTTTTGCACTACACTAATGAACACTCAACATGTTGCAAATTAAAGGTATGAAATTCCTGCTGAACTGAAAATCCCCGATGCAGAACAGGATGGTGTCAGTCCCTAAAGGGAAATGGCTTTAAGAGAATTAATTATTCCCCAACATAACAACTGTAGCTGGTGTCGAAGTTGTTCTGTCCCCTCATGTTCAAAGTGGGATCTTCCCAACCTTCCTGCAGGTACCTGAGGGGGGCTTTTGCACAGATGTGCCTGTGGAGCAAACTGAGAGGAGAACATGTGATTTCCATGAGTGCTCTGGAAGCTCCCAGCTCGGCCTGGAGCAGTTCCTCACTCCCAAATGCAAACTGGGTGCAGAACAACTTAATATTTACTTGGAGACCTTAATGATCTATCCTTAAAAAAATAATTTGCCGTATTCTCCACTGGTGTAAAACAACATTCACCCATTGGGTGCAGCACAGTTTTATGCCAACGTGGCAATCTCCTTCGGAAAAGGAGATCTCCACACACAAAAACACATCCCACCAGCCGAGGAAAGGACTTGTGCTTGTGGGACATAACACAGGTTTTATAAATGGAGTTGTTTTTGTGGGCCTAAACTTCCAAAATGTGCTTCTGTGAGCAGGGGCAGATGCAGCCCAGATGTGAACTGGACATTTGAGCATCACCCCTCCCTTCCTTGCCCCAAGTCCCTGTGACTCCTGGTCGTTCTGGCCTGGACCAGCAGTGCCTGTGGGGGCACAGGGTCTGCACTGGACCCCCTCCCAGCTGTCCCACCACCTTCCAGGCTTCTCTGGGAGCTCCTGACTCCCACTCCTTCCCAGAGACCCGGCCCTATTCCCAGTCCTGCTCCCATTCCCTGCTCCGAGCAGGTGACTGAATTCTCCTTGAAATACAAAGTGTAATCGTCACTACTGTGTTCTTTTATGCAAAGCAGTAGTTTCCAAGCTTTCAGCTTGTGATTCCTGTTCCTAGCTCTCGTGTGGCCATTTCCTTCTGCACTTCCAGGTCGTGAACCCAGCAGGGTCACAAGCTCATCTTTGGGAACTGCTGATTTCACGTGTCCATGTAACTCCATTGCCAAGCTCCAGTGAAGTGCTGTGATTAGCAGGATTTATTTTGCTTTCCTAATAATACACTTGTTATGGGAAGAACTGAAGCTGAGCTTCCATTCCTTAGGAAACAAAGATCCAGTGTTCCTTTTGTAGGGAGATGGCCTCAAGGAACAAGTATTAGGGGGGAAAAGAAAGTAAAAAAAAAATTTAAAAAAAAAAAAGCCATCCACTTTTAAGACATCAAACACTAAATCGTGCTGTACAGAAAATCTTTTAACAGCCCCTGCTATGCTTATTCCTCCTCCATGATGAGCCATTTTGTTGCCCCAAGGAAAATCTGTGGAAAACTCTCATTGGAAAGTTGCTTTAGTGCTGCTGAAGGGCAAGTGCTGGATCCATACGTGTTCTGTTTCGAGCCATCCTCTCTCCATGGCTTGAAAAGGAGCGTCACTGCTTCCACATGTACAATATGAACTCCCAGTGATACTCTTCCCAAATGCTAATGCACAGCTGTGGAGTTTGGATATTCCAGAGCTGACTCATTCTGCAATACAGCAGATTCACAGAGATGAGGTGGAGGAGGGGCAGTGCAAAATAGCTCTTTCAGGAATTAAAAGAACTCCTAAACCCCAAAGTATTACTATTCCATTACAGTATTTCTTTCATTGAAAAGTTTGGGTTTTAATGACCCCTAATTGATTTTTTTTTTTGGCTTTGCTTTGTTTCAACATAAAATCTATGTCACTCTGGCACAGCCTGCCAGTCTTTTGTCTGATGTTACAAACAAATCCAGGCAAACATTAAGATTCATAAGGGGGATGGGGGGGAAGCACAGCTTCTTAAAGCCACATCAAGTATGTTAGAGACAAAACATTTAATTTAAATGGTAGAAACTAACACAAAACAGCTTCAAACTTAGTAAGCAGAGTTAGCTAAGTAGAAACACATGTTCTTTTGACATTTGTTTTCATGACAATTAGAAGCAACTAGTTTTCAGCTAACATTCTTGTTCATCCCTTTGAGGCTTTGGCTCGTACATGAATTCAGAGTTACTGCAGAACAGGTGCCGATTGGAACATGCAACCTCAGAGGATGGAAGGCAGAGGAGCCAAGTCTGGCTCAGGCACGTCCATGACCATGGATTCAATGAGTCAGGCAAATGAGGAACACAAAACGCTTTCATTTTTATGTCGCTTTGACCTCAGTGTATGTTTTGTTCTAATGTGTTTTGCATGCTCCGATCACCCTGATCACATGCATGTGGCTCATTCACTTGCAGAGCATAGAGTTTCTTCCCCCCCCCCCCTTTGAAGACAAAGCCCTGTGACAGCTTGCAGAGACAAGAACAGGTTTTTAAGTGTCATTAGCTCCTTGGGTTTGGTTGCAACAGTTTTCATGTCAGCCCAGAGCCACTGAGGGGATTAAATTGTCAATAGGCTCTTCCTTCCTTTTTTTTTTTTTTTCTTAACCAAGAAGTGAATCCTCACTTTGTTGAAGTCAGTAAAAGGTTTCAGGCTGATTTCAACAGGCACAAGGTTCCAGATGCAGTCAGAGGGACAGCTGAGGCTTCAGGAGGGCAGATGGGTCTGAGGTGCCCTGCTGACAGCAGGGAGGTGCTGGGGGGTGAGGAGGTACATAACTGTCAGGCTTCTGTTCTGGGATGACTGTACAACTAAAAAAAGCCCACAAAATTGCCTCAAAGCTTTTCAGCAACATGAGCTACCCTGAAATTTCTTGTTCCAGGAATAAAGGACACAATGGTTTGGCCAAGGCTTCTTTCAGAAATAAGGGTGGAACTGGGCTGAGGAGACAAGTGGGCAGCGGTGAATAATTTGGCTTTCAATTCCTGGGGGCCTACAACAGGCAGGAATGACTCTGCCTGCAGAAACATCGACACACACATCCCAGTCCTTTTGGGCTGACCTACAACTGTTTTCCCTGTTGACCGTCCAATTCCTTCCCACTGCCCTTACCAACTCCATGCCTTATCCATGCTGGCGTCACTTCTGAGAGGAATGACTTGGTAAGGGCCTGATGAAGAAAGGAATGAGCAGGTTGAGTCTCAGAGAACATGGAACAGAGAGATGTCACTGGGAACATTATTAGGAACTGTTGTTAGCACCTCTGAATCCAATTTTCAGGAGCGTTATGAGAAGCAGAAGCTCCCACTGCTGCTGCTATCAAGGGATTTGTCCTCACAGGTGAGATTTTCAAGAAATCCAAGAGACCTATTATTGTTAGCCAATTAATAATTATTTTCTTTTTGTTTGTTTAAACTGGTTTACCAGGCTACTGAAAGACAGGAGTAATCTTAAAAGACTTGCTAATGAGTTAGGAAATGCAGAAACACCACACCCTGTGCCTGATTTCAGTCATACAATGGATCTGTACGTGATGAAGAATGCAGATGGTGTCACATGACAAACCCTTTATGGACCTACGCTGCATTAAGTAGATATAGATGTGACTTTGGCTTTCAGGAAAGACCAACAAAACCTTGTCTTGTTGTTCCAAAATATTAAAAACATCATTTCAGCATCCACGTAGGGCCTTGGCATATAACATCTGTAACTGCAGAGCTGGGGTTTCACCCACACAGCAGAAAAATGTTCTAGAGGATGTCAGACTTCCCAGTCTTGCTGTACATAGGGCACGGCTCCTGCCAGTGCAGCAGAAGGGTGAGGATCACATCCCTCCTCACATCCCTCCTCAGCTCCCACTGATGCCATTGCAAACCCACGTGCTGGAGTTGGTCACTGCTGTGTCCCCGTGTCAGAGAGGAGTATTTGCAGTGCTGTGCATGAATTGCAATACTAGTTCAGCTTTCATACATCTGTGTTAATGAGTTTCACTTCATGTAATAAAAGAGATAAAATTTTACCCAAAGGATAGGATTGAACCACAGTGTCATAAATTGATGACACTGATGTGTAATAAGATGGAGAAGGACTTTTTACAAGAGCATGTAGTGATGGGACAATGGATTCACACTGACAGGATTAGATGGGATATTAGGAAAATATTCTTCCCTGTGACGGGGAGGAGGCCCTGGCACAGGTTGTCCAGAGCAGCTGTGGCTACCCCATCCCTGGAAGTGTCCAAGGCCAGGCCGGATGGGGCTTGCAGCAACCTGGGATAGTGGAAGGTGTCCCTGCCCATGGCAGGGGGTGAGACTGGATGGTCTTTAAGATCCTTTCCAACCCAAAGCATTCTATCTGTAGTACAAGCCTGGTTTCAAGGACAGTGAAGGTTCTCTTCTTCGGTCTCTATCAGGACTGCAGCAATCACTCACCCTCTGACCTCATTCTTAAAGTGCTTTTGATTTTATTTTTCTTTCTTTATTCTCACTTCTCCACAATAATGCATAAACATTATATATATATATAATGTCTTTAATATTTAAATACAGGGGTACTTTTCACTTCTAAGAGAAGAGAAGAGCCTGGTAATACCCCAGACAAGCTGTGTCTCTCTGGGGAGGGGTTTGCCACTCTTAGTGTCACAGCAGAGTTCAAGTTCTGTGCTCCAGACTTGTCTGAGGTGTGGCAGGAAGCACAAGTAGTTCAGTGGGTACCTCCCTCCCAGCTGCATGGAGCCAGCCTGTGGTTCCTGGGGCCAAAATGCTGTCATTGCCATGGAACATAGAGGTGATCCTACCAGGTCTTGCTATAGCAAGGTGTTCATAGCAAAATCAAATTATTTTACTTTGATGACTTTTAATTCCAATTAGATCTGGCCTGGCTTAGTCTCACTTGGAGGAGCATTGGTCAGACCAGCAGAGAAATGTCTCTTAATCCCATTTTGCTAAACCTGCAAAATGCTTCAAATCAGCTGAGTGAATGCATATATAAATACTGTTATTATCATTCTGTTATCTAGTTTATCAACACTGAATGGTACCCTCACAGCATCACCGTGCATCCTGTAAGTAACTGAGATAATACAAAAGAAGCTTTTTAACAACTCTGTGCTTTTCAAGCTGTAGTAAATCATGTGTCACAGGGTGCAAAAACACTACAGAAATGCCTCTTCTCTGCCAATGCCTCCTCTTTGTGCATATGACTTTGATTTAATATCACTTATTTCTGAAGTCTATTAAACCAATTGTCTTAATCTCACTTATTCTCAGTGTATTTGCTCCGTGCAGCAGCAGCATTAATAAAAATCCCTCTCTAAACACAGACCAGCTGGAGCAAGCACCACAGGAACTGGAAAGGGTGACCCAGATGTGCAGCATTACCCATATTCTTTTTATGAGAGATAAACATTTTGTCTGGTCCCTCTCAGGAATGCCTTCTCCCAGTGTCCCGCTCTCCCTGCCCAGCCAGCAGCTGCACTAAATCAGGACCTTTCCATCGTTTTCTCCTCAGCCCACGAGGAAGGGGAAATTTCTCTTCCCCTCCCCGTTTTCTCCCTGTTCAGCCGGAGGTGATAATCCCCACGGAATGCAGTATTTAGCACTTGTCAGGTATATGGTAATTGCTACATTCCCAGGGGATTAAATCCGTGGAATCTAATTACAGTGGAAGGAAACCACCCTATAAGAGAAGAGCTCTGCTGTATCAGAGAAGTGAAAGTCCATGGCAGGGTAACAGAGGGAAGGCAGAGCCTTTGCCCCTTTCCTACCCAACATCAGCAATATGTTGGTCCATCTGTCTGTCCATCCTTTTTGGAGAGCAGCCTGTGGAGAAGGCACTGGGAAGCTCTGAGCCCTGGCAGCAGTTCCTGCAGGTCTGTATCTCCCTGGGCAGGGCAGACTCATGGAATGGTTTGGGTTGGAAGGGACCTTTAAAGATCATCCAGCTCCACCCCCTGCCATGGGCAGGGACACTTTCCCCTATCCCAGGTTGCTCCAAGCCCTGTCCAACCCGGTCTTGGAAACTTCCAGGGATGGGGCAGCCACAGCTTCTCTGGGCAACCTGTGCCAGGGCCTCCCCACCCTCACAGGGAGGAATTTCTTCCTAATATCCCAGCTAACCCTGCCCTCTGTGAATGTGAAGCCATTCCCCCTTGTCCTGTCACTCCAAGCCCTTGTGAACTGTCTCTCTCCATCTTTCTTGTAGCTTCTTCAGGCACTGGAAGGCCACAGTGAGGTCACCCCAGAGCCTTCCTTTCTGTAGGTGTATCAGGGACACCCCTGGAGTTCTTATATGAGGCTATGAAAGACGCTGTAAATCAGAACTTCACCTTCTGGCTACAGAAATGCTTGGAATATGAAGGATAAGGTTCTTTTTGCTCTGGACAGGAATACAGCACCAGGCTGGTACCGGGCAGGATTAGGATGAGGCAGCAGCAGGAGGGGCTCCAGACAAGTCACCTGCAGCAGAGCCTCCCCCAGAGCCATGTGCCCACCTCCCACATCCTCAGGCACCAGCTGCTGTGAAGTCACCTCAGCTGGTGAGGTGACCTCCTTAACCATCCCTATCATGATCCTTCTTATCCCCACTACTCCTCGTAAGGACTCTGCTTTGTGCTTAACTAAACCCCTGTTCAGTGCTATGTCCTCTGGGATTCCTTGACTCTACTTGCATTTAGGGTGGGCAACAGCTCTGAGGTTTGGGCTCCCTACTGAGGTGTTTCATGATGTGACTATTAAGGATGCAATCCCAACTCCACTGAAGTCAGCTGGGGCTGTACAACTGACTTGTAGGCCTTGATCAAACATGACTTTGTTAAATCAAATTGCAGTCTGCACCCACAAATACACCCCTATCCCTCACCTCCACAGGTCCACAAAAACTGCTATTATGGATAAACCGAACCAGCCTCAGTTGCTGCTGCTGTGTCACCTAAAAGCATTTGAGCTCATTTTGATTTGACGTCAGCAGAGCATATTGCAGAGGGGAAAAGAAAATGCACTGCACAGGGGGGAAAGAACACTCAAAAGTACGTAACATGAATATTCTGATCTATAGATGATACCAGAAGAAAATGAAGGAGACAGGAAGAGGTTTGTTTATAAGAGGAAAGATCTCTCACACACAAAGTGAAGTGTGTTATGTCAAGATACCGAGTGAGTTTCTTGCTGTGTTTTATTTAGATCACAAAAGAACAGATACACTGCACACGTGTCTGTAGAAGGTATTTTGTTGCATTCAGTTTTCCAGTTAATAATTATATTTGGAGAGTGAAAAAAAAAATATATATATAACACCTTGATATCTCAAATCCAAGCCCTCTGCAGTTGTGTGGCTGCCTGTTCTCAGGAAAGGGCTCTGTCTGATTACACAGCCTCATCTTCTGAAAACACGAGTTTCAAGGAGATGAGTTCCTCCTCTGTTCAAACCTACACCTGCAGACTCTGTAACTGCCAAAACACACGTGGAAAGACTTTAAAATGTTGCTGCCTATCTGCATTATTTGTATCACACCACCAAGGCTGTGTTGCCAGACAACGGTGTTAGTAATAGTCATAGCACTGACTCTCCAAAGGATTAGGTTTTAAAAATACTGTCTCCACTCTATTTATTTGTTTTTGAGGCTTTATGTATTATCAGTTCTTATTTTCAGGCTTTTGTTTTCATTCAGAAAGAGTAAGAGAAATAAAGAATTAACTTCAAGAAAGTACTTGCAGTTCTCATGGAAACACATGAGAACATTTCTGCCTCCCAGAACTGAATCCTGAAAAAAGCCCCGATATTACAAGGCTTAGTGATATTCCTGGAGTTGACACACTATGCAAAACATCACTTCTGATGTCTTTGAATTATTATTTGTAAAACAAAGAGATGTACAAACAGTTCTGCAGTGAAAATATATTTAAAATATCTGCACTAAATGTTTAAAATTTTATGCAGGAAAACATGGGCTGAGAATTAGGAGCCCCTGGCTCACTTCCCTCCTCAATTTCACCAGTCCTTTGCACCTTCAGTTCAAAACTATGAAGTTGAGTTGTATCATTTAAGGAATGAATCCTTAAGAATATGCTCTGAAATTACTGTGTAGAGTATTAATCTGTATTATTAGTGCTATGACTAAGAAGCATGAATAATTAGAATTTGGAAACATAACTGTATATGGTCTATTACAGACATTTCTCCAGCAGGGAAATTATTTCTAACTATGCCACTGATTTATTATCTCATTTGGGTAAATTAGATCTGATGTTCAATAGTTTGCCCAAAAATAAATACGGAATACTAATTCCTCCTATCCTTTCTGGAAATGTTTTTCTTTTGATTTGGGCAATGCAGAGTGTTTAAGTCTCAGTAATCACAGTTAAACATCAGTTCCAAGAAAATATTCATATGAGATATGGGCAGATAAAATAATTCTTTATTCACTTATTCATGAATTACTGACCCTGGCACACCTGTCAGCTAAACAGCACAAAAAATTTTGCCACGAAATTTTGCAAATTTTCTTTGGTTTTTCTTCATTTTGCCTCTGTATATTTAGAACAACATTATGAGATGCAGTTGTGTCCTTTGGTGGTTTCTTTTTTAATGTTTTATCTTTTGTATTTTTCTGTGGTCACCCTCTATTACAGAGAACAATAATTTTAGACAAGAGGATGCGTGGAAAACAAAGATGCTCATTCAAACACAGGCAGAAAAGCAAGAGCATTTTACAGCCCCATCTCCATTAGTCCACAACTGACAAATTACATTGCAGTCACCCAGAATTTCCTCTGCTGTTGCACTAGATTTTTTCATGTTATTTATGAGCTGTTGCATTCGACTCCAGAAGTGGCTGCACTTCCCACAATGAAAAATTCACTCTGAGAGTTTTGAAAAACTCATTAGGTTGGCTCACGTTTCATTTCATCTTTGCTCGGGGTTTGACTGGGTGTAAAAACCCAGTGAGGAGCTGGCCCAGCGTCTGCAAAGTGTGAAGTGTGGTTTGTCAGGAGAGATGCCCCTGGAAATGGGGAACAGGCTCTTTGTGATGTCAGTTAATATAAAATCTCTGGTCCTAAGAGCTGGTTGGCACGGGGTGGGGGGACAGACTGCAGGTGAGAAGGATGATCTGATGGGCTGAATAAAGAGCCCGGGGGTGCTTCTGGGTCGTGTTGTGCTGGCAGGAGACAGGGCAGCTCCTGCTCTGAGCCTGCAAAGGGGCTGGGGGGGCAGGAGGTGGCCGGTGCTGCTTCCTGGCTCAGACATTCCCTATTCTCAGCTCACACGTAAAGCCCCTTATTTTATATTCCTCTTCCATCAGAAGCCACAGATTTTGTACACTCATTTTGAGACCTTCAAAATACAGTAACTCCATTAAAAACTCCCAGTGTTCAGGCACTGAAAGCCCCTCTTAATACTGACATGGTGTTCAACCTGTGTCCTTCCCCCTGTGATCCCTGCAGGGTCACAGCAGAGCAGTGAGAAGTTTTTCTGTATGTCTCCATGAACCTGCACACTTTTTTCACTATATCAAATGTATTGCAAGGAACATTATATCTTCAGTCTTTATTTTTTTTTTCAGTAGCTGCACAGCTATTAAAAGTAGTGGAGATTGAAAGAAAAGGAAAAACACGTTCTGAGAAATGATCACATGATCTTTTCAGAAAACTTTAGTCCAAGCATCCTCTTTTCATAGTTTTATTTACTACTAAGCTGTTTGCTTTGTGTTTTATTTGTATTTAATCTGAGTAATTACATTGATGCAACAATAGCAGCAGAGCCTACTAGGGAAAAATACTTGCATGTGAATCCAACCGAGATCAATTTTGAGTCTAAATTGTCAACTATTGATGACATTGGTCTCCTAATTTAGTGGCTGCAGGTGCAGGAGTCTCTACACCTGGAAGGCATCAGTGTGGCCAACAGTGTTGGCATCTGGTGAGGGAATCTCCAGGAGGTGACCCAGGAATATGCTGGGATTCAACCTTTCTGTTGTTTGCAGGTCAAAGCTGAGCGCGTTCAGGGCATTTTAAGAGACATTTCCTACTTGCTCTATTTTTAGAGGAAGAACTTTACTTCTTAGAGTTGTGATGTATTAATAAGTACTAGATTTTTTTTTTTCCCTTTCTGCCCAGACGATGAGCGTTAACTCAAGCAGAAATCTAATCTCTGATTACAGATAGCTGGAAAGTGTGACCCAGAATTGTGAGCTTGACTGCCAGAGGACTCTGGAGAAGTCCTACCTCACATGTACATTTTTTTCTTTCTCCATGAAGCACTGGGAACATGGAGTGAATTTCTGATTAATATTGGAAACACATAGAGATGAAATTACCAACTGCCTACACATAACATGAATTCACCACTCCAAAATGAGCAGTTTGCTATTGAGCTCAGGGTTGCTGTGAATTCAGAAGGTAAAATACAAACCTTGGTGTATTCCAACCCTCATTTACATTAAAAATATGCAGACACATCCTGTGGGGAACCATCTTCAGAACTCGGCAGTTCATGGCAAATTTGCAATGCGAGATGTAATTTATCTTAGTGGGGCTGTGAGATGAGTGGTCGTCACATATGTAAACCTTGGAGCTGTGCACTGACACATTCCCATATTCCTTCTCCAGCAGTTCCTCAGGAGTTCTTCACGCTCGGAAAAGCACCTGGACAAGCCCAGGGAAGGTCCCTGTGGCTCTGCCTGTCCGGCTGCCCGTGGGCAATGCCCCCACTGCCAGTGGTACTGTGGGGTTGTACCATCAGGGCTTCATTGGGCAGGCTAAAAAAATACCCAAATCTTCCCTCAGAGACACAAATGCAGGTGATGGGAGCTCTCTGGATACACAGGATTGTCTGGCTTTCGAAGGGAAAATAACATTTGATGAGCAAGAAATTATTCCAGGTGCTTAATGACCTTTGCTGGTGGTGGGACCAGTGACTGTAATGGAGATTGGTGCGGTTATTTTTAGAAGCACCAAATTGATGTCTCCCTGACACTGCATTTATGGGTTTTATGCTGCTTTTCCTGAAGAGCTCACCGATTTCTTCACGTCATCAGGACAAACTCTCACAATCGTTTAGAAAATGAGAACAAAGGACACATCCTTCTCAGCTATTGCCAAATCATTCCACGCTCTTGCCAAACCGTGGGACTTCTATTTTTTTTTTATGGCTTGAAACTGTACTCAAAAATAGTTTTCCATTTAAATTGAGTGGAGGAGACAGAAGGCAAGAGGGAAGAATTATTTTCTTTGTCGGAACAACTGACAGTGTCCATGTAGTGAAAGAGAACAACACGTTGCTGGACACTGGTCATAAACCCCACATTTTAGTGGGTTGATTTGCAGCCATATAACTATTGTCAGACTGAAAAAAATTATTTCAAAGATTTTTTTTTCCCTAATAAAACCCCCAGCCACAGATTCTTCCATTCTTTCTAATCACTCTGTGTAAGTGCTTTGCTAGGAATACATTATCTCTGTTTGCAGACTGCAAACTTGTATTTCTGATGTTAATCTGCTGAGACATTGGCTCAGTTCTGAGCACAAATCATGGGGAGAGCTGGACAATATTTCATGTACTGCTTTATATCTAAATTCAGACAATATGACCCTTATGTTCCTAATACTAAAAATGTTTCACAAATGTTCAGATTGTACCTGAAATGAAGTTCATGGAAACAGTAGGAAAACCCTGAAGCTGTAAAGAGAGGCAAAAAAACACGTGTACACTTCATTTTAGGTACATTTTTTTTTAAAAACAGTATCAAATGACATTATAATTTAATGTCATCAGTAAAAAAATATATATATTTAAGTTCTTCGTTCACTTCTGAATGCAGTAATATTCTCCCAGCAATAATCAGGCAGAGCAGTGGGTATTCACAGCTGGAATTCTCCTCGATGAGGTGTCCCGAGCATCCCCGAGCAGGTACAGCAGTTAATTAGTCCCCCAGTGTGAAGTTTGCAATCAGGTGTCGAAGCAGTTTCAGTTACAGTGTTGTGGTGAATCATTTCCTTCTGATGCTTGTGGTGATCAATCATGTGGGGCCCTCTTCTAGATTTTCACACCAGCTTTAAGACAAAAGACATTCACAAAGAAAAACAAAATATTATCCATCTGGGTACCCAGCGTGTATCTCGCCTCGCTTTGATTATTTTCAAACCACAAGGTTACACAAACATTCTACTTTTTAAAATTCACATATTAGTCCCAAACAGGCTTCATAAGGAAATACATCAGAGTCTAAAATATAAAAGCTGTATATATTTTTGAAACGCTGGTTTGTTTTGTTGTTGCTTTTTGATTTTTTTTTTAATCGCTTCTATATCTAACCAATATAACACTGAGGAAAATATCCTGCTTTTCCAGAGGCAGCTTTTAAACTGCAGAACACACAGAAAAACCCAAAATACTTTCTTTTTTTTTTTTTTAATCGCTTCTATATCTAACCAATATAACACTGAGGAAAATATCCTGCTTTTCCAGAGGCAGCTTTTAAACTGCAGAACACACAGAAAAACCCAAAATACTTTCTTTTTTTTTTTTTTAATCGCTTCTATATCTAACCAATATAACACTGAGGAAAATATCCTGCTTTTCCAGAGGCAGCTTTTAAACTGCAGAACACACAGAAAAACCCAAAATACTTTCTTTTTTTTTTTTTTAATCGCTTCTATATCTAACCAATATAACACTGAGGAAAATATCCTGCTTTTCCAGAGGCAGCTTTTAAACTGCAGAACACACAGAAAAACCCAAAATACTTTCTTTTTTTTTTTTTTAATCGCTTCTATATCTAACCAATATAACACTGAGGAAAATATCCTGCTTTTCCAGAGGCAGCTTTTAAACTGCAGAACACACAGAAAAACCCAAAATACTTTCTTTTTTTTTTTTTTAATCGCTTCTATATCTAACCAATATAACACTGAGGAAAATATCCTGCTTTTCCAGAGGCAGCTTTTAAACTGCAGAACACACAGAAAAACCCAAAATACTTTCTTTTTTTTTTTTTTAATCGCTTCTATATCTAACCAATATAACACTGAGGAAAATATCCTGCTTTTCCAGAGGCAGCTTTTAAACTGCAGAACACACAGAAAAACCCAAAATACTTTCTTTTTTTTTTTTTTAATCGCTTCTATATCTAACCAATATAACACTGAGGAAAATATCCTGCTTTTCCAGAGGCAGCTTTTAAACTGCAGAACACACAGAAAAACCCAAAATACTTTCTTTTTTTTTTTTTTAATCGCTTCTATATCTAACCAATATAACACTGAGGAAAATATCCTGCTTTTCCAGAGGCAGCTTTTAAACTGCAGAACACACAGAAAAACCCAAAATACTTTCTTTTTTTTTTTTTTAATCGCTTCTATATCTAACCAATATAACACTGAGGAAAATATCCTGCTTTTCCAGAGGCAGCTTTTAAACTGCAGAACACACAGAAAAACCCAAAATACTTTCTTTTTTTTTTTTTTAATCGCTTCTATATCTAACCAATATAACACTGAGGAAAATATCCTGCTTTTCCAGAGGCAGCTTTTAAACTGCAGAACACACAGAAAAACCCAAAATACTTTCTTTTTTTTTTTTTTTTTTTTTAATTTCCAGCAATAAGGATCCTTCCCGAAAGCCAGAGGAGGGCAGGGCTGGGGGATGGGTGCATTTGCATTGTCGTGAGAGATGGTGGATATCACTCAGGGATAGCACAGAATAGTGATCATGTGGAGACACTCGGGATGTTATTGCCCCTGCTACAGTATTTGGGAGAGCTGGATCAATACAACGTTGGCTGTCCTTGCGAAACACAACAGGTCAATAAATAAATTTGTCAGCATTTTTCTGGCTGGGAAATAATACAGGTTACTAAAGAATTGTCACCTTTGATTTATAAAGCTAATTAAACGTAGGTGGGTTGATTTCTCGCGAATCATTTAACAAATTAAAAGATACAGGCAAAGAAAATTCTGCAAGTGAGGCAGAGAAATACACAGTACATCTGAATTCCTCTCAGCTTCTGGAGACATCCTCCCTCAATTCCTGCAACTACTTTTAACATCAGGCTTTAGTGTTGTTCACCCCTTGTCTATTGACAAAATATGATATGCAAAATAAATCTGCAATGAAGCAGTTTTAACTTAGCATTTAAGATTCGAGAAATTCATTACAACTTAAGTCTTGGGGCAACAGATATTTTCCCAACTGATTTCTTGCTTTTTCTGCACTTTTTTTCTATTGCTTTGCATGATGTCATATTCATAATACTTGAGTTTATTAATTTCTTTGGGATTCATTTCATGTACAAATGTCCTCAGCTCTTGTATTAACAAACATTTCAGTTCAAGCCACCATCCCCAGAGCAGGCTCTGGAAATACTACACACTATTGTGTCCAGTTGTGTTGTAAATGAGCAGCTCTTGAAAACTTCAGGAGCAGTTTT
>VZRE01002960.1:198070-318396 GCA_013396775.1 Cephalopterus ornatus
GGGGTGTTGTTAATGAAAAGTTTATTGATCCGTTTTGCCAGTTTTTGTTTCATTTACCTTTGTCTTCTGAAGACCGAACCCTTCCTCATCATTTCTTCTCCTGATCGTTTCTTTAAGCATCGTGTTTCTCTCCTTCTTCTTCTTTTTTTTTTTTTTTTTTTTAAAGGGGAATAGGAAGTTTAGAAAATAAATAAATAAGCCTCGACTGACTTCTTGAACAACAAAAGAGGTTGCCAGGAGAGGACAATAAAATTCTAGAATATCTAGAGATTGGATTTCATTCCTGTTCCGTGATACCCCCTGGACTTTGTGTTTTAGGGTGTGAGGGGTTTTTTTTTGTTTGTTTGTTTGTTCCCCACACAGAAAACCTGCAGCCAAAGTAAGGTCTGTATGTTCTCTAATGAGCCATCCCATAAAATGTGCTGTGTGACTCCCTGTAAGTATTTGAATTGAAGTGTAATAGTTTTGAAGTGGTGGGGAACAAAAATCTTTATGTTGGGTTATTGATCTGCTGATGAAAGGCGTTTGAATGTGAAAAGGGTTTAGTTTGGGGGGTTTGTGTATTTAAAGGGTTTTTTTTTTTAAGGCAACGTTTTTTTTTGTCATTTTTGAAATGACCTTGAGAGCTTTAAAACTACATCAGTTTCTACTAGTGGGTTTGAGGGGGAGGCAGGAGCAGAAGAATCTAGTGAAAATCGAAAATAGAAATAGGAACTGAAGTGTAGCTGCAGTGAAATATTTTCTTATAGAAGTATGTGAAAAGGGAAGTTTTTGTAAGAATGTGCGAAAAAGAAGAGAGGGAAATAACGCAGTTTCAGATGCCAAGGGGGGAGAGAGGGAGCATATCATTCTTCACATTTTATTAGGCCGTGAAATGCAGGAGTGATATGATCTGGAAGACACAGAAATAAAACGCCTAACTACAAGTTGAATAGCAGGCATTGACTTGCTGACCAGTGCTCACAGGCTTGGTGGGGGCTGGTTCTGTGTCTGCAAAGGTATCAGAGCACAGGGCTATGACAATGGCTTGCAAATGCTTTAACGCCATGTTTTATTGCTCTTAGGAGCTCTTATTAACTGTAGGTTTGGGAATACGACTAAGACTTTAATTTGTGATGTCCACACTGAGCTTTCAGCGTTTCCTTGGATAATAGAAAAGGACAGTTGCAAATAAGTAGGATAAACTGCATTCTTTGGCAGAGGGGGAGGGAAGAGGGAGAGGGTGGAGGAGGGTTTTTTTTTCTTCCCCTTTACTAGTTCTGTAACTGAGTCAATATTTTAAGATCTGTAGCAGGAATGTGGCTTTGTGATCACTGATCTTTGTGCAACATATTTTTTTAATGAGCAATATCGTAATGCTGTACAAAATACTTGGGTTATAGATCTCGCAGCTCGTTCTCGAAATCAGTGCCTGAGTTTTCGAGTTGTGCCTTTTAAGTTTGCTGGGGTGATGAATATGAAAAACAAATAACTTTAGAACCACGGCTATTACAGCGATTATTGATTGGCTTGGCCTCCAGCCAGGCAACTCTTCTGCATGCACCAGAGTTGCTGATTTAAATTCTATGGATTCTTTCTCATATGTTAGCTTTTTTTTCCTTTCTTTCTTTTAAAACGGCATATATGGCTATTTAGGAACAGTAGATCAGTTTTTTAGTTAAGGTTGTTCAATTATGTCTTCATCGCTTTGGAGTTGGTTGAATGACTTGACATGAGATTAAGCACAACAAAAGAAAAGGCAGGGGAACAACAGCTGCCTTCCAGTACCAGAGCTCCAGATTCTGAGCAGTTCAGCATTTTACCTTTTAGCATTACGTGGTGTCAGGTTTAAATGTGAATATTTCCAGTCGCCTTCACAAGAACCTCGGGCTCTCTGATAACACATCAGCCACTCAAAGCCTGGATGTTCGCGTTTGGGGCTTGTTTGTCTCTTGCGTTTTGAAGAAAATGATCTGAGGATCTGATACTGAGGAGTGAATTGATCTCATTAACTTTTAAGACAAAAGTAGCAAACAGTCACCACTAGTTTGTACTTGTTTAGTTACTGTGTGGTAAGAACTTTAAGGTGTGTCCTTAATGGCAACTGACGATTCTTGCTGCGAACCTTGTTTATTTTAGGTAGATGTTTTATACAGAATTTCCAGTGGGACAAATTACTCCACTGACTGCACTTATTCTTTCTGAAGGCTGACTGCGAGCATAAGAGAATGATTTTGCCATGCTGCAATCAGTATATATTTAAAAATTGAAGCCATTAAGTTTGGCTGTGTATTTTAAGGCTTTTCCTACTTCCTTTGTTTAAACATTCTCAAACAGTGCATATCATGGATGAGTTTAAAACATTCATATAACACTGCTGGGGCCGAATTTAAAATTAAAATTAATACCTACGTCCTTGTTGATCTAAATAGAAAAAGCATTTCTTTAAATAAGTGGATGTTTTCTGGTTTTGAGTGTGGTAAGGAGGCTATATTTGTATCTTGTAAACAAAGTTTCATATTAAGTAGTCTTTAGAGAATGGCTTCCAGGCTTTGCATTAGAGGATTTTTTTTTCTCTTTAAGTGAATAATGTTTTTTTTTTGGTTTGCTTTGCTTTGGTGTAGGGGTGGGGAGAGGAAGATTTAGGGTAGGGGGTAGAAGGAGGAAGATAATAAACTTTAGCACCTTTTTATCAGACTGTCTTACACAAAAGGTTATTTGATTCTGGTTTCCTCTTTCATTAGATCACACTCAAAAAATTCATCTTTTGAGCATTTTTTCCTGATCTTCAGAAATATGTTCTCTTATATTTTCATTTAGAACTATGTTGGTAGATTGATACTATATTTTATACAAAGTACTAAGTAATTACTGCGATCAGGGGAAAATAATTTTAAAAGGGAACTGTGGGTTTCACTTAGGCTTTCAAAACAGTGATTACAGTAAACTTTTAGTTACAAAAAATCCGAGAGTTTGCAATTAAGAAGCTCTGGGGGGAAAACGTTAAGTACATTTTAACTTCCCTTTGTTCTTTGGGACTTTTTTGTTGTCCCAGCTCTTTCTAACCTGAACCTTGGTTTGGAATCCATTGTCCTGGTAAAGGATTCCATACAGTGGGTATGTAAATGCACTCCCTCTTTCCTGTGTTATGAAATGCTGGCATATGGAAGGAGCAGCCCCCCCTTTCCCCAAGGTAAAATGGGCTGAGCTTTCTTTTCTTTGCAAGAAGCTGAAAGAAGAGTTTGACCTTTGAACTCCCCCTCACACTTCCACGCTGCTTTCAGGATGATTAAATAACCGAGGATATTTCCCTGTGTCTTATGCTTATTTATCTCACTTAAAACGTTGTAATACTTAACTGTTGAGGTATTGGCTTTAAATATAGCAAGGACGGTGCCTTTGGGTTGCGGCGGGGCTGCCATGTGCCAGCTCAGCCTCTTGTTCGTGGGGCTGTGCCTTTGGAGCCTCAGCGTTCCAGGCAGATCCTCTTTCCTCATCTCATAACTGCACTAATTTCAAACTGCTCTTTGGGGCGTTTCTGCTGACCCGTGACACCTCCCCCCTCCCTTTTTAAGGTGACTTTAGGAACAAAAAAGTTTTTCTTCCTGGTGCCTGAGTGTGCTCAGGGGATTGTGCTGACTACTGTATGTGTGCTGGGAGGGAGATGTGACTCATACCACGAGAGATTTGCAGCTGAACACAAAAGTAAGGAAAAGGATATGACCAAGCTACGTAAGAGTCTCAATACTGTATTGCATTATAGGATTAAAAAACCCCAAGCACACTTTCTCAGCCTAACCTTGCCTAGGTTTTTATGCACCTCCAGACAGAAAGCTGCTCTCTCAAAATAATTTGCTTTCAGAAATCAACTTTTGGGTTTTTTTCAGTGAAATTGCCGAATAATCGCCTTTTGTTGCTGATGAAACTTGTTTATGCCAAACGTGGGCGTATGTCAGTGGGGAAAATACATTCAAACTTCTACTGTTATAACCACATGACTTTGGTCAGAGCATAGTTTATAGCTTATCATAAATCTAGCTCTTGATTCTTCCTCATTATTTTTTTTAATAAATGAAGTTATAAAAAATAACTTTATAAGCAAGTTAAGTGGTGTGATAAGAGCAGACTTTCAGTTTCAAAGTAAGAGAACGTATGTGCTGGGAAGAAAATGAGTTTGAAATTATAAATATAGGTGCCATACTTGTTTGGAGACACAAAGCCTTCAGTTTATTGCAGGGGATGGAATTGGTTATCAGGCTGCCTTGAGGATTTCTAAAGAAAGTACAAGAGGAAATGTGGTCAGAATATGCTGGGAAATCTATGTAGATCAGTGTGACTTCAAGATTTGAGCAGAACACCATCCAAGTAGAAGTGAATAATTGACTGGATAGTGATTTTCTATGTGCTGAAGATTTTATGTAACTAGAAGTATCAAAGTCTGAGTTTGTTTATGCGCAATAGGTGCGGGGGCATTTCTCAGTGGAGTAAAGGCGGTACAGTTTGCCTCTGACATGAGCTACAGGAAGGCTCTTATATTGTTTTTATGCTTTATTGTGATAGTTGAGAACTGGTTGGGTGAAACCTTGAGGGTTCTGTCAGCCTGTCTCTCTTTTGCTACTCGAGAGGAAGAAAATTCCATGTACACCAAAGGCTGATGCTGAGTACATTGTAAGGAAAATAGGTGTAAAGGAGTCCAGAGAAGCCCAAATCACACTTTATCTTTCCTGTTCCTTTCTAACCTTTTCTTACACTTCAGAAATTGTCATGTGAGTTTGCCTGTTGAGGTCAGTTTGTTGTGGGTGCTGCCTCTCCTTCCTTTGGCACTGTGAAGCCCAGGATGTTGGACACACGATCACATATATCTCACCCTGCAGCCCTCTAGGGTGAGATATATAGGGCTGGGTAGTTAAAAAGGTTTAGTTGTGGGTCTCTGGGAGATGTCCCACCTGCATGGGAGAAAGGAAGCAGCTGTTGGAAATGTCCGTTTATCACTTTTATATTTTAGTATCTTGAGATGCTAATCTAGGATGACTGGGGTACAAGTAAATGTCTTTTCCCTGGATCCTGTACCTTTTTCCATCTTCCAAGAGTGACTTTTGGAAGTACCTAATTGTGGATGTGTTTGAAAGTGGCCACTTCCAAGTGCTTTGCAGAGAAGAGGGATCAGAAATTGCTGCTTCTCCTTCCACTGTGTAGTGGTTTGAGTGTGTTGGGTAAGAGTTGGATTCGGAGTTGAAACCAGGGGAGGGCACTGGGGCAGATTAATGACCTTAACAGAGGGAACTCTTTGGAAGTGACCACTTGTCTCAAATACAGGAATAGTAAAACAATCTCTTTTCCTGTTATTTCACCTATGCTGCCCAAAGGGATACAACTTGTCCATAATTGCTCTGGAGGAACTCCTGGCTCTTGAGTAATAAGGAATTAAGTCTAATTTGGTAAACTGAATTTACCACTTCTTTGGAGTTGTGGCTACTGGAGAGACCTTACATCCTTCTACCGAGAAGTAAAATAGTCAAATTTCCTTTTAGGGTCTCTGAAAATATCTCCTTTTAAAATGAAAACCAAGACTAAACACACGAGGCTGTCTATGTAAGGTGAGACTGACTCAACAATAAAAATGTATCACTCATTCTACAGAGAGCCTTTACCTGCTGTGGAGAGAACAATAAACTGTTTTGTAAGGTAAGGGGTCATTGCCAGTTTAAGTGCATGTAACTTCTTGATTTAATGAAGTTGCATCATCCTGTAGCAGTGGTGAAATGTGGGCCAGACTTATTTCAAATAGGATCACTCCTGTGTCTTTCAGCCTTTCTACAACAGGTACTGGCCACTTCATCTTGGCTAAAGTACACTTTGGTTCTGTGGCTCCTGAGAAATTCTCTCTTAATCTCAGGGTGAAAAAAAGGAAAAAAATCTGGCAGTTAGAGCAGTCCTTCTGAACTTTAAAAGTCAATACTTATTTGTAGCACTTCCTCCTTTAATGCCAAGAATTAGTCTCTTTTATATTTGCTCTTGCTCAGTGGAGGAAAAACATGTGCAAAATGATGCAAGCTTATATGTTCCCTGCTTTAAAAGGACTAATTACATCTTTTGATAGAAGAGGCTTTCAGTTCACTGAGGAGACACATTGAGCTCATCCATCCTCTGCCAAAACACTGGTAGACATATAGCCTTAAAGAAAAAGGGACTCCACAGGAAAAGGTTTCTCAGAGAAAGGATATCCTTTGTTTTTATTAGTATAGATGTCTGAGATGGGGGGAGGGAGTTTTCCTAATATTGTTCATTATTAACTACTAGTTATTTTCCACTGGTGATTAAAATCCCGTTTGCTGGGCTCGCACGTGTGTCTCTTCTGACTATAAAAGAGCTTTCCACCCAAAATCTTTCTGACGTGTGTGTGTGGAAATGCCTGGATAATAACATTCTTGCATTCTGTATGTGTCTGTTTTGGTGAATTGTCTTGCTGTCATTGTGTTGGGAATCTCTGTAGTGTTGTTAGAAGGGACTGTAACTGAGCTGCTCTCTTAGAGAGGATAAAAAGGATAAGCCATGAAAACCCCTCTAAGAGTTGAAGTTTAGGATAACTTTGAAATCTTCAAGCCTGAAGGATGAAGACTAACGAGGGGGACTTAAATTTGCAGATTTAGGGAGTGGAAATTCCAATTTCGGGTCATCTTTTATGTTCTCTTTTCAACCTGAACATCTTCATTTTGATCTTTCCTGCAACTGAAACAAACGACTCTCTTCCTCCCCTTCCTCCCCCTAAATCTCCATTTCCTTTGCAAGTGTTGGTTCTTTATCAGACTGAACTGTTAAAGTATTTAAAAACAGTTCTGTACTTGAGCAGTTGATGTAAAAGCCTCAGTGAGGATGAGAAGCAGCTTAAGGTGTTGTACTCATGTGCTTCTCCACTAGCAAAGAACATGCTGGGAAGTTGTGTGAAACGATCCACTGTTAAAAGGTGGCAGGGAGTAGCTCTTCCCCTCCCTAGAAAGCAGTGGAACACCCAGTAATGAGGAGTTATTGGCTTCTGTGCTGCTCTGCAAAATCGGGTTTTATCTGGGCTGACTTTTACAACTCCCCAGTGTTGTCATTTCAGTCATTGTCTTGGTCAGAAATAAAGTCACGTTCTGTGTAGCAGATACTGCATCATCTTCCCTGAATTTAGGGACAGTCCTTACCCCAAACTGGGGGAGAAGAGGCATTTCTGTCTCACAAGGGAAAACACCTGATGGCCCGAGGTGTGACATCCACACGATTCTTTTTAAACCCAGAGAGGAAGTTCAGTGGTTGCCATAAACCCCTGGTGCCTGGAGAGACAAACCTGGAATTCCTCACTGTGGATTTTGGAAATCTGACTCATGTTTTGGAGCAATGAGTAAATCAGAAACTCACAATAACACTTGGCTTCGCTCTCTAAGTGTGGGAGCTTGTGGACAGGGCTGGTGTCACTGGTGGGTTCTGCAAACAGCCCAGGGCACTGGAGGTGCCATCCCAAAAGTTTGGAGCCCTTGGCTGTTCTTGTCAACTGTTCAGGGATGGTATTTTCTGCTGAACATCTTGGTGTGTGCCAGGTGTGGTGCAGCTTAGCTTAATGCAGTGTGATATAAATGTATATTGAAAAGAAATGCTCTAAATAAGTTCAGCCTCAGCTCAGGTTTTATTGGAGGATTTATTTATGTGTTTAGTTATGCATGAGCTCCTCTGCCTGTGATCAGTGTTATACCTCAATACAGCTGTGCCCAGACAATAGAGATAATGTTCAGAAGGTACGTTTTAATTGTGGTCTCAGTGAAGAAAAGGTCATGTTAAATAAAACAAACTTGTGTTCCTTAGGTAAAACTGGAACAACTATTCTGAAAAGGCAAAACTTGTAAACTGAAATGAAAAAAAAAAAGGTGTTTAACTTGTAATTTTCAGTAAGTAATCAGCAGTGTAAAATCCTGTTCTGGGCTATGAAGATAGCAAGAGAAAAGAGCATTTTGTGTAAAATGACCCTTAAGATCCTGAAACTTGAAACGTGAGGAAAGCTGAAGCTTTTTGTTTGTTTGTTTGTTTGTTTTTAAGTGGAGTTGAGATTTACATGAAAGTTTCTCAAGTCAAATAGACACAGTGAAAATTAAGGTGGTTGATCTGCAGCAGCTGAAGGAAACCGGTCTTTCATCAGTTAAACAGTGATATCTTTGCTGCTGGCCTTGAATTTGAGAATCTCGGAGTTTGTGAGGTGGTTGTGTCTAGTCTGTGTCTGCCAGTGCAGAGCAGTAACCAAGTGTCCTGAATTTGGCTGTAACTCAAGTAGTTTTCTCACTTCTGTTTCTCAGAAAGTGTTGCAGCAACTACTTTAACTTCTGTAATTGTTCCCCTTTGCTTTCTACAGTTTAACAATAGTTTTGCCAGCACAGAAGTAGCAAGGAATAGATATTTTTCCTGAGACTTGGAATGCAACTTTTGTTCCCAGTCCTCAGTAATGTTTAAAATGGGAAATTCAATGGTTAGACTTCGCTATTCTCTGGAAGGTGTGTCTAGAGTTTTTATTACATATTCATGGAAATTTTGAAATGCAGGAAGTAGAAATGCAGTAAAATTACTCCTGATAGGTCATTTCCCAAAGAAATCTTTAAAATTGTAATATGTTGTCTTTGGTTGTGTAATTTAATAAAAATAAATTAAATTTCTCTACAGGCACTTAATTAAAATTTTCTCTGTTTTAATAATCCATTTATATGGAGCAGGGTTTTGGTGTGGTTCTTGGGTTGTGTGGCAAGTGCAGTGTAAACAAGATGTTCTCAGTCCAGTGGAATCTTTATTTATATACGTTTTGTGGTGTTTATAAATGTAATGGGTATCGCTGTGAACCTGTTGAAATACTTGGCTAAAGGCCTTATAGCCAAATGTGACTCAGGTTGAACTGAAGTTTGCTGAATGCTCAGGCTCTGCACTGGTGGAATAATGAAGTGCAGTAAGTGGCATCCTGGAACTGAGAGGAATTTGTCACTTCTGGACACACTCCATGCCAGGAAAAGTCCTGGCAGGTTCTTCCTGCCCTGCTCAAAGTGTTGGAGCAGGCCCTGGAAGCGGTGGGCCTTGGCTTGGGCTGTGAGGTGCGTGGTGACATGTATAGGGCAGGGAAAGCAGAACTCGAGTTTCCTTGTGGGGAGGGAAAAGTCATTCTTTATTTTCAACCTTGAGTTCATCTGGAGCAAAGTTACGGCCTTTCAGCTGTTGGGAGGAAGGATTTCCTGTTTTGTTCTGCTCCTTTCCTCATATCTCTGCTTCTGGTGCGTGGCTGTTCTTTGGTCTTCTGAAAGTGAAAGATGACAGCAGAGACGCAGGTACTGTGTGTTTTTTGTTGAGCTCATGCACAGACCTCTAGCCGCAGTCACAGTGTTGGTCAAACCCACAGGTTGTCCACTTTCCCAAGAAAGCAACAATTAAGGCAACTCTGGACACTTTTCCTGCTGCCTGCAGGGTTTTGAATAACAGGAATGTGATTAATCAGCGTTTTTGATCCTCAAATCCAAGGCATGTTATCTTCAGCAGGAAGAAAGTTTTGTTACTAATGGATAAAATCCTGGTGTAGATATTTGGGTTGCAGTTCCAAGCGTGTGTTGGCTTGTCTAAACAACAGGAGCCTAAAATCCTGCCTGCTTGTAAAAGCCATGTATCTAATCAGAGTGAGGCGTGTAATCACCAAATACAAGAATAAGACTAGAGCTTTCTAACTCACCTCCTGACTCCAGTAGTTTTGTTCTCTTTTCCTCTCAGTTTAAATATAATTCTGTCTAGTTGCATCTGCAGTTTCCTTCAGAAATGCTACCTGCAGTCTTTCCCCCCCCCCCATAGGTACTGTCTCCTATGTATCCAAGAGCAGTTGTTGCCTGAACTGCAAAGAGGCATTTGAGATTCCAAAAACAGGAATATCTTGCTCTGCTTTGCAGTGCTGCCTAGAGGATGAGCTGTGGCTGGTTCTTCAGAAGTGTTCAGAGCCTCTATTAGAAGCTTGGAAAGCACTGAGCAGCCAACACAGCTTGGTGGAGGGGTGACCGTGGAGGAATTCTCCAAACGGCTTCTTCAAACCTACTGATACCCAATTAAACTGGACCCAAACTGCTGTTGAACTCCCCTCATGGCCCATGTTAGTTGTACACTCTGTATTTATAAGGACAGGTTCAGTTTTTTTACAGCTGAGATTGAAACAGACCCATTTATAAAGGATTTACCAGAGAAAACATTATTGATTGAGGTGGATTTTTCACACACCAGTGACCAACCTGGGGCCTTCCCTAGATGTGATCTGTGCCTGTCCCTTAAATTCTAATAAATCTTGAAGGCTCTCAGTGTTTGTATCATCCCAGGCTGGGTTGAAGTAGAGCTGGCTGTGGTGATCCCTGTTAGAAGGAGCTCTCTTCTCCCTCGCCTCATCCCAGAATGCTGTGGAGAACAAAAGACTGAGTGTGGATTTTGCTGCTTTTCATCTGTTTTCTCTCTGCAGTGACTTAATTCTTGTTTCTCTGTTGTGTAGATGTTGCAGTGCTGCAAAGTGGGAGCATAATCAACCCTAATTGGCCTTTTCTGTGTTTGTAGGCAATTGTAAGGAAGTAGTGGATGACAAATCCCAGCAATTCTATTTGGACTTTAGACACTGGCCTTTGGATCTGCCTTCATGCCCCAGAAATGCCTCTTGTAGGCATTTCTGTAGGATGGTTCTTTTTGTAGGATGCTTCTTACACTTATTCCTGCAGAGCGCTTCCCTGTGGTTCAGAAAGAAAATGCAGTCAACTCTAAGCTTGTTCCAGTTTTTTTATCTTGCCTGGTGTTTTGTTGTTTGTTTTTTTTTTTTTTAAACAAAATTATTTTCAGGCAGATAGTCACTGAGCTTTGCTGCAGCATGTTATCCTGTTGGGTAAAAAAAAAAAACCTCTTAAAACTACAGTAGAAATAGAACAAAAAGGCAAGTTGTAACTTGAAGTAAAACATGCTAACCAGCACCCTTTGATATGTTTTTTCCCTTCTGTTTTACAAAAGGGAAAGTTTTTTGAATACTTCAGCTTCCAACTTTGGTTATAGTTTCTCCAGCTGCCTATAGGGAGAGAATGAAAGTCAGAAGCGAGGAGGGAAGGGACAAAGGCAAAGGCTGCAGTAGAAGTGTCACCCCACAGCCTGAACTTGCCTGTTACAGGAGAGTTTTGAGTCATGATGCAGGGAGGAAGTGTTAATCATGGCAGTGATAAACCTGAAAATGGGGAGAAAGGGTGTAGTTAGAAAAGAAAATCCAGGTTCTGTTGGCACCAGCCCGTCAGTGGCTTGTTCCCTCTTACACTCTCCACCTCATCCCCAAGATCCCTCCAGCTGGGTTTAGCAGGAGACGAGTCTTTGGCCCAGGCCTGGGACAACTTGAGTTAGAAAACCCAGAGGCTTCTTGGTGTTAAATGTGCTCATTGTTAAAACCTGGGTTAGAAGACTGAGCAGGGGAGACACTTGTAAGCTCTGGAGATACAGAAAAATGGAAGACAAGCAACTGGCAACAATAATTTCCTCCTGTTTTGGGGCATATTAATTCAAGTCATGTGATCACTGGCTCTTAGGAGACACTTCTGAAAGTTTGAGTCAGATTTTGAATTAATTCTTGTCATTAGGTATTAATTTATCTGGAAATGTGTCTTGTCTCTGAGTGATTCTTCTTCAGTTTAGGTTAGTCTTGTATTAGTTTGCTAGACTTTTCCTTCATCCAGAAATTTGATCAAGTGGAGCCCTGAACTCCACACAACTGTAATTTGTCAGCCCAGAGTGGTGAGTTGCTGGTAGCAGACGTTATAACTTTAGTAGGCTTGGAGATTTAAATTGGAGTTGGGATTAACTACATTATAATCCTTTTTAGTCTTGTGGAATCTTTCCCTTGTGAGTAAAATCAATTAAGCACCTTTTTTATTGTGTGCAATTTGAAAGTAGAAGAGTTTTCTTTTGAAAACATAGTAGTTGGCTTCTTGTATGATTTAAATATTAAAATGCTGTTCAAGAAATAGCATCAGTTTATATCAAACTTTGAGATGTTCTAATTGTACCAGCCCCAAAACTGTCACAGACATTGTAAATTTGTGGGTGATAGGAAAAGCTCTGAGTGTGGTACTAGTGAATAGTCCTTAATACAAAGATTTGTGCTGACACTTCCTGTGTTCCAGAACTGTAAAAGCTGATTCCAAGCTGTCTGGTCTTAAAAAAAAAAAAAAAAAGTCCTTTGCTCAACAGCCTTTGGAGGATAAACAAGTGAAGTTTTACTGTGGTTTCACCGGTTCAAGGAAAGGTTACTTGGGCTTGCTGTGTTTGCTTGTTGTGAATTCAGGAGTGTACTGAAATATGGTTTCAGCAGCTTTATATAACTGGGTAGGAGCAGGTTTAGAAGAGACAAAGTGTTGCTGTTCTGTAGCAGTTGTGACACAGAAACCCAGCTCATGGAACAGGGGGATGGCCAAGACCAAACTATTTTGAGTGTGGAAGGTGGAAAAGTGACCATAGTACCTTTCAGATATCCCTCTTTGACTCTTAAAAATATACCTTCTGTGTTCAAAAGCACTTGGTAGTTCTCAGCCCTCCTGTTTTCATTATTTGGGACACCATCCTTATCTTCAGAAAAGTCTGACTGACTCTTTTCTCTCTTTTGCAGGTGCTGGAGTTCTTTGTGGCACTGAACTTGGCCTTGAGTGTCTTTTGCCTAATGCAACTATCTGAAATGTTTGTACAACAAAACTAAGTGCAACTGACTGTATCTGTAGACTTGAAAAATCTGAAGAAACAACTCAATAAAAACCCTTATTCCATCACTGAGTGAACCCACAGATGCACTTGCAGTGATGTGTGAACGCACATAAAGCTGAAAGAGAAGAATTTTTTGCTCGTGGAAAAGAAAAAAACAACCACCACCTTTTCCTGGCAGAGGTTTTCCAGCTCAGCAGTCTTGTAAGCACATGTTGGAGAACTCTACAAGTGTCCTTACTGTGATCAGTGAGCACCCCCAAAGAACTGCAGCCTTCCCGTGAGCCATGTAAGAGGGAACGGAAGGGAGGAATCATGCCCACCCAGCCCCTCCTGGCATACATGGAAGGGCCAGATGGAATAGCCAGTACTGTGGGGGCACAGATGGACAACAGCGACGCCTCAATGACAATAAAAGGGACAAACACCATTTCCTACAAAAGCTTGCAGGAGAAGTTCCTCATGCAGGCCGAGGGCTGCATGCCTCTGGACTGCATGTTCTGTGACGAGACCTTCAAACACCCCGAGGAGCTTGGGAAGCACGTCTTAACCCAGCACAGGCCCACGCTGTGTGAGCCGGCTGTCCTGAGGGTCGAGGCAGAGTATCTCAGCCCTCTGGATAAGTGTCAGGTGAGAACCAACCTGCCTTCCCCAAACAATGAGCAGGACAGCGAAGAACTCAGCTGTAAAGTTTGTGGGCAGACGTTCGATAAGGCTTTTGACATTGAGGCTCACATGAAAAAGCATAAAGACTCTTTCACATACTGGTGTAATGTTTGTGGCCGAAGATTCAAAGAGCCCTGGTTCCTCAAAAATCACATGAGAACGCACACTGGAAAGCCTGGCTCTAGGAACAAGCACCAGCAGGGTTCTGAAGGCCCCATAACAATAAATGAGGTGGTGCAGGAGCATGTAACTGAAAATGTAACGTCACCTTACAAAATCTGTATGGTTTGTGGTTTCCTATTTCACAATAAAGAGACTCTAATTGAGCACAGCAAAGTGCACACCAAAGAATCAGTAGCCAACGGTGAAAGCCCCCAAGTGACTGCTGAAGTGAATGCAGAAGGAACATCTCAACACCAGGAATTTTTTCAGTTCTTGAACTTGAGACCAAATTCAGTTCCAGATAAGGACAAACTGCAGAAACCCGCCAAATGGATTGCTGAGCTGGATCCTTTCACCACATACCAAGCGTGGCAGCTGGCTACCAAAGGGAAAATTGCAGTTGGCCACGGCCAAGTGAAAGAACCAGGGCAAGAAGGAAGTACAGACAACGATGAGTCATCTTCTGATAAAGAAGAACTCTGTGAAATTTGGAATGCAAATAAAGGTAGCCAGGCTGAAACTACAGGGAAGTCAAAAGTAAATAAAAACAGCAGTTACGCAGGGAATGGTAACTTAACCCAAGACAAATTGAAACATCCAGGTGGTGAAGTGCCTTCTATGGAGATGGATTCTAAATCATCCCAGAACAAAGAGAAACCAACACACTGCTCCGAGTGTGGGAAAGCCTTCAGAACATACCACCAGCTAGTCCTTCATTCCAGGGTGCACAAGAGAGACAGGAGGGCTGATGGAGAGACTTCAGCTGCTTCCAGGACGTTCTGTGCTGATATAATTGGAAACCTGGAGGAAAACGGAGCAGGAGAGCGAATGGAAGGAGGCTCCGAAGATGGATCTGAAGATGGGCTCTCGGAAACAATTCATTTAGGTGAGGAGATTTTGGAGCACTTGAGTCTGAAGTAGCTGTTGTTGAATTGCTTGGGAACTCCTTAGAGCCAAAGAACGCATTGTGTCTTTGTTATCTTGTCAAAACTTGGTAGGAAATGTTAAAAAACTTGAGAGCAAATGTTATGGTGGGGGAAAGGGAAAAGAGAAAAATGACAGGGAAAGGAAGGTTGGGACACTACCATTTTGAGGTCTGTGAAGCTGTGTTGGGCCTTCTTGCAGTTATGAGTTACTGGAATCACTGAAATAGCTTTGATAACAATCGGTGTAGGAAAAGTCTCTGTTTACTCATCCCTTCTCTCTCTCTTTACTGGATGCTTTGGAGTGTTGCATATCCCTTCTTTACCCAGAGTATTTCTGAAGAAATTATTGCAGTTCCACTTTTCCCCCCCTACCCTGGCATCTTGTAAGGGCAGAAAATGTTCAGTTCTCAATTCTAGCAGTTTTTAAGACCCCGAGGAGTAAAAGAATAATTTGAAACTTTTTCTATCAAACTGCAAGTTCTGTGTTTGTTTTGAACAGAAGTAACTTGAAAGCCTAAATGTCAGAGCCAGCAAGTTTAAATCCGTTGTGCAAGGACACAGGCTGTTAATATGTGGACATGTGTGTAAGGTATATATTTAAGTCCTCCTCCTTGAAGGGTTGCTGACAGAGTGGATAGGCTCCATCTGTACATTACCCAGGATTAATTCTGCATGTCACAGTGTCTTGGAAAAGCAAGTGATACTGAATGATTCCTTAATTGAAAAAGATTGCCTGTCTGGGGACAGAAAGGAATAGCGAAGAGTCTTGCAGCTAATCTCACATTCCTGTGTGTGACATGCTCCGAGTCGGCATTTAAAGAACAGACACTTGCATAATCTCAAGGAAAGACACGACGTACAGAATGTCCTGGCACACACACAGGGCTGACTTTTCCATTTCTGGTAATGTGCAGCCCTTTATTTTGCCTCCAGTAACAAAGGAATGGAATTATTACCTAATGTTAACGTGCTTGTTTTGTTTCTCGGCGTCTTATCCTAAACCACAGCAGATTTCGGTGTGAGGTGCTGAGTCACAGCTATTGAGACATGTGTTTGTTTAACACAGCTCCAGCTCGGCTTAGCCAGAGCTGAGCCAAACAAAGGAGCATTTCCACTAGAGAACCTTTCCAACACGTAGGAACCTCAAAGAACTGTTTTAACCTCCATCTGTTAAATATCCACAGCCTTAGTCGAGCCAAAGGTCTCCTTCCTTCTCCTGATTTCCAGTTGGATTTGGGTGTTTAGCCAAAGTTGGCTCTGTTTTTATTGAACCTGCCAGCGCAGTCTGGTTGATCAGTGCTGTTGGGAGAGCTCTTCTCTCCCATTTCCCCGTCCCTGCCGCCCTCCTGTGGCACCCGCTGCAGCTGCACTCGAGTGGAACTGCTTGGCCATCCCTGGATTTGTTCCTGGAATACACGTGTCCACCCCGGCCACTTCCCTCTCTATATTTCTCCAAGCTTTAGCATTAATGCTTCTAGGGAAAGATTGCTCATCAAATCTAAGGATGCTATTATATGGATACACCACTGATTAGCAAAGAAATAATATTACTATTAGATTTAATAAAAAATTACATCTATTTCTTTGCCCTCCTTCCCCAAAACCCCTCCTTGTGTTTGGCCATTGTGCACAAAGCACATCTTTATTTAGAACCGTGATTCTCACACTAATTCAAGCACTCCCTTTAGTAAAACAGTGCAGTTTATAACCTGTGTGAGGTTTTGAGATGGGCCATTCTCCATCAAGTTCCTGTAGGTCAGTAAAGAGAACTTTTTTTGTTTCTTTGAGTTGTAGTTTTGCATCTTGTTTGTTCTCGGGGCTCTTTCATTTCAGTCACAAGCCACAACTTCTGGACACAGAACTGTTAAACTTTTAACATTTTAACTCTTGTGCTCTGAGATGAGAACAAAAGATACAGCAGTTCATAATTCTTTGGTTTTTTTCCTTAAAAAACCCAGTTAAGGTAGTTATTGTTTTAAACAAGACTGCATTTACTCTTAGTAATATACCTGTGTTTTCTCCCAAAGATAAAAATGAAGATAGTTTGGAAAGAACAAAAGTTAAAACCCTTGGAACCTCCAGAGAATGCAGCTACTGTGGAAAGTATTTTCGCTCCAATTATTACCTCAATATTCATCTCAGAACTCATACAGGTAATGGGGCTTCACCTTTGTGGGAGGGGAAGGAAGTCTGCTGAATCCACTTTTTTAAAAATGAAAATCAGAAGTTACCTGCAAAATTATTGATATTAAGAACAAGGTCTTCTCCAATGCTAAAAAAATTAAATAATTGCAATTAGAATTTCTTAGAATGAATTATTTACCTAAGTATAAATGTCTTTGAGTAGGACTTGTTGCATTAAGTATAGTTAAAAACACAATATGTTTTAAAAATTGAATTTTTTCTGCTTTTAGCACTGTAGCAACAAGTTTTGGGTTTGGTTTTAATTTTTTAAAAGAGCCTTTTTCCCAGGTATTCAGTTGTTTGTCTGCCAGCTGCTGCTACCTGGGAAAAGCTGAGCCTGCCTTTCAACTCAGCTTCTTGTTTTCTGTGGCCAGGCAAACTGTTTTACTGCTGCATGTCCCTGTTTCTGGGGAAGCAGCTCTATTTATGGGTGAGCTGTGCTGTTTGTGTTGTCGAATAGCACACTTGTGGTATGATCAAGGGCTACAAGTTGTTGGAGTTGACCCACAGTTACACTTCTTGCTTACCTCTGCCAAACGTGTTGTCAGCTCCCATCTCCGTCCGTAGCCAACGTGTGGGAAACATCTCCACTGCGGCCAGAAGATGTCACTGTAGTTAGTCAAAGCAATAAGATGTTGTTTGAATGATTTAGCTGGGTTTGGGGCTGCAGGAGGGGAGAGAAAAGTCTGGTTTATGGTTTTAGAGTCTCCGTTGTTGCTGTGTGATTTATTGTGTTCGAATCGTGTCAAACTTACTTACTGATAAAACTGTGTTTCAGGTGAGAAACCGTACAAATGTGAATTCTGTGAGTATGCAGCAGCACAGAAAACTTCACTGAGGTATCACTTGGAGAGACATCACAAGGACAGGCACGGTGACAGTGCAGCAGATGCGAAGAGTGACAGCAAAGTTGCATTACGGAGTCAGGAGACGGTGCTTTCCCTGGCTGCTGATGGTGCTCAAGAAACCAAAAACCTGAAGAGGCTTTTTGATGGTGCCAAAGATGCTGAGAGCTGCCCACCTGCCAAGCAGCAAAAGGAAGTTCTGTCCTTGAGCAATGCAATAGGCAGCACAGTCTTTTTAAAAATCAAAAACAGTTCCAGGGAATCGAACAAAGGTTCTGTTTGTAACAGTTCCACTCAAATACCCGAGAACGTGCCCACTGCTTATGTGGAAAAACTAAAGGCTGAGAAAGAAGCAAAGGAAGCTCAGCTTAATGTTCCTCATAAAAGAGAGAGAAAGGTTTCTGTGGCATCAGAGGAAGATGATGTCCAGTATATCTGTGCTTTTATTGGTGGAAAAAGTGTGAATGATGTGCAGGAGTGCACTGAGAACTACAAACACAAACCTGTCGTGGGCTGTCACGAGCAGCCCTTGGACTTATCCAGCAAGACTTCACAAGAATGTTCAGTGGTTGCAACTAGAGGCCTGATAGCACCCAGCACCTGCCCCTTCTGTACTTACAGGACTTTTTACCCCGAAGTCCTAATGATGCACCAGAGGCTGATGCATAAGTACAACCCCGACACCGTTAACAAGAACGGCTACAGAACCAAGGCCCTGGCCAAGGCGCGGCGCACGGGGTGTCCCCCAGCTCTGCTGGGCAAAGATGTGCTTCCTCTGTCTCCTCATTCCAATAAAAATAAGGCTTCCCCAGCTACACAGCAGAAACCATTGCAAACAGGGAAAGCTAAACAATGTCCCCCTGCACAGAACAAAGCCCCTCTCTTCTCAGCGACGGAGTCGAGCAGCACAGCCCCCAGTAACCTCAAGTTTCATAAACAGCCAAGTAACATTGGAGCTCAGGCAAATAACTACAGACAACCTCAGCAAGAAGTGCACTCCAGTGCCAGCATCTCTCCAGGGCTGGACAGAGTAAAAAGGTCTGAATCTAAGATAAAAGCTCTGGGTGCCCCAGTGACTCAGTCTGGTCTGATAAGCAGCAGCATGAATGGGGTTCTTGACTCTCACCTAAATGAACCCGCCTGGGCTTGTCATCGAGGAAGGGACTATCTTTGTAGTAAACCTGGGAGCAATATAAACCTAGACTATGGTGAACCCTCCTCCAAACGAGTGAAACCCACCCTAGTGGCTGTTGACCACGTGGACTCCCCCATGGCCAATTACAGGAGATACGAAATGAGCAGATTTCGTGTTGCAAACAGATATGCAAATCTGCTACCTCAGGAATACCCTCGCACCAAACCTGCACCCTCTGCTTTGCCAACCAAACAAGGGCTTCTGAATTCAGATGATGCTGATCCTCCCAGTGCATTGACTGCTCTCAAACCCTACGAGCCATATGGCTCTGGATCGCTGTACGGTTCCTGTGGATCCAGCAATGGCCAAGTGACCAGCTCTACAGGAGAAGGTACAGTGTCCCCTTCCTCCTCAAATGTCCTACACTGGTGCAGAGGGAGGGGAATGGAATAGAAATGTGTTGTACCCACCTTGAAGCACAGAAAATAAAGCTGTACTCAGTGTTTCGCTAAGCCCAGCCAGGGCTCAGATTTTAAATTTAAAATCCAGGTTCAGCAAAATCCTGGCTTGGGGAACTGGGCAAGGGAGGGCTGAATTTTAAAGAGGCATTTGAAGTTCCTCAGGTTCTGTCCTCCCCCCTGCCATGGGGCTCTGATAGCAAACATGTATTGTTTGCTCATCAGAGCACTCCAGACATGTTGACTAATCCAGGATATGGAATGAGCCTTTCTGCTTAATATACCAGAAGTCTTGGACCATCTGGAATATTAATAAAACTTCTTACAAAAAAAAAAAAAAAAGCTTTTGTGGACAATCATTCCCTTCAATAGCAGAAAAGGATGTATTGCAGATCATAAAACTATGATTTAAATCTTATACTTCTGTTCTTCAGTGAGGTTTTTTAATGTTTAGTTTTTAGCAGGAACAGAACACTTTGTTAAATCAGGACAACAGGTTTCTGCTGTTGTAATTATGGTGTAGTAATGCTCTGTGGAAAATCCTGGGCCTAGCAGAGCTAAATGATTTGTGATGTATTGGGAAAACTTTGGTACTTCTATGAAATACATGCTTTTTGTGTTTTGTTCTTGGTCAGCATTTTCAAAACGTAGCAGGAGGCCAAGATTAAAAGGTGCTGGGTGATATTTAAGCAGTTGTCTGACTATTTGTAGAAGGTGGTATTTATGACGTGGAGCCGAGGTCAGCACGGACTTAGCTACAAATACAGGACTTTGAATTTTGAAATGAAGATCCTACTATAAAAATGAATAGTTTGTGTGTGCTGTGTAGTCTTAAAGTCTGTTCCTAGACTCTGAATACTCCCATTCTCTGGAAGCAGTAAAATTACTCTTCTGAAGTAGTCTGGGCTCGTAACAAGCCAGGGGCGTGTTACTTGAGGTCAGAGCAAACTGCAAAATACTAAATCTACATTTAGTTATGGGGCAAAAAAATACATTTGCTAACTCTGTTCTGGTTTTTGTTTGCTTGTTTTAAGGTTGAGGGCTTCAAAAATCTATCAGATTTATATATACATATCCAGGCTTGTTCAGTGGGTTCTGGAAGGACGAGGGAAAGTGTCCCAGTTGTGTTTCCAGGATGGGTGGGGAGTGGATGAGGGCAAGCCAGCATCCCAGCTGGCTCCCTGAGGAGGTTGTGGAGTTACTGGCTGACTTTGTGAAGAGCACTGTGTGTGTGCCCTGAGCTGTAGCAGCAGCTGCTGTGGGGGTGTGAACTGGCTCTGGGTTATGCCCGGAGTGCCCAGGGATGGCCGGAGGACGAGTGGTGCTGCTGTCCTTCGGTTCCCGGTGCTGAGAGAGGGTGAAACAGTCCCCTCAGTGTGTGTGGGGACGGGAGATGCTCCCGTCAGGCCAGGCCAGGCTGCTGAAGGAGCAGTTCATGCAACACTATTTTTAAACAGTGACTTCACTGGAATCCACATTGTTCTCCTTTTGGAAGCTCCACCTGTCTGCCAGGGAAACCTCCATGGCTTTTCTGTCTCCCCTTTGGTGCAAGCCTGGACAACTACCCTGGAGTCCAGAACTCTCCACTGTTCCTTGTTACTTAAACCTCTCAAAACTGTGCCTGCAACTAATTTGACAAGTGATACTGTCATGGAAAGAAAGATTTCATTGTTGGTTACAGGGAGCAAGGAAAGCAACTTTTTATGGCTGTTACCTACATTGGAAAGACAAGTCTCTCCCTCTGTGAGGTTTCTTAGCAACTTCAATAAAAACCCCATCCAATAAGATGTAAATAAAACAAATATAAATAAAATATAAACAATATAAATAATAGAAATACAGAAAAAAAATGTAGATTTGTGAGGTTAATTTCTTAATTTTCCAGCCATTCTGCCTAGAACAACCCAACCCAAACCTTGATAGTTGTTGAGAGGGTCCAGTGGAGCAGCCAGCAAACCTCTCAGTGTTAGAGTTTTAATGTGGGGGGAGACTGAAGATAAAAGTTCCTGCAAATTCACTTCTTTTTTGGTTACAAAGCCGAAGTACAACCGTTTGTCAAGAGTTTCAGCTCCTCAGAGCTGTGTTTTGTAAGACACCACATGCAAAGCACTGCAGGTGCAGACCTGCAGCTTTCTGCACTCTTTCTGTGGATCTCTGGTGATATTATAAAACACGATGTCAAACCCCTTTTCCAAGGGCCCCTGTGCCTCGTGGCAACATTCTTTAGGTCCCGTGAACACGTTATGTTGCATGTTAAATGCTGGATCGAGTTGTCATGAGAATATGTTCCACTTGGCAAACTTGATTAAGGCACGATGCCTTCCCTTATTGCTTGTAAGCTCTGCCATCCCGTGTTGCCCTGAAGAGACAGAAACATTCTGAAACCACTCACTTTGTGTTATTTTCAAATTAGTTGCCTTTGCAATGGCAACATGTTATCAAGGATAACCTGTTGGCTGATTGATTTGGCAGAGCCTGCAAATTAAATGACAATTGCTCGTGACACACTCCAATGGCTTCCTAGATTCTGTTGAAATATTAATTTAGCTTTGCCATTTTAATTTAATTAAAGCTTGCTGGTTCTCCTCCCCCCCCAATGCTGCATTTAAAGCTTTCATGGAATATGGATGGCAGTTGGACTTTTTGTATCCTGTGGGAGTAATGATTCTGGACTTTTTTCCTTAATTTTATGAAGTGTTTTTGACTGCTTGCTTGAGGTAGTAAGACTTAATATGGAACAAGCATTGATTTCACATATATAAATCTGAATTAATGGTCTCAGATAAACATGAAACTACCTGTATACTGGCCTGAAAATTGCTTAACAAAGGGCTTGAAGGAAATGTATATTAACACTCTTTAAAGTGTCACAAGTGCCATGTAATCTATGATGGCAACAATGAAGTATCCCCAGTTTTCCTCTCCAATACTCATTCAAAAATTGAGTTTTCAAACAAATACAGGCAGCGGATCTAGAATGTCCTGCAGCACTTACATCTCCTTAGGTGAGGCCTCTGCTGTGTGATGAGTTAAGCAAAGAAATTTTTTTTTTGCAGATAAAATAAATGAAATCTGGAGATGGACATTATGTTTATAAAGCTTAGCACAGGGTTGTTAAATTAATTCTTTTCATTCTCCTTGTATTTGTTCTGGACAGTGAATTTCATATAATCATTAATCAGGACTAGGAATATCTATGTCTTGAGGCCTGATGGTGAGATGATTTGTTGAGGCATCTGTGGTATTTTGGGAGCCTGGATGCTGATGTAGACCTGAGATTAGCATGAAATAATTCTAATTCCTCTAAATTATTTTTTCCCAGGGAAGAGATCGGTGTCTTACCAACACTTACCCAGCAGCCTCCTGCAGAAGAGGAGTTACGAGCCCTTCCTGGGGAACTCACACTTCCGGCCCAGTGACAAGAAGAATTAAATCCTTCAAGAAACGGTAAATAAACAAACCTTTTGAGCTAATTGTTGCTTAAATCTTGCTTTATGTACTCGTGGCATCAAAGGTGCTGCACAGCTTGATGAGAGGTGGTGAAAGTCTGAACCACAACAGCTGAAAAGACACAAACTCCCTCCTTCTTATAAATTCAGCCAAGTGCTGGTGTAGCAGCATTAGTTGTTTTGAACAGTAGTAATGGTGTGTGTAATAAGTATGTAGGTGCTCCTTTTTGGAAAGAAATGGGAGAGCTGAAACAAGATAAATGTAATAATGAGGTACAGAACCAGTGGGAAGTGTTCAAGCAAAGTCTGCCAGTAAGGTTAAGTCCAAATTAAGTCAGAAAGTCGAAGTTAAGTCAGTCCTTGGGCGTGGGGGAGCAGGTTTTTGAGAACTAGAAATGAGAGGAAGTGCCTGTGATCACGGTTGCTGAGTCCAGTGGGAGGTTATGGGTTGGTCCTTCCTGAAAATGTAGGTTAATCCTTCGTGAGAGTGCAGACACTGCTCGTTTCATCCCTGCTGGGGCCTGAGCATGGCCCCAAACACGACTCCGGGGGGCATTGCTTCGTGGAGAGGAGAGGGCGTCCTGATGGCTCCTGCACAGTTTCTCTTTGTCCTGGACAGGTTATTCCAAGTAGTTCCCTCTGTTTGACTGAGGGGTGGGTGTAGCCTCTTAGGGGAAGAGGTCAATGGGAAGCTTTATCCTGGTGCTGTGAATTCCTGTGCTCCTGCTCCTCAGTGCTCTGGCTGAGCACTCACCAACCCCCCTGTGTTTGCAGCACCCTGCCCTGCTCAGGAGACAAGTGCTGTGTAAGAGTATAAATAAATAAATGTGTCTGTGGGCCTCTTTCAAACCCAGAGCTACAGATAATTGTCCTCATTCAAATGTAAGGAGCTGTGCCTGGAATGCTGTAGCACCTGGACCAGCACACACTATTTTATGGAAAGATTTTACATGTCTTGGGCACAGAGCTGTCTGACGTCTAGTTGACAGCTCTTAAAGCACTTTGCTTTATTTCTTGATATTCTTCTAATCTTACTGCATATATTGTCCCTACTAAGCACATTTGTGTCCAGCTGTGGTGCTGTAAGTTAACTCAATTTCATGCCTGTAGCTCTACTTGGGGCTGAGTATCTTCCAAAGCAGACTTGATTGCCAGCTTTTATTTGGAAAATTAAATATACAGACCTTATATGGCAATACCAGTTCCTAAATACACTGAGCAAGAGTGTGGAAGAAATTCCCTTTATGTTTTAAAGCTACTCCTTGAGCAAATGTGCTGTACTGTTTTATAATTATGTGCCACAAACTTATTTCCCCCCCCCCTCTCTTTTTTCCCTAGGTCTAAGGACACAAGTGCATGTTTTATGGAGTTATACCTGCAGTTCATCCCCTGAGGAAGAGAAAATGGTGAAAGCTACTGAACTAAGCTGTGATTGTACTGTATATAAAAACACTACAGTTTTATAATATTGGTTCTTTTAACATTTTGTACCAAATAGCCATAAAAAGTAGTCTAAACAATTGGGTTATGAAGGTGTGTGGAGAATGTATATCTTGACATTGACTTCTTGAGTATTTTTCATTAGAAAGAATTGACCAAATATTAGGTAGGAACTATATTTTTACATACTTGAGCGCTGCTGAAGAGTTTCTCTTTGAAAGAATATATATCGTTGCACCTCAGGTAACCTGTAAATAATGAAGATGAAATCCTGTTAGCTTAATGCTCCTTTTTCATAAAAGTGAAAGTTTCTCATCTGTTTTTTTTTTTCCTGTTGAACTATGTTAGTTTTTTTTTTTTTTAAAAACAACTTCCAAATAAACTATTTGAAACTGTTCAGTTTTTAAATGTTGTGAACATTAAAGCAACGGTGCTGACCTTGTGCTGATCTGCCTTGTGTGTGAGAGGACCACGATGTGCTGGAGGGCTCTGGTCCTCTGGGCTTGTTTCCAGCATGTTTTTAAATGCAAGGATGAGGCAATACTTGACATTTGGATTTCCTGAAGTGTGGTTGGATTATTCTCTTGGCATTGGTTGCTTGTTCTTCAGAGAAGCCTCTCAAACATCTCTCCCAAAACTTTGCAGCAGAAAATCCCTAGGACTGGCTTGAGAAACGATACTGATCTAAGTGCTGCAGAGGTTTAGTTCTATACTAAGCTCCACACAGTTGCATTTAGAGAAAAAACTACTTTGCACCTTTGTCCAAGCTGTAAAGTCACAAACAAGACTTGCAATATGAATACGGGATCTCCAGACTTCAAAAGGGATGTGGCTCTGGTGGAGCCTTATTGACTGTGCTTGGAAGCTTCTTGATGTCAAGTTTTAGCATCTTACTGGGTGTTTGAAATGAGTGAGAAATAACCTGTAAATGGGAGAATATCTCCTTTTATTTTTTTGTGAAGACAACAAGAGTTTTTTCTAATGCACATGCAGTTTAATTTTTTTAAAGGGAAGATGGCCAGTTACCAGCCAGTAAAGCAGAACTGTTGCATATTTTAACTTGCCTTCCTAGTTTCTCCTCGTGAAACCTGTAGTTAAGAGTTAACTCCTTCTGGACCTGGCTTTGACTTCCATATATTTTAGTAAAACAAAACAAAAAAAGAAATATTTTGCACTGTTCATTTTGCTCTCTTCCCTCATACAGCAAATGTAAAATAGCAAAAACCTAGAAACATTTTGTTTTTTCATTATGCAACTTGAGATGTTCCAGTTGTCTGTCTTAGTTCCTGGATGTGGGACCTATTTTTACTGTCTCTGTGAACTGGCAATGGAATGAAGTGCTGTGTATCAGGAAATTGTACACTATTGACCTGTTTTCCTGTTCATAAGCTGAGCCATATGTACATAATCTAGATTTTTGTTTTCCTAGTTTTGCACTTTTATAGCCTATTTTTTGAAGATGAATTCACTTGGAAAATGGTTGATCTATTTTTTTGCCTGATCTCTCCATGAGTTTATAGAATCCGCGGCTGTCCCTGTCCTGCCTGTGCCAGGGGGTGTCCGGGGTTGTTCCTCTGTGCAGGGCTGGGTTTTAATGTCTTTCAGCAAACAGACCTAAGGCTTGTTTGTTTTTAATCTCCCTTCATGCTGGTACAGTCTTTCAAGGCCTTTTTTTTTTGTTTTGTTTTGGTTGGTATCTTTGGGGTTGGAATGGAAGAACAGACCTGAAGACTCTATTCCACAGCAGCACCACCCTGTGCTTCAGAACACACTTTGCCCATCAGTATTAACTATTGGGATACTACTGGTTTTGTATGTCTTTGGAAATAACAGTGCATATATAGAGGTACAAATTGTTGATTTTTTTTTTTTAAATGTATTTATTTCATTCCATTTTGTTCTATTTTAATTGTTGGAACCGGAAGTCGTCAAGCAGTAGGCACACAATACTCATTTAATTTATGATGTATTTCACTTTAGTTGAGTATATTATTACATGTGGATGTAAATATAGACTTGGTGTTTTGCAAAACTGGTTTCTGTGTCTTGCTTTTGAGGCTCAAAAGGAGTTGCCTGGAATTTCATATTCATTTGACCCTTTGTCATACTTGCTCTGGGGGGGTTGGAGGGAGAAGCTGCCAATAACCCAAAGTAAATTTATGCCATATTCAGTTGTTACATGAAAATACTGAGTCACTCCCCAGAAAAACTGTGTGTGAGGAAAACTTAAAATAATGAAGAAACCTTTGGTTTCTCCTCTTTGTTATTTTTCTTCAGAAAGGAAACTGAGTTATTGGATGCATTTTTTGTGGTAATAACATTGGGGGACCATGTGTGTATGCATATATATATATTTTTTTTTTTTTGGTGACACTTCAGAATTGTATTAAATTATCCATTGTTTCTGAAACCAAGCATGTTTCAAAAAAAACATCTAGGTCTGTTGTGTCCTTGGAACTCTCCTGAGGTGTGTCAGACCTTCCCAACACCTCTGGCCACCTCTCAAAACCATGAGCCTGGAAAGCAGCTGGGAAAGACTTGTCCAAGGCAGCTCATCCTGGGGAGAAAGGGAACTCGGCAGCTGAAGCCGCAGTGTGAATGAGCCCCATTTAAGGGCACTAAGTGGGGGGGAGCACAGCCTTCTTAAGTCAGGGCTCAGCTGGGCTGGCTCCGGTGAGGTTTGGAGGAGTGGGGTGGGCCGAGTTCTTGTCTGAAGTACTTGAGTACGTAGTAAAAGCAGTGCTGCTGAGGAGCACAAAACCTTCCAGCTGTGGGGGCTTGAGGGCAGCACAATGTAACAGTGAAGTTGTGGTGCACGAAGGGGTCTGGGAGTGTTGCTGCTCACGGGGGCTTGGGGTGATGTTCTGTGTGGTGTTGGGGGACAACAGGGTCGGGTGGGCTACAAGGAGTAAACGTGAGCTTTGCAGTCTGCTGTAAGGCATGGCTTTGGTGCCTCTCAGGAGGGCCGAGGGGCCATGTGATGAGTTTCAGGTAAGCTACACAGACCTGGAGACCAAGGATGCTTGTTGCAGTGACTGTAGGTAATCATTTGCTGGACCAGTTTGTGAGTTCTGCAGGTGAATTAAAGAGCAGCTCTCATGGCCTGACTGAGAAGGAGGTGCTGAAGGTAAGGACAGTACAGGGATAGTCATCTGTAGGTTGAAAAGTCACTTGGAGTGTCTTGCATCTCCAAACCCTGTGGGATGTTGGAGGTGTGCTTTTGTTGTGTGTCAGTTTTGTCATAGATGTGGTCTCTGAGTTGTGAGCTACGTTGCTACAGCTGAAATTTTTTTTCTCCCCTGTTCCTTTGAGATAAATGTTATTCCCAGCCTAAGCTGGGTTAATGGGAAGGTTCAGACTCTCCCTGGGGAAAGGCCAAAACCAGAAATAAATTGTGGCAGTGAATGAAACAAGGATGCCTTTTCACTGCTGGTGTTGGTGGAGCAGCTGTAGGGGAGGGTGTGAGATGGCTCCTGGACTGCTCTGGTTTCTGCCCCCTCATCCAGCCTGAGGAGCTGGGGCTGTGCAGCCTCCAGAGCGGATCCCATCCCTGTTTGTCAGTGCCTGCGGGGAGGGGGCCGAGCACGGACCAGGCTCTGCTCGGGGGGGCCCAGCAAAGGGACACGAGGAACGGGCAGGAACTGATGCCCAGGAACTTCCACCTGGACATGAGGAAGAACTTCTTCCCTGTGCCGTGACCCAGCACTGAACAGAGACCAGGGAGGGTGTGGAGTCTCCTCACTGGGGATGTTCCAGAACCATCTGGACGCAATCCTGTGCCATGTGCTCTGGGATGGCCCTGCTGGAGCAGGAGGTGGGACCAGTGACCCCCTGTGGGCCCTTCCAGCCTGACCCAGTGGTTCTGTTTCCTTGATAAGCTGCAGTGCAGGTTCTGTTTGGTGTCTCCATACACAGAATCAGAGGGCTTGGAGCACTGTCTGAGATGATGGAAGGTATAACAGAAATAGTGTTTCTCTGTAAATGTTCAGACCAGCAATCACAAACACTTGTTAGGGGTTCTTTCTCCTCTGCTTTTAGCAAATTACCAGTTCAGATCCATCCTCAGACTGCTGGATGTTCTGAAATTGCAAAGAAGCAACGCTCATTTTCACTTATGAGGGAGATCTAATATTAAATCACAAAACTGTTTCTCCTTCCCCTTTGTGGAAGTGGAAAATCTGCAAGTGCTTTCCCGAGCAGATTTCTCCCTTCATTTGCACACACTTGAGAAAAGTGCATTTAATTAGGATTAGCAAGTCTCTAAATTGCAGATGGTTCTCAGGGGAAAAAAATAGTTATGAGTGCATTCATGACATTAAAATCAGTACATTTAATTCAATTTCATCTTAATATTAATTCGTAACATCTAAAGTAGTAGTTCCTACAGAAGATATTCATATGATTTAGGATTACTGGGGAAAATGAGATGTAGCAGTTCCAAACATGCTGCAGCGTGATTCCCATGTGTAATTATGCAGATTAAGTAATCACATGCTAATTGCAAGAATGCCCATTTTGACATGTGTTGTTATCTGTAACAAGGGTCAGTTGTACACTGAGTGGTTTTATTTAGTTTGGAGTGGGTTATTGAGAGGCACAGAGTCCAGTATTGGGTCAGATGTGAAATATTGCAAAAATCAGGAGCTATGGTTGCTGTTGGGGCAGAATTCCAGGGAGGAGGCTGCTGGGCTGAGCATGGCACAAAGCACAAGGTGCTCTGGTTTAACACCTCCCGTCCCGTCCCGGGCTCAGTGAGGTGGCTCTTCCCCTACCGAGCCAAACGCGAAGGTGTGGTGTCTGCCCAGGTCGCCCCTTCCCTGTGTTACTGGATCTGAGCTGTCTGGGGCACACACAGCAGCTTTTTATCTTCCTCCCGTGTACTTGTGTGGAATGAAATCACTTTGCTCCAGACCTTTCTGCAGGACTGGGGAGGCTCAGACTGGGGAGCGCTGGGCTTTGGTAATATAAATAAATTCCCTATAACAAGAACATTCCCTCTCCAGAATTGTTCTCCCTTCGCTTCCCCTGAGGTTATCCCTACTCCCAGCACGCAGAATTCCATCCTGCAGCCTCCGGGAGCTCATCTCCGCTGTTCAGCGCTTCCCAAATGTCTGTGTGAGCTGGGCAGAGGTCATTCCCCCGCTCCGCGTGTGCCGCACCCCCAAAGAGCCGCATCGCCCCGCTGAGGGGGCAGCTCCGGCTGGGCACAAGCGGGGTCCAGCGGGGCGGGAGGTGCGGCGGGAAGGGCGCTGGGAGCATCATTCCAGGTATTTGGAGCTCCAGAGGAGCGGGATGTGCCGGCATTAGGTGGCGGTGTTGGCCAAGCAGAGGAGCGGGACCCGCCCGCGGGGCTGGAGCCGCCGCGAGTCCCAGCGACAAGTTTACTTTAGACACCGAAATCAATTACAAATCGCATAAAAGTACCTCATAACCACAGAGCTGCCCCCGAACAGCCCAAACAGGCTGAAAGGCGGTGACCTGTTTAATAATGCGAGCAACAATCACGGCATCACCGGGAAACCTCCCCGACAAGGGAGATGAGCCAGAGAAAATCTGGAGATACAGAAACGTTATCCCCGATTTTCTCTTCTCACCCGATCAATATTTCTTGAAATGTGTTGCTACCGAGCAGATGTAGCTGCTGGCAAACATTATTTTTGACCGCTTGGGTTTTTGCTATTAATTAAATGATGTGTTTTATAACGTGGGGCGATCGCTGCAGACGTTCCTCTGCGTGGATCTCGGGGACAAAACTATTTGCATGAGTAAGTTCAGTCTTATAAATAGTTATGGAACACTTTGGCATTTAAAACTCATTTTACACGTATAAAATGTTTTTATTAATCCTCTCTGAAAGTCGTGACCTAATTACTGATTTTTTTTTCGGTCTCGTGGAATAATTACTTGCAAAGAACCTTCCTGTGACTTCATCCCTCAGTCTTTGGTGCAGTTTAGTGGAACGAGAGGTAGATAAAGAACAGGCAGAGTCTGTGTTACCCACGTGAGCCAAGGAAACCACAGGCTTCATGGTTTTCTGATAATTCTGGAAAATTGGGAAATAGCTCTCACTTAAAGCAAAAAAAAATATCACATTTTGTAATGAAATGTTATTTCATTTTAGGGCAGTTCTGAATTTTTAATATATACATATATATATATATGTATGTTCTCGAAAATCTAATTAAACATTGCTAAATAAAGTAGTTCTGAGCAAACCAAATGAAATTTTAATGTCAAAGTTGAGCATAAATAGTTTAGGAAAAGAGAAGATCAGAACTGAGTGAAATGATAATTAATGCTGCAATACATTCTCACTAAACATGAATTTTTTTGCCTTCTGTGTTTTTCCAAATCTCTCTCACCAAAACCTCCCAAAAATTCCCAGCAGCAGGCCCAGGTATTTCTTACCTCTGGGGCAGGTTCTGTTCTCAGCTGGAGGAGGAGCAGTGGTTCTGCACTTCAGTTCTCTTGATTACCCAGGGAATATATTTTCCAGGTTCAGTTTTTGGGTAAAAAACCCCTTAAATGAAGCACCTGCCCCTGCCCCTCTCAGTGCTGGTGTTGTGTGTTCACAAAGGGGGACAAGGATGAGACACTTTTAATTTCTCTTTTCTTTTGGTTCCCCTTCACTTTTGAGTTTGGCGTTGTATTTCTGGTCTCCCTCCAGCTGTTACTTGAGGTTAAAAGGTACTTGAACTCAGGATTTCTGTTCAAATTGCATCTTGTTAAAGTCCCTTTTAGCAGAACCTAAATCTGGGCCTTTGACATTTTGACAGAATCTGTTTTCAGGTTGAAAAATTTCTTTTCCAATAAGAATTTTGGTTGTTTTCCTGTTTGACTCCAAAAGCCTGAGCTGATCATCTTTAAAGCATTAGCAAAATTGCTTACAGATGGACTTTTCATATAAAAAATGTGATTTCCCCCTTCTCCAACTAGCACTATTGCTGTTCTGTCTGAGCTCAGGGGTTCCTCATCTTGTTAATTTAACATAAATATTTTCTGGGATGAGCTGTCAGTATTTTATTAGTTGGGAAAAACAAGCAAACAAAATTCTTAAAAACTTGTAACGCTGTTCTTGTCAATTAAAAGGTGATATTGAACATCCTGGTTCAAGAAATGCTTTGGATTTGGTTTTGGTTCCAGAGTTTGGTTATTTTTTTTAACTTGTTAGTCATTTTTGGCACTTGATTTATAGAGCTCAGTGTTGGGACACCTTAATCCCACCTGAGTTTCACCACAGCACTGAGCTGCATACTCAGTCAGCCAGATGCAATGAATTTGGCTGAGAATGCTTTAAAAATAAAAATCAGGGATAATTTGACAGCAAAAAGGACTTTTTGGGGGAGAGCCAGGCCTGGTTATCAAGAAAGCTTAGCTATACTTGCATCATTATAGATTATATAATTATAAAGCTAGCATCCATTTCTAAAAAAAAAGAAACATGTTTAAGGTATATTTCTCTGGGAAATCAGTTTTTTCAGTAATTTAATGTTTCCTGAACTGTCCAACCTTCGCAGCCCTGCTCTGTCTAGTCACTGCAGGAACAGCCCGTGGGCCCAAGGCTGGTTCATCACCACACCTACAGAGTCTCTAAAGACATCACAGCCATAAAAGCACCACTTCACCAGCAAAACTATGTCTTTCCTGTGTTAAAAATGTTGTAAATGCCTTTCAAGTGTCAGTACCACTGCAATAACTATTTTCAGTGTGCAGACAGCCTTTGTGTCCCAAATTGTTAGTGTTGAGATTTATCTGATCTCTTCAGGAATTCTCTTCCTGCCTCACTATGGCTTTCAGACAAGCAACACACACTTAATATTTTAGGAGCTCAGGTGTATTTTGTAGGACAGCCTGAGGAGGTATCAAAGGGCTTAGCCTGGATTACCATTCGGGCTGCAGAAAACTCTGCCAAAGTAGTAAATTTTACACAGCTGAGGAGTCTGGACCTTGCTCCACAAGACTGACATGGCCTGATGTGCCGAGGAAAAATAAAGGCAGGATTTGAAGTGTGTTTCCCCAAAGCGCAGCTTGGTTAAGAACTGCTTTGGGGCAGTTGAGAACTGCTGAGGTGGATGGTGTTTGAGGTACTGGGGCCATGGGGAGCTGGGGACCCACTGGGAGCTCTGTGTCCTCCTACTGATGGGATCCCGTAGGAACACATCCCTTTTCATGCCTCATTTGTGGTGCCAGGTCACTGCTGGTCACCAATGCCAGGGGACATGGGCACACGGTGTGAGCAGGGCCCTGCTCAGTCCTTGTGTGCTTGTAGCCAAAATCTTGGGTGTCTCTATGTGTCTGTCTGTCCTGCTGTGACAGACACCTCCCTGTGACCCCCCTGCTCCCCTGGGATGGGGTAGTGGGGAGGATGAGCCCCCAGCCCCGTGCCCTGGGTGGCAGTTGTGGTGTCTGTGTGCTGAGTCCCAGGAGGATCCCCATCATCACCATCACCCTCAGGACTCTACTCCTTCCCCTGAACAAAGATCTTCCCAGTAGTGGGCAGCGACTTGACACAGCCTGATGTTTTCTGCTGCATTTTGGATTGTTTTTCCTGTGATATTTGCTCCTGCCTTTTCCCCGAGGGCAGCCTGGGGTCTGGAGCCCAGTTAACAGCTTGGTTTGCTCCGGAGCTGCCTCTGAGCCGCGGCTGAGGCGTCAGTGTGAGCTGGGAACAGATGCTGAGGGGATGTGGGGTTGCCTTTTGTTCCTCTAAACATTTGTCTTCCCGACCATAAATCTTCCCAATAAACTGCCCTGAGTGGCACAACCCCCTGCAGCTGCTGTGCCGGGCGTGGTGCTCCAGGCGTGGTGCTCCAGCTGTGTCTGAGCCTGGCTCGGGAGTGCGGGGCAGCAGCTCCTGGGGAAGCTCAGCCCATCCTGGCACCAGTGCCAGCCCCACCTGGAGATGTCCTCAGGCTGGGACCCCCCCCTGGGGTGGGATCAGGGCAGTGAATGGGGCTGTCTGTGCAGGGGGACCGGCCCAGGGGCAACTTCTGTGCTTCGAAACTTTGGAGCAAATGGTGGGTCATGGAGTAGCTGGGGCTGGAAGGGCCCTCTGGAACCACCCAGTCCAACCCCCCACCAAGGCAGGGTCACCCCGAGCAGGTGACACAGGAACATGTCTTAGTGTGTTTAGAACGTCTCCAGAGAGGGAGACTCCAGGCCCGCCCTGGGGAGCTGTTCCAGTGCTCTGCCACCCCTTCATGGAAAGAAGTTCTTCCTCAGGTGAGGTGGAACTTGTGTTTTAGTTTATGGCCATTGCTCCTAGTCCCATTGCTGGGCACTGCTGAGAAGGGTCTGGCTCCATCCTCTGACACCCCTGGAGATATTTGTGTGGATTGATGGGATCCCCTCTCAGTGTTCTCTTCTCCTCCTGTTCTGTGGTGCCTCACATGGGCCACATAATCCTCCTCCTGGTGGCAAACCCAGCCCCTGGTCCCAGGCTCTCCTCTCCTGCCTCCCACAGACTTGGACAGGTCCCACCTCACCCTTTGTACCATGACTTTGGTGCCCTCCTGGAGTTATTGGATCTCTCCTTAGTGCCTGGACCCCTCTGTCAGACCAGCTATTTAAATTGTAAAACATTCAGCAAAGGTAGACAGAATTAAATTTATTCCTGAATTGTTGAATAATGTAATATTCGTGTTGTACATAAAAGAATCACAAACCACCCAGCCTGATTTTCCTATGAAAACATTTAACTTTTATTAAATCAAGACAGTTTTAAGGAGCAGCAAAAAAAATGAAAGCAAAAACAACTGAACCAGCTTTCAAAGTTGCCCTGTAGCCAAAACATTCATCTGAGAAGCTGAAGGGTTGATTTTATTTGTTTGTTTGTTTGTTCTTCTGTTGGAGTGTATAACCAATAATTAAAAAAAAAAAACAAAAATAAGAAAGAGATGCAAGTTCAAACCCTTGGAATAAATTAGAGCAGGCTCTTCAGCCTGCTGGGAGCTGCCTGCAGCTGGTTTGGCATCTCCATCCATTGGGGAATGCTGTGGTGTGGGGGGTGAGTGGTCCTGCCCCACTGGCTCACCCAGGGCTCCAGCACAGAGGGGACATGGATCCCTATGGACCACAGTCCCGGCCCCACAACCAGTAGGGTGCTGTGGGCAGGGGCATGAGGTGAAACCCCACTGCTGTGGCACATTTATTGCTGCTTCGTGGGGCACTAAAATGCGTCGGGTCAGTGCCCGAGCACCTTGCAGGTGAGACTCCCCCCAGGCCAGGATTTGGCCCTGCACCTATAAAACATTCCTGACCCATTAATGATCCTTCCCAGGGAAGTGGCAGAGGACCCTGTGTGCTGGAGTTAAGTCAGAGAGGCGAGACAAAGCCCAGGGGAGGGTCTGCGGGGAGCAAACCTGTATTGGCAGACAGCAAGATAAATTGGATGATCTAATAGTCCTTTTCCATCTCTAAGTTTTATGATTCATTTGTTATTTTAGCCATCTATATATATTTTTTATTTTACCCTAGAGGGGTTTCTTGAAATGTGTGCAATATATTCCTTAAAAAAAAAAAAAAAAAAAAAAGAAATCACTTAAAAAAAAAAAAGAAGAGGTCGGTGTTGCAGGATCCGAGGCAGCGCCTGGGAGGGGGTTTGGAAACGAGCGTGGGAGGGAGGGGTGGCCCTGAGTGGGATGGTCACAGCAAGGGGTGAGGAGTGGGCAGAGTCTCCCACTGGATTTGGCTCTGCAGGAGATGGGCAGCTGGAAAAGGGATGGGTGATATGCTCTGGAAAAACCTTTTGGAGGTGGCTTGGGAAAGGAGATTTGGGGCCAGCGGGGTGGGAGGGACGCATCCAGCTCTTCCCTCCCCTCTGCTCTCCCTTCCACAGGTGTGGGGACACCTGCCCTGTCCTTCTGTGACCTTCAGGGACAGACAGGACGGCCGGGAGGACGCGCTGCCCTCGGGACGGGCTGGCACGGGATGGGCTCTGCCGCTCCTCGTGGGTTGTGTCACAGCAAGGAGGAGCAGCGGAGTTAAACCGGGCTCAGGCGATCCTGCGCCCACCAACATTTCAGGAGGACGAGCCTCAGCGATCTCTGACTCCTGGGCAGTAAATAACCCACGCCGTGGGCGGTGGGGACACAACTCCTGGCGCGGGGGGGACAGGGAATATTAACCAGGGACCAAGGAGTGCCCGGGGACAGCGAGCGCGACCCCGGGCACAGGGAATGTCACCCAGGGCGATCGTTTGGTGTCTCCATCTCTCCTGGTTTATGGCCGGCGAGCCCCGAATTTGTGTGACAGCAGCGCGGAGCCTCCCGCAGATTCCTCCCTAAATAACCTGGAGTGGCCAGAGCAGCCCCAGGAGGGGAAGGAAAAGCCCTGCACCGCCAATGCAGGGCGGTGGCGTTGGGGATTTCCCCCTCTTTTTCTCACTTTAAGTGATTATTATTTCAAGGAGAGGAGACTGCTAGAAATTGTTCGTGAGTTTTACTGAAGCAGGCACATTCCTGTGGGGTTTTTTCACTCCCACAGCCCCTCCAGGTCAGTCTTTCTCCGCAGAGAAAGAAAGGCAAAAAAAGAAAAAAAAAAAAGGAAAGAAAAGAAAAACCCACACAAAAATCAATCCATCAAATGTCATTACAGATTTATTAAGCCTGATGTAGAAAGACTTTTAACAGTAACATCTTCAGAAAGCATAAAAAGAGCACTTCTGTTCAGTCTTGTGCTTTGAAAATCTAAATATATTTTTATCATATAAATAATTCTTTTCATGTTTTAAGTGCATCTGTTTTTTTTTTCTTTTTTTTTTTTTTTCCCTTTTCAAATTTCCATTTTACAATTGGCCAAAACTGAAGCCTGCATTGACTGAAATGAAGCCATTTGCAAAGCTAATGATGTTGTGAAGCATGTCTATGGTGAGCCATATCAGCTAGATTTCAGAAAGGTAGTTCAATGAGTGCAGCATTAAAATGAGGGACAGCCTCCAGCAAAATCATAATTGAACACACCCAAGTCCTTAATGTCTGCAGTTGGGTTTCCTGATGCAAATTACGATAACATTTCAGATGTGAGCAGTCGCTTTCCAGTAGCTGCAGTGGAAAAGAGACATTTTATGCCACAAAGGAAAGAATTACCATGTTTAAAAATGTAAATAATATATGTATAGAAACCTTTTTTATGGAAATGAGGCATTCAGGATTATGTGAACAGTTTGGGCTATTTTTTTTTTTTCCTTTTAAACACAACAGATAAAGATGTGTGATCTATTATTCAGGGCTTTAATTACAGTTCTAAAACTGCAGTGATTTTATTAAAAAAAAAAATAAAAATTCCTGGGCATAAAAAGTAATGTTTTCTGTGGGAAAGTTGAGGGATTTCTTTTTTTTTTTTTTTTTACAATGTATTTACCATGGTGAAAATACAGAACAAAAAAAAAATCACTCTTAATAGATTTCAATGCTGCAAAATCATACACAGAAATACATCTTAAATGCTCTGGAATACAGTCATCTTCCTGTAAATCAGAAAAGGCCTTAGATAAATAGGTTTGACCTGATTTAAATTTAATGAGATACATAGTCCTGATTGTTAATAATTGGTTTGGGGGAACCCAAAACAATAAAAGCAATAATCTCCTGTAGTATAAATTATACGAATTTATTTAGCAATCAACCATGGGGGGGGGGAGGGGAAGAGCCATTAACATTATCAATTTGTTTAGTTTAAGTTAGTTATAATAAGCAAATAATTGGAAGCAAAATTGCCAGCCAGGCTTTTGGAAAGACAGTAAATATTGGGAAGATGTGTGTCTGTGATGAAGCTCTGGGGCCACTAGATGGTATGGTCCTCCAGCAGAAAGGGCTTTTTCCTTGAGAAGGACCATTCATAATCACCCAAACCAAGTGAAACATGGTTTTGATTAAAACAGCCTGTTGGCTCAATAATCTTAGTAATTTTAAAAACATCCTTAATGTGGAAGAAGAACACTGCAATGTCAGAAATGGCCTTGGGGCCCATTATAAACAGCAACAAAATAAATAAGGAGAAGAAATGAGGGGTCATGAAAACAAAATTAAGCTAATGTTTCAAATTTTGACAATTATGAATTGTTCCTCCAAGAAGACATTAAAAAAAAATAATTCAGGCACTATTAGATAAAATACAAAGAGAATAATTGTACATGTATGAGTTTCCCATGGGACTAAGCATGCTTTAAAAGCAAAACTTGACTTAGATTTCCCCTCTTCCCCCCGCCCCCCTTTCTAGCCAGCAACTGGGCAGGTCTCATGCAAACACAGACTTGCTTCTCAGAGTTCCTCCAAAAACTCGTCTCTAATTCCTTTATGAGCCATTAAAAGATGATGACCAAGAAATCAAACAAACAAAAATTACAAGCATATTTTCTATCGGGAAAAAAAAATTAATAAAATAATATTCCCCATTATGGACCAATTTTTTTCCCCTTTTTTTTGGTTAGGAAACCGAAACAAGCAAATATAACAAAATCTGTGTTCATAACATGGCAATATAGTTAATATATACAAATATGTACAGTATAAAAATGCATCAAAGGCGCAACTTCTCATCCCAACAAGCTGCAGTGCCCAAGGAAGAGCAGCTTGGCCCCCCCTCCACTCTAAGTTACAGGCAATATGTTCTATACAGCATGCACTGGTTACAAAATCAGTGCAGAGCACTGAGACATTCTACAGAGAAAGTCACTGTGAGTCCTCTCCAAGGGAGTCCCATTGGTTTGTTTGTATAAAAAAGTGTGGTTCAACTTTTCTTTTTGCTATTTGGAGTATATACATTTTTTTTTTTTTTGAAAGAGAAATGAGCTTTTGATTCTTTATTTTTATTACCAGTTTTGAAACGAAACTCCAGCCTTAACACCACGGGTCACAGATGGGACCTGAAGATGCTGCCAATAACAAACGTGGGCAGGGGCAGAGCAAACCCATCCAATTTTATGGCCAACTATGCTCCTTTCTTTAAATGGGGGTGGATCTCTCGTGATTCCTGCTGACAGATTCCAGATAATAAAACCCAAAACAAACATACAGAATAATAAAAAAAGAAAAAACAACCAACAGAGGATTAAGAAGTGGTGCCTGAGCACGAGACAAAAGGGGGCATTGTACCGGAGACAGGACGGAGAAGTACCCTGAGCCAGAGAACAACTGTTGAGCTTGTCAGCTTTTGCAACCTGTATTGCACATCCCAGCGTTTGCTGCGTTATAAAGCCAAAATCCTGCCCTGCTCATCCTGCAGGTCCTGCTGCCAGCAGTGTCCAGCCGGTCCCTCAGCCAGGGGTGGGTGCCTGGGCAGGAAGAGATGCACAAACCCCCCCGGGTGTGCCCGTGTCTGCACACACACGGTGCATGTAGGGGGGAATATCTGTAGCTACCTGCGTATCTACACATAGATATGCATTTATTTAATGTTACATGGACCAGGTCCTAAGTGAAAACGTTGCCCACATAAATCCTCCACGTTGGAGACAGCTGTGTGGATGTTTCCACACCGTGAATCCCTGGGGAGGGGGACAGCATTCCCTGCCTTTAACGTAGCTGCGTTTTCCCAAGGTGTTATTTTCATTTTCTTCTTGAAATACTGATCTTTTTTTTTTCCCCCTGCTATCTCATCTAAGAAGTATAATGAGAGAATTTGTTGCCTTTACTTAGATCAAAAAAGGGAAAAAAAAAGAAGTTTGCTCAGTGAGATGGTGTGAACTGAAGTGGGGATGTACGATCCGCCAGGATTAGTATTTAATCTGTTGTCTCAAACAGGGCTTTTTACAAAGGCCTGGAGACATTTCATGAGCTGAGACGGATGATGAACTGGAAGTTTATTACTCTGCAGTTAAATCCAGTGGTACAGCAAGTTCACTTTTAAAAATACTCTCCAAGAAATTATTGTGCAGACACTTTGGTACAAACAACTGTGTCGTCCTAAACTTCATCTGCTCTTCACTTTTTTGCCAGCATAGTCAAAACAAAAAACCATCACTAGTGCAGACTGGAGGATACTGGGATAAAAGTGTTTGCACTGGGATAAAAGTGGTCCAGCAAAACAGAAGGAGCTGTACCAGTATAAAGTGCTTCATAGTGATACAACTGGTTTTACATCAGGACTTTTACCAACATCAAAGTTTTGCAATCTCCTCCCTGACACAACTCCGAGCCTTCTGAAGTGCAGAAGGTTTAATTTGCCTGGAGATAGAGACTGTTTGCTGAAGTTGTTTTCAAAACTGCCTAAACGCGTTGGGAATGCGACGTTAGGACCACGAGGACAGTGTTTGGGGCTGTGCAGACAGAGGGTAAATCTACTGAATTTGAAGGAGTGGCTCTGGATTTACACTGGAATAAATCCATCCAGAATCTGGCTTCTGTTCTTTAGACATTGGACTGAAACCAAATCAGAGGGAGGCGGTTGCAAGGAAGATCAGGGAGGTGCTGGCAGGACGTGGCACAGCACGTGTGGGATGCAAAGGTAAGTCAGCTTCTGTTACCAGTGCAAACCCATTATTTTATTCTTTCACTTTCCCTCAGAAGGAATTGGAGAATAAAAATTCAAAATTCTGTGTGCTTGTGTGAAGCCAACCACTGCAGGAAGTAACAAGGAAAAGAAGAAAATCCAGGAGAGCATTTCTTTCTGGAATAATGATCTAGTGGCTCACCCCAGGCCTTCCAACAGAGAGATCTTGACTTCACGTGCAGACAAACAAGGACCACAGTTTGATGAAATGTGAATTGAAGTCTGCCTTTAGATGCATGTCGTTTATTCACTTCTTACAAGTCTAAAAATATTACACTTGCTGTGGTCCAATCTGTCACATAGCACAGTGGTCAGAGGTTGGGCTTCATGGCTGTGGGGGTCTTTTCAACCCTAAAGGATTCTGTGGTATAAAAAAGGCTCAGTTTGCACCCACCAATGTCCAACTCAAACCCTTCAGCACCGTTATGGAAAAGTTCTTAGTTTTAGTGAAATTCAAGACCCTCTTGCTGACAATTCTCAACTGAGGACAGAGCTTTGGCAACAAGGAAAATTGGGACAAATTGTGAGGCGGGGCAGGAAACCTGGGGGAGCAAAACCACAGTGTCACTGACCCTGCTGTGACACCCAGCGAGAAGCTGGTCTGAGGGCCCCTCTTGGGAGGTCAGAACCCAGGAATTACAGCTCTATAGCTCCTCACACGACTTCCTAGGAGCAAAAATAATGTGTCAGGCTGTGAGAAGATGGGCACAAACCAGTAGCACTCATTCCCAGTGCATCGAGGTGGCTGGATCGGTGCTCTTGCTTGGGGACAGATGGCCTTTAAAGCCTGCTGTAATTGCAACATATTGATCTGGAATCTGTGATCAATACTGTCTTTATAGAGAGAATTTTAAATATAAATTGCATCGTATATCTGTTGGCGAAGACAAAAGGCCTGTGTGATGGAGATCCACCTCAGCTCCAGCCTGGGAGTTACGATGGCACAGGGAGAGGGCACGTGGCCTCAGCACAGCCTGGCCTTGGGGGGCTGAGCAGAGTCAGTTCTTCAATTTCTGCCAAAAAGCAGGCTGCCAGCTTCGTTCCCTTGTTTTTTAACAGGTTTGAGCCCAAATTAATATCCACAGCACAGCCAAACCACGGGCTGCCCTGAGCTGCTGTGCTGGAATGTTGGCTGGATCAGGACCTCAGGAACCAGCACAGAGCCAGCGTCCCCTCAGAGAACTGCCACCAGAGCTGCCCCAGGCCAAAACTCCCTTACTTCTGTATTTCCTGCTCACTCAGGGCAGCTTGTTTTCCATGGATGTTCCCAGTGGGAACATCCCTTTCTGTTTTAGGAACTGAACCATGGGTATGAATTAATCAATGAATATGGCACTTTATCAAAACATGATTAAGGAAAGGAAAAAAAGGCTAAAAATTAGGGAAACAATCCTTGCCATGGTAATGAGTAAGAGTTGACTCAATAGCCTGTAAAACTGGCTTGGAAGGCTTCAAACCCTATCCTGCTAATATATAATTATTGATTTTTAAAATGACTTTTTATATCCTCCCTGATCTCTAAAAAAAGCTAGGGAGGTCAGTCTTGTAAATACTTTTACAACTAGGTAATAAACCCCATGATAACTTGCATTGACAAGTAATTACTGGGCAGGTTTGTTAGTAGATTCTCAAAGACTTTTTTTTTTACCCAACAATTATTATTGTATTAATGACAGCCATTTTTAAAGTTAAGTGTCCTTCTCCCTCTCAGCTTAAATAATAAGAGCCTGGAAAAAACACCTGAGACTGATCCACTGAAATTCTTATATATTAGGCTCCAAAGGGATGCTAATTGCATCTCCCTCTTTTAAAATAGAACATTTTTTTAAAGGTGATATGGCTTATTTTGACATGGGTGGTGGTGGGAAAGGAGCTGTGGTTTCTGAATAAATCTTTCAAAGCAGGGTAACAATTCTCACTGCTTTATTGCAGTGCAGGAGCACAAACAGCTTGGATATGTGGTGTATCAATATGCCACTTGTTAATAAGCAAGGACGTGAATCATAAATATTCGGCTGTTTGATCACCAGGCTTTTAATTAATGTTTTGATGATCTCCAATAAGAATAAAAGTCAGAACGATAGATATTGAGTAGCTGCGACAGAGAAAAGATGCAATGATTTTCTGTGTTACCTGATTTATATGACAGATAAACTATCAACTCATCCAGTTCCGCACAGAGAGAGAGGAGAGATGTACATTTTCCTTTTTTTATATCATATTGTAAAAAAAAGAAATAAACCCCAGTTAATTCAAATGTGTACCTAAAACGTTCCCAGAGGACAGCGGTGCCGGCAGAACGAGCGAGGCTTAGCTCTGTGTAATGACGGTTTGTGGCCCCATTTTTAAATGAAGTAGCTGTTCCCAACACTTGCCTGTGCCAGAGCAAAGGCTCCTGAGTAGAACCTGCTGCTGGGATGGCCAGACCTCCCTCAGGGGGACTGGCCCTCCCAAAATCTCCCCGGAGGTTTGCAGCTCTGGGGTCACGGGTGCTGGCAAGGCAGGGCTGTGGTTTTTTTGCTATTCACCGGCCACGGGGCACCAGCAAAGCCTCTGTTCTGCCAAAATTGAGCAGCTGGTGACCCCAGGAGCCCCAGCCCTGGTTGCTGTGGGCACTCAGGGCCTCCCTTTTGTGGGAAGAGGCTCCTGGCAGCTGCCCATGTTGTCATCCGTGGGGCTCGGCCACGGCCACAAGGGACAAACCCAACTGCACAGAGGGTTCTACCAGAGCAGACAGCAAAACACCAGCAACAGGGCACAGCATCAGGAACTTCTCCCATTGGCTGCTGCAACAAGCCAAATATTTTTTTGATGCACCCAAAAAGCTTGGGGAAAGGAGCAGGCCTGGAGACACACACGTGGTTTCTCCCAAGCGGTGATTTACCGCGGCGCTCGTGGCCTTTGGGTCCGCGCCACAGGCCCCACCCTGGGCAACTTCACCGAATAACTCTGACCTGGGCTGTGCAATTTAACAGCTTCTGAGGAGCTCGATGCTAATGCATTGATTTTGCTTTAATAGAATTTTGTTGTCAATGGCCGGTGCTCAGCACGGCACAGGCTTCAATCTTAACCCATCTGAAGGCTCTGCTCGTTTCCAGTTGAGCTCCGTTCATTTCCAGTTGAATAGGTTAAGCAAAGACAGACCTCACTGTTCTCAATTCACTTTATGATCCTCCCATCATAAAAAATAATATCAGCACCTTGCTTTTCATGTCAGAACTACATTTGAGCTGCTATTCCCTATGCCCATGAGTAAATCCCATAAAAGCCGCCCCGTTGTACTGTCGCTATTTTTCCTTGTGGATGATTGATTGATGGATGAGTGCTGACACTTCAATGAAGCTATTTCGACTGCCATCTCAATCCGATGATGTGAGGGGTATATTTTCTGTCCATGCCTCATTACTTCAGAATGACATTCCTGGAACTTCATTTACTTTTTCCCTCCTTCCCTCAAGCGCCATATTTTTTCCCATCTAGGTTATGCATGCCATAAAAAAAGCAATTTGCTATTATATGTGGCATAAGGGCAACACTTTCCCTAGGAGGTAAATAAGAAGGGCCTTTTTTTTTTCCCCTCCATGTTGAGTTTAGGGATCATGTCAAAATTTCCCAAGCAGTGCCAAAACAGGCCCTTCTGCACAAGCCACGGGGAATGCAGTGAACATGTTCAGCCTGATTTTGTGAATGCTGCACTTCACTTATGTCCTTGAACATCGAAAACAAAACAACAGTAAAAGACACCCCAAAGCCCCCTCTTGTTTGAGAAAGAGCCTCTTCTCCACTTGTGCCTTGCATACTTTGAATATTTCATTGGCCACGGAATAACGATTTACAACTTGATCCAGACTTATTTTTCCTTGGAGAATAGGGGAAGTTCATCGTTAAATGCAGAGATGGATTTGTCTACTGGAGGTTGCTTTTGCTGAGCGAGAGTAAACAGGGCTGTGCCTGGTTTTCCAAGCAGTGCACTAGGAAACAGGAGACTCGTGACATTGGCATATCCTGGAAGAGTCTGGGAGTTGACTCGGGACCCGATTTTAATCTGTGTAATACAGTATTCCCGTTAATAATAATGTATAATTAAGACATCCGTTAAAAATCCATAATGTTAATTTAATGGAGAAAATCTAATACAGTTCTATTGGAATTTTTACGTTAAATTAACTTTAACGGGCTTTTAATGGATGTCTTAATTAGATCTCATTATTAACGTGAATATTCCACAAATTAAAATTGGGACCTCGAAGTTTTAATGAAAAAAGTTCCAAGCACAAATTCGGAATTGCCATCTTTGTAGCCCCCTTCTCCCCAGGTCCTGGTGGACTTGAAGGCACAGCACAGAACACGGACACCAGATTCTGATCCCATTTGTGGTGGCATAAATCCAAAACAACTCCATTGACTGCAACAGAGAGTTTCAGATTTACACTCACCTAACTGAGAAAGGAATTCTACTTTTCTTCTTTTATATCTATATATAGATACTTATATAGTGATATTTATATATAGATATAGCTATATTTATATAATGTTCAATAATCTAACAATAGTACTTTTGTTTAAAAATCCCTCCATCCCATATGTCTCGTCATAAACCGTAATGGAGATTTAAATATATATATATATCTGAGGACTAAAACAAACTGAAAATAATCCATTTCAAACAAATCTTTGGCAGCAACATGGTTAAGCATAACTATTTGAACAACTTGCACAGAAGATTAACATTGTTCAGAGGTTTTTTGGCTCAGAATCTGTTTTAACTTAATAATTCTTGTACTTACTGTGATGTATTGATCCCTAGTGCAATGACTGGATTGGGCAACCCAGGTGCAACAGTAATAGCTGCACAGAATAGAAACATTTCCTTTAGACAAACTATCCCAAAGGGGTTATAAATAGGAAATGGACATTACCATGAAAAGTAAAGCTTCCAAAGTGACTGCATCTCGTGTAGCACACTTGGACATTAAACTATGAAGAATTTTTTTTTTTCCTGTCAAGTGTTACAAATTGACGAAATAAGTACATCAATGTTCTCAGTCATTATCTTACTTCAGTGGCACTTTGTTTCAGTGACAGCAAAAAGGGACAGTGGAGACCAGACAGCCCCAGTGCAGTTTATCAATGAAAATCTAATATTGTCCATAAGCAGGGGAGTGGAAATCAATACTTCATTACCAAATTGTTAGTGAGGATGAAGAAGAATAGCAGGAGTTTTTTTGGCAGTCTTCTGGGTCCGGGTTGCTGTGAGTTCAGTGTCAGGGCCGGAGTGACGTGCAGGGCTGGGCGGGAGGCTGGGCTGGAGAGCTGGGACTAAGGCATTCGTCCTGCAAGCACAACAACAACAGCCACTGTCACCAGGTTGTACTGACTATGTACCCTCAGCCACAGAAATTCCTGGAAATGAGTCAGCTTTGCTTTACTTGGTCCACCCACAGGCTCACGGAAAGCAAGGACACACAGGTGGGGACAAAATCCCGGCTCCTTGTGTCCGTAACTGCACAGGGATTAGTTGGCACACTCCAGCTGGTGCTGTGGCTCTGCCTGGTGCAACAAGCACTTTGCATCTCTGCTTTCCCCTCGCGTTGCTTAAGCCAGAACAAGGAACTCCTTTCTACAGCCAGCCAAGAACATACTCTAAAATCCTCATGGTGCTTTGGACATCTCAGTACCCACATGGTGTTCAGTTACTGAGTTATTTCTGTTGTTGTGGCACTTCCCCAGCATTAAAAGCCACTGTTCTTCCAGTGGACCTTTTCCATTCCGCAGCTGCTAAAAGTGCTAAGTGACTCAAGTTGTGAAGTTACTGCTACACAGAGACGGAGGGGGCTTGTTTTATTTAATTTCAAGATGTGGGTTTAAAAGTTCAGCCCAAAGTTGAGTTCTGTTTTGCTTATAACCTAGGAGAAAGACACTGAGAAAAGCAGGAGAAAAAAAAAACAACTGGAAAAATAGGGTGAGAAACGGGGCAGGCAATAAGTAGAGTGAAAGTCAATCTGGAGAGAGCACAGAGGAAAAAAAAAGACCAGCAGTGGGCAAAGAGAAATACGTTACTGAAAAATATATTATCTGTTCAAGGCCATGGATAGTTCAGCAAACACAACTCAAACCCTGCGGTGTGTTCCCTGTGTTCTGGCTAAATCAACTGGAAATTCAGTAGCAGCTTTATTTAAAGTAAAATAAACTCAGCTTCTCAAAAAATTCCATATGAAAACAAAAAAGTCCATTGACTTCATGCTACTTAGTTTATAATTTGGTCTGTTTTACAATATCTTCACCTTTTCAGTTTTCACAGCGATGCTGAGTTTTGCACTGGCAACCCAAACCTGCTGTGGAGAAACTGTTGGAAGGGAAGAAAAAGTTTTGGCAGCTGAATGCGGAGACTTTTGGCAACTGGGGATGCATGGAAGTCAGTATGAAATTGTGGTGAATGCCTTAAATCATTATTCCCACTTAAAATACATTAAAAGCAACCTGTGTTGACACTTTAAAATGTTGTCTTTAGGTTTCAGGGGTAACGCTCCGGAGCCATTCACACCTTGCAAAGCCATTATTTTTCACTGCAGAAGGGCAAAGCTGTGCCAGTTTACACCTTGCTCAGACTAGAAAGAAATCCAGAGGCCTTGCTATTGTAAGGCCTGGAGCTGGAATAGAGCAACACCAAGAGCTGCTGTGGCCAAGTTCTCGCTGAGGAATCACCTCTGCAAACGGTCCAAGTGCAGTCCCCGGGGGTGGCTCAGGAATTTGGCTTCACCTCTCCAAGCAGATCTTTGCAGCCCTCACCAGGGCGGAAAACTACCTGTGAGATGCCACCTTAGTCCTGCCTTGGGTCATACCAAGGCCTGAAACATCTGCCTCCCTCACGGATGTGGGACACCAACACCATGGGCTGGTCCCACAGGGGACAACAGGAGGGGCAGTGGTGACACAGCTCAGTGCAGCAGTGGTGGCTCTTGATTAGCTCAGCTCTGCCTCCAGAACATCATTAGGACAATTAAGCAGCATGTAGAGAGCTAAATCTGGGAAGGAGTCCTGAAGTTACTGCAGAGCACTGGTTCCCTGCCGGAGGGAAATATTTATCAGGGGCTTGGATTGGAAGAATGAAAAGCCAAACTCCTGCCTCCTTTTCTTCTTGTTCCATTGTGAGGCAGGCCCTGAGGTTTTGGATTAGATCAGCTGTAAATTCAGCATAGCAATATTCCTGGTCACTCCCATGCCACAAGGGGAGCATGCATAGAGCACTGTTAGCCCAGGGCACAGCTCTTCAGAGGCACATCAGTCAGGGAGGAGATCCACAAGAAACTCTTCTGGCAAGAAATAAACTTTTAAGGCTCAGTGTCCATGTACTTGACTAATGGTAACATCTATGCACAAGTAAAATCAATTGGGACTTGGCATTGATTTCTATGGGATAAGTACTTCACCCCTAAGGTCTTCTGGCCAACTGAAGTCTCCATCCTTGTGGTTTTCTTTTTCTTTTTTTTTAATTTTATTGATACCTCTGCAGGCTGGGACAGGACTTTGGGAAATTAATTAGTGTGAGGCCTGATCAATAGAGGTCATAGTTTATGTATTTCATTATCAAGTCTGTAAGAGATTCAGGGAGTATGTGGAGAGCTTGTCACCTACAGTCAGGGCACAGCCACTTGGATGTTCAAACAGCACTTGATGGGCAAAGTCTGCTTCTTCCTGGGCATTTGCTGAAATGCAATTCAATCTGTACCATAAAGAAAGCTCCATCATTTAAATTGTTATGAAAATGGAGTTGAAGGTGTCCGTTGTACTGATGTGTTGTACAGCGTGTGTGAAATATCAGTTGTGGATACTGAAGCTTTGCTTTTATTTAACACTAATTACCAAGCCATCAACAGCTGTAAAGTCGTATCTGTTTGAATGCAGATGTGTCAGGACTCGGGATTCCTTCTAACAACAGCCTTCCCACTCCTTGTCCATGGCACAGCCTCCCTCTCCTCATTCAAACCTTGCCATGAAAACACAGCTGCAAAACCCCTGAAGTAGGAGCTCTCAGACACGTCCGCAGCCCAGACAACTGCCAAGGGCACAGCAGCAGCTCGTGGGCTGTGTCCAGCCTGGGCTGGCTCTGGCCACTCAGCTGGGTCCTGCACAGCTCCTGCTTCACAGAGCCACACTCAGCGTATCCTCACACATCCCAAACCACTCCTTACACATTCCAAACCACTCCTTACACATCCCAAACCCTGTGCATTCTCTGCTCTCTCTGGTGTTTCCTTTTCTCTTTTCTCCACGGTCACACCAAGGAATGACGTGGCTTATCGGGGTTAGGACAGAGTATCCCAAAGAATATGCTGAGTTGGAAGGGACCCACAAGGATCACTGAGTCCAACTTTGGTTTTTTTAAGTGGATGGCCCATACAGGGATCAAACAACCTCAACCTCAGTGTTATTAGCACCCTGCTCTGACCAGCTGAGCTCATCTCAGGACATGGGCTGCCTGCTCAGAGGAAGGTTTCCAAGTCACAGAATCATGGAATCATAGAATGGTTTGAACTGGGAGGCACCTTAGAGATCATCTCATTCCAACCCCCTGCCATGGGTTGGAACTAGACCAGGTTGCTCCAAGCCCCATCCAACCTGGCCTGAAGCATTTGCAGGAATGGGGCATCTGCAACTTCTCTGGGCAATCTGTGCCAGTCACCACCCTCACGGTGAAGGGTTTCTTCCGTATATCTAATCTGAATTTCCCCTCTTTCAGTTTGAAACCATTCCCCCCTGTGCTGTCACTCCTGACAAAGAGGCCCTCTCCAGCTTCCATGTAGGTCCCTTCACATAGTGGAAGGCTGCTGTGAGGTCCTTCCAGTATCTGAAGTCCTTTGCTTTGGGGTTACTGTCACCGTCTGCTTTTTGGGATCTCCAGAAACACCAACCTTCTCAGTGGCTGCTCCAAGGTGTGGTGGAACTCCAGAGCCAGGTGGATGACAGCAGGCTCCTGTGTTTATAGTGTGTTCTTTGTATTTCCAGATCTTTGCAAATATCATGTCACCATCTCCTATTTATGTAACAGCATAATAAAAATGACAATTTTCATCTGTGATCCACCCACCTCAGCCCATGGGAGTCTGTGGATCAAAACTTTGTCAAGCTGCAGCTGCACCTGTAGTAATAAATTGCAGGACTCTTTAAAGGCCACGTAGGAAGACACAGACAGTCCCTTTGTGGTTACCAAACATGTTATCTCTAGATGTCATTTTTGACCTACTTTTGCTAGATTTTTGCAGCAGCGGAAAATCTGTTCCTTAAAGAACCATCCTTACCTAGATAGTAAGAAACCAGCAAATCTGGATATATTTTATTTCATTTAGGACTCCTCTCACCATGAATTACAATATTACAGGCTGTAAATGCCTTCTCGTTACCCATAATTATAACTAAAATTATATCAATCTAAACAGTAACTACTCAAATGATTCATCCTGATTGGGAGGAGCAGGCTCCCTTGAGTTATCCCTGCCCATCCATTTTAAAGCCTTGAGCAGGAATAGCTTTCCAGAAGGTCATTTAGCAGCACATTAAATAAATAAACAGAACATATTTGTTTCAGAAAACACACTCCGGGAGGGTGGGAAAGCATTTGGGGAGAGGTAAGAATAACCCTCATGAAAAGTAATACTTTCAGCTCTTCTTCATCCTCTCTGAGGATGCAGCACGCACCCAGGGACAGGCAGAGGCTCCATGTGGTGCCAACAGGGAAAGGTCCCTCGTGTTCTGCACACTGAAAGGTGCCACAAGCCACCGCAGTCACCAGAAGGCTCCTGAGCCTCTCGTGGCCCTGCAGAAGCCACCAGTCTTTGCATATTCCACCTCAGCCATCAGTCACACAAAGAGGGAAGTGTGGAAATGGGTCTCCTTTACTGCAAAACATATTTCTGTGCCGTGATCCAAGCTCATGAGAGTGTGGGACAAGGCAGAGGAAAAGAAATGTGGGCTCTAGCTCAGATGTTCCTGGGGTGTGTCTGCCTAAACACAAAACTCACTGTGGTAACACCCAGGTGGAGGAATTTAGAGTCCTCATTGCCTGGGCTGATGGAAACTACATTTAATAAAACCTCGAGGTCATTAAGTTGCATTTATCTCAGAAAACTCCTTGTTGAAGACACTTTGTTATGAGCCAAAGGCAGGTGAAAAGCCTCTGGATTTCAGCAGCAGGACCATCAGAGCCCACATCTGATCTGAGCCTGCACCTTCTCTGTGGGAGGTCGGAGAAGTTCTGCTGCTTTACCTCGCAAGGGTTTTGCAATATAAAAGAAGAATCTGCTTGAAATCTGCCAAAACAACCCCCAAACCTTGCTTTCAGAAACTTCCGCTACCTGTGTCTGTAGTTTGTGTGACAGGTCTGTTAGCTGTGGCCCTGGCTGAGCAAAACTGCTAAGGAAATGTGTCTTGGTGTTGTGCACAGTGCAGGGAACACAGTGATCCATCTCTGCCAGGAACTGGGACCAATGGCACCAAACACCATGGCTGGGCTGCACAGGTACAGCAATGCTGACATTTTAGGGCCATGCCTGTGCAGGCCTTTATCAGTCCTGCCACCTGAGACCTGAGAGAGAGATGCAAAAATTCTCCTGAGTATATATTATATCTTATGTACAAAACTAACTGTATTTTTATATGTAAAAATACCCATGTATTTCTGGACACCAAGCAGCCCAGTCAGAGCTATGGATATGTGCAGCAGTGCCCAGCTCACGAGGGTTCTCAGACATCCCTGAACAAACACCTCCAAATCCACCTGGACAACGTGGTTTGTGGGAGCCCTGACACCTCAGCACGAGCCCTTCCCAGAGGGGTGGCAGGTTCTGCTGCTGCTGACCAGAAAAGGATCTGGGAGTGTTTTAAAAGCAAGAATGATGAGGCACATCCCCAAAAAGCCAGAGGCAAATGAAAGGTACAGTAAGGGTGGAGGTGACCCCCATCCCTCTCTCTGCATGTGTCCGCTCAGCAGAGCTGGCTGTACAGAGCTGTGGGGCAGGGGGCTCTTTAGGCAGGGAAAAATCAGCAGTAATATCTGTTTCTCCTGATAGTTTGGGCAACTCAGAGCTGTGCATGGGCCCAGGAAGCTGAGGCAGTAATGGTGCAGGAAGGACAAGCAGCTCAGCCCCTCCTCAGTACTTGAAGGGAGCTGGCAAGAAAGGTGGAGAGAGATTGTTTCCAAGGGCGTGGAGTGACAGGACGAGGGGTGATTGGCTTCAAACAGAAAGCAAGTAGGTTTACATTAGATATTTGAAAAAAACTCCTTTACCCTTGATCCCAGTGTGGGCCTCGAGGTGACACAGGATACACAGGTTCAGTGACAAAGAGCACAGGTGATGTCTCACAGGTACAAAGGTGTATCCCGGTCCCCATGGTTACACCAGTTTCCTGGTGTAACTGGTGCCCCTAATTGCTTCTGCACGTGGACAAAGCCCAGTACAGGGGTGTCTGGATGGATCACAGGCTTGGAAAGAGAAAAAAAAGTGCGAAAGACCAGTTCATTTTTATTTTTTCCCATAAATAAAGTATAGCCATCAAGTCCCAATGTATTTGGGAGCACATGTTATTGACAGCCTATTCTTGGAGAAAAGAAAAAAAAAATAAACTGGATTTTTTGGCAAAGTTTCCTAAAGATTAAATTGTTCATTGTACAGGGCACCATCTGCCCTTGGAGAGAGATTTAGTTGATGGCAGCTGCAACCAAAGTGTGGAAGATAAAGCTGAATTTCTGGTTTCTTTTCAACTAGCAACTGTCATTACAGGTCACATGCAAACTGTGTTATTTTCTGTGACAAGCAGGTTCTGTAGACTTGGGTGCTCGCTACATTTTAAACTGCCACCTGTATAGATCCCAGACAGAAACAGCTTTTGTAACACACCTTGAAATACGTGAATTTAGAGCCGATAAGACAAAACAATTATGGATCAACCATCTGGACACTGGTCGTGGGTCCCAGTCCCAGGTTTACACGGAGGGAGATGAACTTGTGGGTTACATAAAGGTAGATGCCCTCTATTAATTCGGTTGCTTAAAAAGGCCAAATTGTCCTTTACAAGTGTTCACTCAACTGTTGCATAATTCCTCAACTGCCTCCTTGTTTCCCTTGTGGTGTAGTTCCCAGTTAGATTAAACTCCACATTTTTTAAGCCCTGAAGAGAATTTCTAAATCACCAAACCAGAAGCTGTTCCTGGTGGGTTTTTCCCCCATCCCACCTACGGGCTGTGATATTAAAATGTTTCGATTCACTGGCAGGCAGCAAAGGCCACTTGAGAGTGGGGAGATGCTGATCTATCTCTGCATCTGAGCTACTTAAATACTAGACAAAACTTGTACTGGTTAAAGCAAACCCCTCCAGGAAGGGATCTGTACCTCTTCCCTCTCTCCTGAACACTTTCACAGGAGAATGATGTTCCCTTTCTCCTTTGAACAAAACGGGAGGGGAGAAGTTAAGAGCACACTGGTAGATTTTATTAGGACTAAGAAACAAAGCAAAACAAAAAAGCAAACCCAAAGCTCTTCCCTTTCATCCCTGCCTTTCTATGAAAATGCCTTCATATTTCCAGGCTTGCTGACAATATTTCAGGATGGTACATCACACACCGTCTCGTCTGGAACAGCAGACATTGTCAGTGCTGGGAGACAACCACTCTCTGGTTTGTACTTCACAAAGATTCTGTATAAAGCATTTCTATAGAAAAAAAGAGTTTTGAAATTTGTGAGTCTCTTAGCCTTTCAGACAAGGATGAGTTCTGGTTAATTTTCTTCTGATGATTTCCACATTTTCTGCAAGAAAAACAACAGCTACTATTGCCTTAAGACAGACTGAACTAGTTGTAACATGCCTAGATATAAGACATCTTTCTTTTTTTTTTTCATGTGGAAGAATTTGCAGGACATGGATTTGTTCTTGAGTTTATTCTGTTCAGTTTAACTTTTGGTCTTCTATCCCATTTTATCACAGCAGAATGGGATCATATTTTGAAACAGAAACTGCCACTGCTGGTAGGTTTTTAACCAATCTGGTGTGATTAAATCCATGCTTTTGGATAGTAAGATTAATTTTAAAAATGGGTAGAAACTTCGTCTTTCCAACAGGATATTGTTCATCATTTCAGGTGTCAGTACATCTGTCTGATAGCCCCGTGAAGTGCCCAGACCATCCAAGCCAAACCTCCTTGGGAAGGCTCCCACTTCCATGTCTCTTTGCTGCTGCAGAACAGAACCCCACTCACCCCTTGCCTCTCCTCAGGGAGATGCACCTTTTTCCATCCATGACCTGACTCAGCTCAAGTGCTTTCAGGATTAGGCCCTTTGAAGAGACATCCAGAAAAATGCTTAAAAATCCAAGACTATGCCTGGTTGGGTTCCTTTTTGCAGAGCATTAATGGGTGGGAGGGGAGGCTGCTTGTGTGAATTAGCGTGTGATCTGCTGCCTTCTCCTTTCTTTGTGAGGAAGCGCTTCAAACACGAATTCCCACCTTAAAACCCAGCCCCGCGCACTCGGCGCGAGCTGCGAGTAAATCAGCGGCTCCGCGGTGCCAGGGCTGCACGGGCTCTTCTGCTGCTGATTTATCTACAAAATATATCACATGCCACTTACTTGAATTAGGATCACGGGGAGAAGGGAATCATTAGAGAGTAGAAGAAACTCGAACGCATAAAGAAAACTTATCCGTTTGTCTCCCGCGCGCCGCCTGTTTTATTTCCTCTTCAGGCACTGACAGCGCTGATGAGGCAACGGGAGCTGTAATCCTGAGCAATCGCTTTTGGGGGGAGCATCGTTAGGGTTGTACACGCTTGACACAGCAAAGCTTTGGATTTCCAGACAGGCCCTTTGCCCTGGTCACTGCCAAGTGTTGGGAGTGCTGGGAGGTGAAGGCACAGCCTGGGGCGGGGCTCTCACTCCTGGTGCTGTTTGCTTTGCTCTCAGAGTGCCTTGAGAAGCCAGGTAAATTAGACTTGGAGGAAGGGACACTGCATCTTTGAGTAATGAGGCTGGGAAACAGGGAACACATTTTCCACTAGCTCATGTCTCACTGTATGGCATTCTGATTTCCTGACACTTCATAATAAATCATTGCTTATCACTCACATGGGAACATAACATGGTTCAAGTTAAGATTCGTTAGTGATTGTAAAGAAGAAACATGAATTGCTGTATATCAGGGCTTTTTGATCATCTTTCTGTCCACTGCAGGTGTTTTTTTAATCGGAATATTTACAGGAACCATTGTTTGAGGCATAAATAAAAAGGAGAAGAAAGAGCAGAAAATATGAATAATGAAAATGAATTTATTTGTCTTATTTATGTGTTTATGTAAACATTTGGCAATTGCTTTTCACAGCAGCTTGTATTCAGTGTCACAGGCTGCTGCACCAACATAAGTTTCTAAAGCTGGGATTTTAAATATATATGTGTATGTGCGTATATAAAAAACCCTAAATGCCAATACATTCATTTTCTGGAGAAGAAGGTTCTAGCAAACATATCCAGAGCCAATTTGCTTTAGCATGGCTGCCACAGGGACAAGAGAGTCCGACCCTGCCCTGCAGTGCTGGACCAGCAGCACAGTGGGAGTGGAAACGTGGTGGCATCGTCCCGGAGGTGAGGGAGAGGCTGGATCCTGTAACTGGGGTGTCTGGGCTACTCCTGCAGCCGTTGTGTGTGGCCAGGGATCCACCAAATGCTTAGGAAACGGGGATTCAGTTCAGTGTGAGGGATATGTGAGAGGTGGGGCAGCCTTGTTCCGGTCCCTGCAATGAGCTCAGGGATGGCAAATCCCGAGCTCGGACGGGACACGCGCTGGGGGAGGAACAAGTGACAGGACAAGGGGGAATGGCCTCAAGCTGTGCCGGGGGAGGTTATTGGACATCCGGAAAAATTTCTTCCCTGGAAGGGCTGTCCAGCCCTGGCACAGGGTTGGAGTCCCCATTCCTGGAGGGATTTAAAAGCCCCGTGGATGTGGCACTTGGGGACATGGGTCAGTGTTGGCCTTGGCAGGGCTGGGGCATGGTTGGACTCGGTGGTCTTTGAGGGCTTTTCCAGCCTCAAGGATTCCATGATTCCATGTATCCAGCTCTGTACTCAGGCAGTTCACTGCCTTCTCTGACCTTCAAGGGATGGATTTTTTTTTCCGTGTGCTGCAGTTCACAACTTTTTCATCAGCAGTTTAGGGAGAGGGTGAAAAGCTTATGGGTTTACAGATGGTGTCAGTAGAGCTTTAGGGGAACAGTGAATTTCATATAAAAAGACCTAAAAACTGAAAAAATGGGAGCTCACTTAAAGAATTGCAACAAATGTGCAGAAATTTTCACAAGGAAAAAAAATTAAAATTCGATTCCTTCCCTTGTGTTACAAATAGTTTTACTTTAATTTGTTTCTGTATCTTTTGGGTCTGATTGTGGGAAGTACCTAAAACTTTGGGATAACCCGAGAGAAATCAGATAAGGTAACTATTTGCTGCAACTACAGCTTTGATTATTCCCCCTTCAGTAATTTGCTATTTACTACATTAATCAGCTATATAATGTGTCATTTCTACTGCTCCCTGGCTGAATAATTTCCAAAACTACAAACAGCTTTCAACATAGTTGCCAGACAGGCGCAAATTAATACTTTCAGAAATTCTTCCTAGAAATATTCCCAGGAACAGAAGCTTTCACACCCTCTATTTGTGTAAAGAAAATAGAGTTGGGTTAAGAAAAATTGCCAAATGATTATTTTGGGCAAATTCTTGCATATATTTTTTCTGGTTTTATATAGATTTATGTATATATTATGCATTATAAAAATATAAAGTTTAGAATATAAGTAGCTTTGGGAGACAAGGTGGCAATGGAAGTACATATGGAATTAACCCTTTGCAGGATTAGGGGCTTAATTTAGTAGTTACAAAAGGAGGGATCTGATCTGCTTTTCCTGAGGCAAATAATCCCCTTGATTTGTGGGACATCCTGTCTGAGCAAAATGGCAAATGGCCAAGGGACTGTAAATTCAGCCACCTGATCCACCTGATCCCTCTCCCTGACACTCCAAATTCCAAGTGTTTGTGGAAACACTGGCTTCTGGCTTTGATCCCCATCCTGCTCTCCTTAATTCAGTTTTCCTTCTTGTGTTCATGGTCAGGTCCCTGTCAGACTTTCTCTTGTGCTCAAAAAGTCCCCAAACCCTTTACAAGAAATGCATTATGCACAAAAAATGTGAAATCCCCCAAATATCAGGTTTTCAAAAGAAAAAAATTCTGTTCTGGTAAACCACAATATAAGATGTTTTTATTTTGTCTTACTTTTCACCTACCACCAACAGATGATTATAGACAAGAATTAAAGCCCCCAACTCTTGAGCAATAAAAAATACACTGTTTTTCTAATATATGTGACACAGGCTCTTAATCTGCTCTCACTTGAAGTGGTGCAGTGAATGGGAATATTCTCCATTTCTTTTGGCTTACACTAAACTGGAATTTTTGCCCCATAAGCTTCCTGTAATTTTTGTTAGTGGAACTGCCTTCGTCAGCATTCTGAATATTTCCCCATGGAAATGGTATTAAAAATCAGCACATTTGCCCTACGATCTCACATTTTATCCTTGGGAAATGAGGACTTATGGTAGGGGTTTTTTTTGTTGTTCTCTCTTTCTGTAGGAAAATGGCTTAATAAAAATCTCAAACAGAGCCTGGAATGAGACGGTCTATCTTCAAAATGTTAATTCTCTCGCAAACCGTGCCTGGGTTAAAAACAGATATTGAAACAAGGGAATAAATATTTGACAATGCTGTTAAGGCAACTTTGCTAACGATTTTTGAACAACCTCCAACTGAGGTCTAAATGTCTGCAATATCCATAAACAACTCTATACTGTCCAATTAGGGAGACAAAGACATAGAGTCCTGTCAGGAAGATTTGCATGGCTAAGTGTCTGAGATCACAGAGACGATGAGGGATCGTTGGGAGTGATGGGGGATGCACACAACGGATGACTATCATTAGGATATTACAGAGGCTTACACCTTCCCAATTACTGGCAGGATTCATTAGTTACTGTTGCATTTCCCTAATAGAATCCTCTCTCTTGGCTTATCACCACCTTCCCTCTGTCTACATAAACCCACAACTCAGCAGTCGATCACCTATGAAAAATTAGACGGTGGAGCTTCCAGTGGCCTATTTAAAATGAAAAGGCAACTGAGTAAGAAATAAAGAACAAAAAAAAAAGAAATAAAAATCAGGGCTGTAATGCAGATACGTGGGAGCTACAGGAGAGGCATCAGATGGGTTCGGAATTCTCTTTCTATTGAACTCTTTGAGGGGAGAAAAAAAATCAGTGGCAGCTGCAGAGAGCAGCATCATGGTGGGTTTAAAAGCACAATGAAAGTGTTTTACAGGGCTGTACGTACACACACGAACTGGAGGCAGATTGCAAAGTGACAATTACTTAAGGCCTGCTAGGCTGAAGTTTCCCAACTAAGATTGGTGAGTATTGCAGGGGCTCGATGCTGCTGCAATCGGCTCAGCCCCATTAACGATAATGGTGTGAGCATTTCCACGCTGTCATCATGTTACTATCAACAGCATTATCAGTATCAACTGCTTCTACAATTATGCACAATGCACAATTATGCTCTTCCTGCACAAAGACTTAGCAACCACCAAACTCGTTTTCTTTTTAAATACACTGAAAAGAGCGTAGATTTCAATCCTTCATCTGCTCACAGATGAAACAACATTTCCAAATCATCACTGATAGCATTTTTTTCCTCCCATTCTAAGGATGGCCAACTGTTCTCAGCGATTTCTATTACATTTCCTACCTATTATTTCATGTAATGGCATTCCTTAAATTTTAAATTAGCTTTGAAGAATAAAAATAATTGAATTCCTGCTGTTTTGTGTACATAGAGGGTGACAGGAGCTAATGTGATAATTTAAACTGTAAATGAGTCTTCACTTTGTGTTCATTAATTACAGCTAATTACTGAATTACAAACCTTCTTGGTTAGGCACTGTTATGTATTCATGTAGCATGTTGGATTTCCAGCTGGTAGAAAACTGTTTTATAGACTTACAAGCTGACACACCAAGCTACTGCTGAAACAATTCCGCTTGAAAAATAAAGGCAGGGTGGCGAGCACGGAACCCCTCCTGCTCTTTGAATTAAGGGACTGATGAGAAACAGGGCTGCAAACCCGAACCTCAGGTGAGGCAGGATCTGGTGGGCATAATTAGGAAATGCTCGCTGTGTCTGGTGGGCAGAAACGCGGTGGGTGAGGGGTGTGAGCAGGCTATACTCACACCTGTTTTACACCAGTGAATCCCCGGATTTAAGCAGTTATTCTCTTTCCAGAGGCACAGCAGAGAGACAGAAATGCCCCTGCAAATGGGGCCAGTGCTCCCAGCACTGAATCTTCAGCTCCGCTCCCGAGCAGCGGGATGGTAATAGAAAACTGAACATCCCGGCAAATGTGCATTGTATTCCATACGTAAGTGCTCATTGTTCCTCGCTGAAGGATCGTCTCCAGCGCTGTAGGGCTGTCTTGAGCATTTACTCAACATGCTCTGCACTGAATGGTTCTGTCCAAACCTCTCCTTTGGATCCCTTTTGTCTGCTGATGCTCTGTATTGAAGCTGAATGCAGGAGTTGAAGTCTCTGTCTCTGCAAAGTGAGCAGGAGGAGCCCCACAATGACAAAATCAGCCATGTTAAGGCTTTACGAGCTACACAGCTCAGTGCCCAGAGAGAGAACTGTGACAAGTGGCAAAACAAAGAAACCAAAAACCTCACCCACATTTCTGATAAATACATAGGAACAGAGATGCAGGCATACACCAGCAATTTCATTTTCCACTGGTTTCATGTCTTTGGTTCTTTTTTAATAAAATAGGCCAACCAGACAGCACGTTGCTGTCACCATCTGACCCACACCAGCACAGGTAACCCCAGCACAGCTTCGTGCTGGAAGCAGCAGAGATTGCAAGAAACTACTGAGTCAAATAATTACATTAAAACTGTTTAATTAAATTACTCCATGACCCGCTTGGTCTTCCAGGCTGGGGACTGGGAAGACACAGATCAGGGGTCCAGTGCTGGGCGTGGAGAGCAGATCCTTCTCGGAAGAGCCCAGTGTTTTGTATGGTCTGTACTGGAAGGGTTTAGCTGAATAATACATAAACAGCCAGAAAGGAAGAGCTGGATCCTCAGCTGATGTAAAACTGTGTAGCATCATTAATTTCAGGAGAGTTCTGTTGATTCACAGCAGCTGAGGATACGGCTCAATAGGTTTGTAATAATAAAGACTTTGATGAGAGGCCCCTGAAAGCGGTAACACTAATGTGTGACTGCTCACATAAACACCAGTTCAATGACAAGGCTTTTCTGCCTAAGAACCAGTCTGTGTCTTCAGGTTTAATGATAAGTACTAGTCTTTTGTCCTTAAATAATCATTTTCATCTGGAGAATGGCAAAGTGACTTGTTCTAACACCAACAGAAATTCAGCAGTAGGCTTCACAATGGGATTCGTGTCATGTCCTATTCCCTCATCACCTTCTCGTGCTGCCTCTTCTCTTTCAGGGTACAAAAAGAGATGGGGAAACCAGGGCAGAAAAGATGTGCAGACAGAAATTCCTTTCATTCTGTGGGTAGTAACTCCCTGCTATCATAGAAAGATAATGACTTTCATTAATCTTCTGTAGGTCTTTAATCGAAGGGTTTTTTTTCACTCCACACACAGACACTACTTAAATGCTACTATATGTGAAGTAAAAATGAGAATCCTTGATATCAGATACACAAAAATGGAGTGAGAAGTAGCACCCTGCAGCACGGTACCTACAGAAACTCAACATGACCAAAGGGCTGCTGTTCAGGAAGCTATCAGCCCCATTCCCAGCAGTCTTCCACCCAACTTGTTTTCATGTCCTTTTTACTCTCACAGCCTCCAACATGCAAATTTATACTGCAGCTAAGCATTTCAAGTGTGCCAGAGGGAAGCAGGGGACTCGCACCTATTGGTAGATCAGTGCACTAATGCCCTTTGGCTTTTTTTCCCCCCTCTTTTTTAACACAAAGGCTGATTACTCCATCAGTTGAACAACTTGGAAGGAATGACAAGGAACTAACAAGAGTAACACTGTATTTTCTGTTTGTTTTCTTCCCTTGCAGTGGTGCTAATTAGGAGTTCTTGATATGGAGCTTTAGGGAATGCTGATGAGAAGCACACAAAAGGCTGAAGAGCCTCTTCTGTAGAGCACTGGATGCAGCCAAACACAGCATCCTCTCGATTGCCACTGCCCTGATCTCCCACACTGTCTCAGTTTTTGGGATATTATGGCACTTACCTTTTAAAGGCAGTACAGACCAGCCCAAACCCTCCCTTAGGGGTGAGTAATATCATAGTCACACACAGCTTGTCATAACAAAACAGATTTTCAAGCAGAAATATCAAACCTGCTTGGTAGTGGTGGGAAGGGAGGCAGGAATGAGGTGGGAATTTATCTTTAGAGGGGCTCTGTGCTGCCTGTGCACCCCTTCACCCACAGGGCATGGGCTGCTCCGGGTGGGAGTCATTACTCACCATCCTTCATCCTTCAAAAACCTGCCTCCCTGGAACGTGCCTGGTTCCAGCCCTTTGGGCAGGCAAGCCTCAGACACTGGGGAAAAGGGAGACCCTGCCCTAACTTCCCAAATGCCACCAACAACAGCTTTTCCTTCAAAGACTTTCCCCCCTTCTTGGACTCGGGAAGGGGTCATGGGGATGGAGGCTGGGAGGGAAGGACGGCACCTCTTTCCCATTCACCAAGGTTTGATTCTCTTTATGAGCATGATCCGCCAATCCGTAATCAAGGGTTAATTTCACAGCTCACTGCTTCATCTAGCATAATATCCATTCAGACTAATTAAATCTGTCTAATAATGTGAGTGTCTTTGTCTTTGTTCTTTCCATTCTTTGTTTTACACCCTTCACATCTCATCTCCAGAACTACACGCCATCACACTCTGCTTGACAAGCAGAATCCATCCCTAAAATTAAAACATTCCTGACCTATCTGCGATGACAAGGCAAGCAAGCTTCACAGCGCTGCGGCCCATGAAGGGAGCTGACACATTTGTTTTTAATTTCAAAAGAGTAGAAAGTGAAGATCTGACCCTGTCAATCAGGCCCTGTGACAAGTTTAATCATTGCTGCCCCACAAAAATCACGGCTAAATAGGAATGCAAATAATGTATCACAGGGCTCTTATAAATGCTAATCAAGGAGAAGTAATCAACTGACAATTTCACTGATCTCCTTTCTGAAGAAGTCAGTCAACGCACTGTCTCTGGACCACAAAGAGAAGAAAAGACAAAAGGCATAGATGCCGTTTCCCAAAAAAAACTATCCTTTTTCAGGGCTTTCTTTTTCTTTTTTATAGAGGAAAACAGAGAATTCACTCTTTTTGATCCTCCACCGAACTTTAAAGCAAAGCTGTTTCTCAGGAACTTGAACAGTTATATGTCAAGTGTACTTTATTAACAGTACCCTCCCAACCCAGAGACAGCACTTGGAAACTTCTGCTAAAATAAAAATCTTCATTTGTCTTTGTCATTCATCCATCTTCAAAATTCTTTTCCGTCTTAACAGCTTCTGTCCTCTACGGGCAATATATTTAGTGATATATGAAGTTTTACAAGTGGAAAGCTAATAGTTGAGCTCCCACTTTTTTTCCTAGCAGCTCCCCTCCCCCTAAACTGAAAAAAGAAATATCTAGCTTGGGATTTATTTCAGAGTAAAGGGTTCCTTCAGCACTAGGGGTTTTTAAACCTTCTATCCTTTTATGAGCTTTTTAATGTGGTAAAGAACAGGCAGCGCAGGTGGAATGTCAGTCTTTCATTCCCAAATTCTGCACGGCAAGAAGCTGTGTCTTCACCTACGTACAGAATAGAGAAGGACCTAGGACAGACAGATGCACAAGCCCTGTAATTCTATGTAGTGTTATCCTTTCAGTGTGGTTTGCCGTGATCAGCTGTGGTTCACTGCGGTGGGTCCTGATGGGGCCCATCAAGCCTCAGAGCCACTGCATTGGCACAAAACAAAAGGATATGGTTTGGCCAAAGAAACTCAAGGCAGGGAGATGTAAGTAGTATAAAGACTGCTGCAAGAGGTAAAGTTCAAAGAATCTGGTTGTTTGAAGTTTGGTTGGGTTTTTTTATTATTATCATTATTAAACTACTTTGCTACAAGGAGCCAATAGATGAAATAACTTGAGGGGGGCTTCAGCAACAGAGACTTGGGTTGGTAAATAGAAATCTTCCACCACTGCAAAACCTGGTACTTCACAGCCCATGATAGTTACCCACAACATGGATAAAGATGTCAAATCTTTGTCCTGGGTTGTGTTTGCAGGGCTGAGTTGCAGAGCTCAGAACCTGGTGATGCTGTGCCCACTGGGGCCGAGGGCTTTGCTTTGCTGTGCTCAGGAACAGTTATGTGACTGGGGAAGGTGCCACCAAACCCATTCCAGACTGGACACTGAATCACTCAGATTGATCAAAGAAAAATGGGAATGATCTTTGGCCAGTCCCAAGTTTTCAACTGAAAGAAGCGCTGTGGCAGCAACAGAAGCTTCAGTGCCACTTCAGTGAGAAATGTGACCTGGAGCTTTGTCACGCAGCGTTTGCTGCCAGACGGGGATGTTCCAGCAGCAAACTCTCATACAGGATGAACGTGGAGGGTGGGAGTAGAAAACAGAAAGAGAAATTGAAAAGCACTTTGCAGTTGTCATGTCACTTAGCAACAACCTTTTCTATTTCACATCAGCACGGGTGTAGTAGAGAACCTGCACAAAGCACACACACCGAATTCCGGGGTAAGCAGCGCGTGTGGGAGGGCACGAAGGAGCTCAAACACCAGCTAATCACAGACAGCTTTCATTTATCATTTGAGACGTGTTTCGCATTGCTGTCCTTGGGCTAGGGCTTCTCCTGAATAAACTCCTGGATCCAGCCATCACTGGGCTTCTGAGCACTAATGCAGAGTAAATGACACAAACGCTCCTGGAGGTGGAAACCAAAGTTCAGCTATTTGTCTCTCAAATGAACTCCGCCAAAGTGGTCACCCTTCTGTTACTCTTCTGTCTGTAGTTTCACTCTCAGATTAACACATTTTTTTTTTTTTTACTTACCAGCTTCAATTTCCCAACTTCTTCCCTGTAGGACTCTCACTCTCCTCTCTCTTTCCATGCTGGGATTTCATAGTAAGGTCCAGACTTGCAAGTCCTCAACCCCTAAGACTTCTTTCAGAAGGTAATACTGAAGTATTATCCTTCCAGAAATATCCTTCCAGATATTTCTGTCAAGTGGGGAATGTGTCTGGGCCCTGACAAACAGAGGATCAGATCCCTTCCTGCAAGGGTAAGTGGCTAAAATTAAAAGGTCTTACACAAAAAGAGAGACCTATGCAGGTCACTTTGCAACTTCTAAGGAGGATGGTAAGTCAAGCACCTCTCTACGTCAATTATATCACTTGTCCTCATTTGTTTAGCTCCAAAGAGTTAGGGTTTAATTACTAGCTTTTCCCACTCTGTTAGGGACCAGCTGGCTGGCTGAAGGGATGACTGTGGAGACAACAGAAGGAAATCTGTGATTCAGGAACTCACTGAGCTCAGGAAATTCATTTTATTGCTCCGAAAAAAATGAAATGGTAGGAGGCAGACCTGAAGGTCTCTTATTTTTAAGGTTGCTTTCTGAATAGAAAGCCCTGCAAAGTGTATGAAATATTACACAAATAGAGCATTAGTATGTGCCAAATTAACAACATGCATTATCTAGCAGCCATGCAGTGATGTTTATTGTACGATTCTAAATCATCCTAATGGGAAGAAAAAAATCAGAATCCATCACTTGGTGGCTGAGTTCCTCTTGCAATTACAAAAAGTGACTTTTGCACACAGAATTGCTGGAGATGCATCATGGAAAGCTGGGCATTGCCGAGGGACCAGAGCACACCACTACCAACCAGTGGCTCCTGAGCTCTGCTCTTGCTCTGCTCTCAGAGGGTGTTGCTGAGCTGAAAGCAACTGCAGCGTGATGCCAGAGTGCCTTGCTTTGGGTTGGAGAGTGACAGCCTGATTTTCAGCACCCTGTTAAACACAGCCACGGCACAAACACGTTACACCTTCACTTTACCCAGGCATTCAGCACTTGTGAATATCTAAGAACACAACTGGTGGCAAACACGTGTTCAGAACCGAACCACTCACCAAGTTTGCTTTGGCCCTGCCCAGACACACACACACACACACACACACACACACACTCCAGCTTCCAAAGAGGCCTTGCCAAATTGAGCAGAGACTTATTTTTTACAGCTGGGTTTCGCTTTTGCAGCTGCCAAGTAGCACAGAAAAGTAACCCTGGTGATGAGGCCAGAGGATGTGTCCGATGCTTCCAAACAGGCTTCCCGGGAGCAGAGACAATCCAACGGCTGCCGCCGCATGGAGCCACTGGAACCAGCGCCAGGGGAGCCAGCACAGGGGGGTTATAAAGGGTTGGCTGCTCCCTGTGCTCAGCCAAAAACCCCAGGAAATGGTGCAAAGGTGAACGAGGCTTTGGCACGGGAAGGACCTCAAGGGATTGTTTCCATCAGGGCTCAGCTGAGCTGCGGCTCCACGGGTGCAGGGTGAGCTCTGGGGGGTCACTCTGCAAACCCAGCCGAGCAGGTGACCCTGCACACACTGCATGGCCCTGCCTCGGTCACTGCATGCACCACCAAAATCAACAGCTGCCCCTGGGATTGGCTCAGCTGCGTAGAGCATGGTGCTCATAACACCAGCTTGTGGGTTTGATCCCTGCAAGGGCCGTTCACTTGAGAGTTGGACTTGATGATCCTTGGGGGTCCCCTCCAACTCAGAATGTCCTGTGATTCTGTGAAATGCAAACAAACAGCATTTAGCTTTGAAATGATCCCTCGTTAAAGTCGATGCTACTGGGAGAAAGGATCAGTTCTCCCCTTGGTGTGAGCAGGGCTCCCATGGGGGCCACGGGTGAACTGCTGGGGTTCGGGGCCCTGGGACCCAAAGAGATAATCACAAAGTGAAGGGTCTTGCTCTTTTGTTGCCTTGCTCAGGCAGCCTGTGCCAGGGACCCTGCAGAGCTTATTTATGCTGTAACACCTTCTGGACACAGAAGTGATGATGAGCACAGGAACCTCTGTGGTTGTTTTCAGCCATAACCAAAAACTCATCCGAGGAGGGTTCTGAGGACTGGCACAACTCACTGCAGTGCAGGAGTTGTGTGGCCTGTTAAATCAAACGCCTTTTGATCCGAGCTGAAACAGGGAATTCTGCAGTAAAAATCCAAGTGCAGAGAGCAGCACAAGCTACAACCTCAAGTAAAGGAATCCTATTATCTCACCCCAAGAATACATTAATATAGATGACCGTTACATAACACACATTAACATAGCGTAATAATATATTTACTCAATATAGGCATGTTTTGACACAGTGCAAGCTGTGTGCAGTTGCTTAGAGAATTGGGGATTGTATATTTTTACCAATAGACTGAAAAACTTAATTTTGAAAAAAAAAAAAAAAAAGGCGAAGAAGATGGTCTTGGGGCTACTTTTGTGCAATTCTGACAACTGGAAGTAAAATTCAGAGGAGCTTTTGCTGCCTCGTCTGGAATAATTGAGCTATCAAATCTGTGTCTGTCACATGTCAGTCATTTAATGGGCTGTGTGTGAGGAATTGCACAACGAGCCAAAGGCTATCATCTCATATCTGGGTGTGTTTGGTCTGGGTAATCCATGTCGGAGCAGGGATGGATCCTGCAAAGGGCCTGTGTGGCCCCCAGTGCTGCAAGGGCCAGGCCCTGCTTATGGCCACTAAAGCACAACTGTTCTTCTGTGTCATTTAAGGACTTGAGCTCCTTATTTGTGACCTTTCTAATCCAAATCAAACAGAAGACCAAAATAATCACAGAGAAATTAAGATTCTCCTGTAATGCCCTGTGGGAAAGTAATTTATTGTAAAAATCTGCTGCTGGAATAAAAGTTTGATTGTACCCATGGGAGATGTAAAGTGACAGTATAGGAAATGTTACCTGATTTAAAAATAAATAAATAAATAACAGAAATAAAAGCAAACATGGTAGAAAAATAACCTCTGCGTTTCATGAATCCAGCCATGTTCATTATTGCTTCCCTATCACACCAGACTTTACATTGCAAATTTCTCTTCTAAGCCTGGACTCCCTCTCCACGAGGAGCAGACTGGTGCCAGTCACTGCACAGTGATGCTGGGGAGGACTTCAAGGATCCTGCTTTTCAACAAGTACCAGGTTTCCTTCTCCTGAAATCCCAGGTTAAGTGACCAGTCTGATCTCTGAAGTTTTAAATCACAGATAGCCCAGAATATTGGTGTGCCTTGAACGAATGATTCTTTATCAAAACAAGACACCAAAAGCAACCTGATTCTTTTTTTTTTTTTTTCTTTTACTTTAAGCTGATTAGAAAGTTAGTTCTGTAGTTGATTAAGTTCTGCAGGAATTGGGCTTGTGATGAATCATTAAACAAAGACATTTTTTTGTACAGCAATAAAGACTCAAATGATTAATTAAGGGCACAATGCCAAAACAAGTGTCTTTGTTTAAAACGCAGTGGACAAGACAGGCTTGGGAAAGTTGATGTCTTAAGTAGACGCCACAACATGTTTTTAATTATGTTCAGGAAGAAGAACAAGAATGGGAATTGCCAACTGTTTGGAAAGATAATTTTTTTTTTTTTTAGAAGAAAGATTAGAATAAAAAATAACAAACAGAGCATTATTGATTTAACACAAATGCCATTTGTTGGGCCTTTTGTAATTTCCTTATTAGTGTCATCATTCTGGAGTTCATATGCTCCCTTCTGTTATAGCATTTGGCACACATTCAGCTCCCAGCAATATGATACAGTAAACATTCAGTGACTGCTCATATTAAAATGTTTTATTTGTTGTAACTGTACCAATGATCAGGCGGTGCAAGGCCTAAATTCCCCCAACTGTTGTGCAGGCTCGGTTGTGGCAGCGAGCTGGGGATGGTCCCTGCACACACAGGGCCCTGCAGGGCGGCTGCAAACCCAACACACAGCTCATGCACCAGCAGCTCTCCAGGCTCCTTGTCCAGAGTGATCCCAGTGCTCAGCTAACACAGATACAAGCCCCCATCAGAGCTGTTTGGGCCGGCAAGTTTCACAGGATATTCCGAGCTGGGAGGGACACATGAGGATCATCGAGTCCAACCCTTAAGAATGGCCCATCCAGGGATCAAACACACAACTTGGTGTTATCAGCACCGTGCTCTGACCCACTGAGCCAGTCTCAGGTTTGGCTACATCTCCATCTTTGGGGTGTTACTCCATGGGCACAGTGCAGGGGATGCCCCAGACATTTTTTCAGACTCAATTCCCTAAGACTTTTCTGTGCATGTTTTATTCAAAAGGTTATTTCAAGCCTAATTCAGCAGTCAGTGAATACACCAGTCCTGTGTTTTCAGATATGGAAAATTATTTTGGATGCTTCAGGAGAGAGGAATCCCAGAATTACTAAGGTTGGAAAAGACCTCCCAGACCATTGAGTCCAAGCTGTACCCGATCCCCACCTTGTCCCCCAGCCCAGAGCACTGAGTGCCATGTCCATTCCTTCCTTGGACACCTCCAGGAATGGGGACTCCAAACCTCCCTGGGCAGCCCCTTCCAGTGCCTGAGTACCCTTTCCATGGAGAAATTCCTCCTGATGTCCAACCTGAACCTCCCCTGGCACAGCTTGAGGCCATGTCTTCTCATCCTGTCACACGAGAGAAGAGGCCAAACTCCACCTCGCTACAACATCCAGGAGAAATCTTAAGGACCTTGGAAGGAACTGGAGGATGAAAAACAGCACTGTCCAAAAATCAGGCTTCTCCCAGCAAGAAAATAAAGCAAACAGTAACCACAATGACAAGGGCACCAACCATGAGGATTTACATATAACAAATCCAGCACAAGGAGCTCTGAAGATTTCCCAGAAAACCTTGTGCTTGCAGTTGCTCTCTTTGCTTGTGTCCAACCGCTGCCAGAACATGCAAACAAGGCAACACTCGCTGCAGTCCAACACAGGCCCCACAGAATGTCTTTTTTCCCCACTGAGCCATGGCAAGTGCACTGGCAGCCTTTATTAATGGGCAACTCCTTTACTCCTGAAGAGTCTCACTCTACCCTTGGTCTTCATGCAAACCTCTGAAGGTCCTCAGCAGGAGACCACTGGGGACCCAGGGAAGCTTGTGACCTTCCTGCTGCAGCACAAGTCCCTGGATCATAATTAAAACCATAATTTGGCCCTTTCCCAAAATGGGCTCTGACACCTCTGGAGCCTCCTCAGCTCTCATTTGTCCTGCTGGGAACGGCACACATGTAGGCATGTAATTACATGGCCAACATGTGGAAATCCAGGCTGCTCCTCAGCCTTGCTAGAACCAGATTTACATATTAACACCTCCCATTAACACCTACCAGCCTTAATGAGGCAGACCCACCAGCGTCTTCAACCTGAGAAAATAGGAGAGCAGACATCTCAATTTTCTTTTCATCCCTCCTGCTTATGTGGTGATCCAGAAGAAAATTAAAGGATAGCTATTTCTAGTGAACACACCATTAATTTACCTGTGGGTCTATGACAAAGGGAGTGTTTTTTGCCATGGATTTCTTTGGAAAACAGATCCAGGGGTGTTGCTGGTGAAGAAGCACGGGAGAGGCTGGGCTGTGCAGCCCTCATTCCTTACCAGGAGTCACTGGGGAATGCAGGGCTATGGAGTGATTTAGCTCAGGACAGCAGCCAAAAGCCAAATCTGCCACCAAATCTCCCTCCAAGGCCCAGGCCCACCCTGGGTATCCATTCAACGCTCAGGGCATTGAGTAAACACAATAACTAATCAGATGCAGCAAGTTGTCAAATCTATATGGGCGCTATAAAACTTTTAAGGATCCCCCAAGGCAACAGTAAGAGGTGTGTGTGTAAATCCTGTACCGAGCAAGGCAGAACGGAGCCTAATGGGCCTCAGTAAAAGCAAAGCAAACATAGGTGACATTTGCAGCATAAAAAGTGTGTGCACAACCTCCCTAAAGCTTCATCTCAGTCCTCTAATACTTCTGCCCAGCTGGAAGCTCCTTAAACTGCTCAAGGAGGTGCTGGGAGGGTTCCACGGAAGGGCTGAAAGCCCTGAAGATCCCTGGCAGGGTGCTCAGCACCAGGCACTCGGTGTGTGCTGGGCATGGCTGGCACAGGGTGCACACAGCAGAGATCCAGCTCTCCTGCTCCTTCCAGGGGCAAAGGTGGCAGCTCCAAGAGGAGCTCTCCTGAAAAATAGCTGATGAAAAAGCACGACCTTCTGAAGTGCTACTGATGTTAGAAAATGGTGGACTGAAAGAAGATAAACCCACCAGAACTTAGCTAGGAAGATTTAACAACTTCCGCTGCTTTGCCTGACTTTGTGAAGTTAATATAATTAATATAATTGAACACTTAAAATGGATACAAGAAAAATCAAAATTCTCCATGATTTTTTAACATTGGTCTTACAAAAAAATGATAAAACTCATTTTTTTTAACTCTTCATTTGAAGCAAAAAAAAAAAGAGTTAAATAGCATTAAAAAAGGGTTTTTTTCCATGACTTTGGAAAATGGGACTCAGCTAATCTCTGGGGCTGCATCCTTCCCTCCACACAACCATGTGAAGAAAACATGCAATACCAAAACTTGCTTCCTATTGCTTTTAGGAGTGAGGAAAGTTTCAGCAACTAATCCTCAGCAGGTTTTACAAGGCAGCTCATCCTGCTAATGGGAAAGCACCAGTAACAATGAACCTGGGTGGAGAAAGCAAGAATGAATCCCACAGGAGGAAAGGGCCCAGGGAACATGGAAAAGGACCCTGCTGGGTGCTGTGTCCCCGCTGCTCCTGCTGAGCCTGGCACAAATCGAAGGCGCTCCAGGTCTCACAATGTGCCTTCCTCTGACAGCCGAATATTGTTTCTAATAGTTGTTTTCAGTGAGTTCTGTGTTTAGCCATCAAACCTCTCTTTTAAGCTGATTGATATTAGTTATATTCACCTACACCAGTCCTCAGCCACGGGCAGAAGAGAGAGCTGAGAAGTGTGTGGTCAGAGGCTTTCAGGCTGACCTTGCTGAGGAACACACCCACCAGCAGGAAATCCTACAGGAGCTATTCCTGTCCACCTGAGCAAGAGCTATCCACTGTTCCACGCGCTCTCGAAAGCAAGATTTCCACAGGGCTCTTTATAGAGCCACTTAACATGTTAGTTTGCCGTGGCCTCGTGTGAACCCCAACAAAAGAACCACAATAAACTCTGTTCCTTCTCTCTGTTCATTACAAAGAAGCATTTGCCTTTTAAAATGGAAGCCTGAAAATAAGTGAGCGGGCAGGTTGGGAGCCTCTCCTCATCTGAAGGTATTTACAGTGGCTGCTTTCTTTGAAGGCAGAAATGTCCCATCAGAGACCAAAATAGCTGAGGGGACCCGTAGCTCACAGAAAGGTGTTTTCCCCTCATGGGAACAGAATCATTAACTTTAAATAAGTTGTCCTTAATCTCCTGAGCTGTGCAAACAAACAAACAGACAGAAAAAACCAACTGAATGTTTTCCCTCTGCCTTTCAAAAGCACAAACAAAGGCTCGTTTGCCAGATGGACGCTTTCAGAGCTGGAGCTGAGGGTTGGGAAAGGCTGATCACTCAGCAAGATTTTCTGACGGTGGATGGGGGAGTTTGCTCAGAAGCTTCGTGGTAGTTTAAGATATTCCAAGATGCACAAGCACAGCATCTGCCTTCCAGCCCTTTCAGAGTGGAGTTTCATGGCTTTGAGAATAAACTGCAGAATTATATCCAGGATGCTGCAGTGCCCAGGTGCGTGGGTGGGAATGCAGAAGTCCATCAAAATTGAAAAGATAAACCACAAAATTCCTAGTACTTGTTCTGCTGTAGAACATACATGTGAGACCACAGAATCATTTAGCTTGGGAAAAACCTCCCAGATCACAGAGTCCACCCTGTGCCCCATCACCCAGCCCAGAGCACTGAGTGCCACGTCCAGTCCTTCCTTGGACACCTCCAGGAATGGGGACTCCAAACCTCCCTGGCAGCCCCTTCCAATGCCTGACCACTCTTTCCAGGAAGAAATTCCTCCTGATGTCCAACCTAAAACTCCCTTGGCACAGCTTGAGGCCGTTTCCTCTCATCCTGTCACTTGTTACCTGGGAGGAGAGGCCGACCCCCAGCTTGCTACAACCTCCAGATGGTAAAACCTTTCCTGTTTTTTAAATCCAAAGTAAAATTCTGTTACAATCTCTTTGGATTCACTTGCATTAAGCTCTGGGTATGGTGAAGACTCCACCACACTGATCAGGAATGCTGAGTAACTCACAGGGTAAGAGTGGAACTCCAAACCTATAGAACTTTCAATAACAATTTTGCAAGGGTACATGAAGCCACTGACAGCACTTTGCTCTCACCTAATACCATGTAGATGCAAATTGGCATTCATAATTTAAAGGAGTCCTTTTTCTGCACCCCAGCAACACGAGCCGGATGCAAAAGGAAAACGGAAGACTTTCTCCGGATACGGAGAGGATCAAGCAGAATCTCATTAAGGACCACTTCAAAGATCAGTTCTTCATTTCCATACAAACAAGTTTAAATTATCTCATGTGAATCTGCTGTTAGCTGTTGCACTGTTCCATTATGCATGATTCTCGACTGCTTGTATCATGAAAATCTGCACAGTGCTCCATTAGTGATTTTCAGTGTTATGCTAAAGCTTGCAAGTGGTCATGTTATTAGGTTAAAGTACTATATTTTGCATATTTATTCTGCCTTACCACATTTATTACTTCTGTTACTGGCCCAGCAGAATTTTGCATGCATTTGACCACCTACTTTGCATGACTTGTGTGCAACTGCCACTGCAACCACGGGCAGCTAACACAGAGGGCTGGAGACACAACTGGCTCTTTGCTCCCCCCTTCACTGTGGTTTTGATCCACTTCTGAAAAAAAACTTCCCCAATTCCTGCAGAGAGGCCCTCTGGATCTATCAGACTGCATCTACACAATTAATCCTTTTGAATAACTCAAAATAAACTATGTGACAAATTTCATTATAGCATAAATTATTGCCTTTATTACAAAGGATTTGTTTTTACACTTTGGTAATTTAAAGAAGCTTTTCCCAGGATTTTCATCTATAAAAATAAAAGTGCTATCATCTGGTTTCTGGGTCTTTATATTTGTCTTACTTCTGGGATGCACCATATTATTAACTTCCATGGAATACATTTCGTTCTCAAATTATTGAAATCATCTTGCTCGCTTCGGGGATATTTGTATTAGGGAAGAGACTTGTTACAAACATCAGGAACATAGCTGGTGTGTTACAAAGACAAATATATCATTCATTATACTTAGAGGAGAAAATAATTCACCTTTTATATATTGGTTATTTTGCAAATCTCTGAGCCATGGATGAATGCTCAGGGGATGCAGAGGTAGAATACGGATGGCATAAATTAGAGGTGCATAGAACCAGCCCTTCCCAGTGAGATGTGAACAGGTGTTTTGGGTTTTTTCTCTTTTAATTGAAGGAGAATGTGTAAAGGACAACATCAATATTTCCTCCTGCTTCCCAAGGACTGGACATCGCTTTAAAAAATAGCAGTGAACTGGCCACTCAGTTGTGTCCCAGTGACAGCAGATAGACAGAGACTATGACTGAAAGAAAGTGCTCCTGACAGCCCTTCCCAGCAAAATCCTCTGGTTTGCAGCTGTGGTGACACTTCCATAGGAATTCCTGCTGGCTGGTCCCACACTTCTGGGTGATGAACAAGGCAGAGGGTTGGCTGGAGCACTGTGTCCAGTCCTGGGCTCCTCAGGGTGAGAGACACGGAGCTCCTGGATTCAGCATCAAAGATGCTGAAGGGACTGGAGCATCTCTGTGACCAGGGAAGGCTGAGAGCTGGGGCTGTGCAGCCTCGAGGGGGACGCTGAGAGCGGACCCCATCCCTGTCTGTCAGTGCCTGCGGGGAGGGGGCCGAGCACGGACCAGGCTCTGCTCGGGGGGGCCCAGCAAAGGGACACGAGGAACGGGCAGGAACTGATGCCCAGGAACTTCCACTTGGACATGAGGAAGAATTTCTTCCCTGTGCAGTGACCGAGCACTGAACAGAGACCAGGGAGGGTGTGGAGCCTCCTCACTGCGGGTGTTCCAGAACCATCTGGACGCAATCCTGTGCCATGTGCTCTGGGATGGCCCTGCTGGAGCAGTCCCAGTGGGCCCTTCCAGCCTGACCCATGCTGGGATTCTGTGAAACACTTTGCTTTTCACACATCAGCAAATTAACTTTGTTGCCACCACGGATCCCAAAAGCATAAATGCATCCAAGAAGTGCTGAGATGTGGTTGTGGGAGGCAGGGGACATGGAGGGCCATGGATACAGATGCATATCATGGATACAGATGATGCAGGACAGCACAGAAATAACAGGAATAATATTCAGTGTCTGAACAGACACTTCTGAAAAGCTTATTATGCTGAGATGCAGCTGAACCAAAACACTTTTTCCAAACAGTTCTGAAGATGCCAAGTGATTGACATCTGAAACTAAATCAAGAGCCACAGTTTGAAAGAAATCCATATTTTTTTTCAAGAGGGGCCAAATGAAATCCCTGAATATCAGCCTACCAATCCATCTGCTGCCTCTGTTTGGGGCTATTCAAATCTATATCCAAAATTTTAGGCTTCATCTGATCTCTGATAATAGATTGTCAGCTCTGATGTTTTATCCTCATAAATTGCAGGCTGACACACATTCTTTCTCAGGTAGTTCATTCATCTTACAGCATTTTGTGCTTCTAATTTGTCATTTTTCTTCCTGCATCCCCGCTGACCACAAATTACAGATGGTATCTCATCATGGGGCACCATAACAACAATAAAAAGCCTCAACAAAATAGTCAGGATCTGATCCTGAGTGATACTGATTGCCTTCAAAATTCGCTGGTGCATATGGGAGCTGAGACGACCCAACATCTCACAGGCAGCACCTCAGATGGTACCAGGGGATCCCTGTTGTGGGTCGAGTGTCTGTTTTATCTGTGGGGATTAATCCATGTCTTGCCATTCAATGTTATCATCTTTGGTGTTGCTGTAATACCCTGATACTCCAGGACATGAGGAAGGTGCCACCACTATTTTCACATTTTCCCTTTCACTCTCTACTCAGCTGCAACTTTAAGAAATGAATTAATTCCCTTCATCACTGTGCTTTTTTCCCTCTGCCAGGTTTTCAGATAACCCTGCTGAAGTTAAAGATGGGGTTAATAAAAGTGCTCCAAGTTTGAAGAGATTGCCAATTTGCATGGCAGGCTGGGTGTGGATAACAAAGTTTATCTTATCTGTGAACTGACACGGATAGAAAGGAGGTTCAAACTCTCCACACACCTTTGTGCACTCTTCTCCAAAGCATCAGAGTATTTTGTTCTTAAAAAGATAAAAAATTCCTGGCAGGTTTTTGTACCTGCAGCTACTGCAGAGCCACCACCATCCCACGTGCAGACGTAATTAATTAGCTGCATTTACAATCACTGCAGCTGTGTGTGTATAGTCACAACAGGAGAGCACCAGCTTCTTCTTACGTGTTGTCTCCCCATTTTCAAGTGTCTGCAGACACCTGTCCCTCCACTCTCACCTTCTGTGACACACTAATGTGCAGCAGCTGAAATGCTCAAGTAAAAACTGTCTGCATTACATTTTTAAGGCACCGGGCGTCTTTTCTTTCATCTCTCAACAGATTTTTAACACTAATCAAGAGCATAAATGCTACTGAAAAATCTTTTCCTGGCATGAAGCCTGTGATAGGTGATGAGGGGCTGGCCAGAGAGGCCACCCATTAACCGCCATCCTCCTCCCTCCATCTAAAACCCCAACGCTCCCAAGGAGTTAAATCCGCAACCTCCCTCCACTACGCTGAAGAAAATAGATGTGATTTTCTTTACAAAAGAGCATTTCATTTAGGGAGAGAAAGAAAAAGGAAAGGCAGAGTTAACATAGCCATTATTCTCCATCTCAGGGAAAGCAAATCCTATTTTGCCTGTCATTACAGTAGGTAGAAAAATCCTTTCATCCAGTCATTAGTTGTAAACATTCCCGCACCGCCTGGGACCAGGCCTCTGTTTCCCATCCCGTGCCGGAGCCATTTTCTAATACTAATGTTTTATACACACATCTCAGATACATTGCAAGCTCCCCCAACCCCAAAGGCAACGGGGCATTCGTTTATACTAAATCAGAAGTGTCACCCTTGGCAACCTGCAGCACTGAAACATTTATTCGGCTTCACATTGCTGGCACTTAGAATTATTTCTTTCATGCCTGATAGCCGAATTACAATATGGCAGGTTTCCCCGGAGCCACTGGATCATTAGTGCCAGCTCACAACATACTTTCAACTGATATGGCATTTCATGTACAGCTGCCAATCAAGAGATGGGGGATGCAAATGAGGGTGGGCCATTGGTGTTCAATTACTGTACAGCGAGCGCGGCGCGGCTCCGGTAATGACTGGCAGTTGTTTTGCTGAGTGGAGGAAGAGCAGAGAACAGAGGCAGGAATTCCCTCTGGGAAGCCGGTTGTGAGTGCAAGAAGTTTTTACATTTGATTTCCATATTTATTCTTTTTTTTTTCTCCTTTTTTTTTTTCATCCCTTTCCCCCCCTCTGTGTGTTTCTAAACACGAGGCCGAAAAATTACTTAGCGCAGCTTGTTTTACAAACACACAGCTTTGTCAGTTCAGTCGATTGCCAAGGCCACAGCAGCAAAAGATTAGGCTTTTTTTTTTTTTTTTATTATTTCCTTGCCCCTTTCTCTTCAAAATATATGCCTCTCTTCAGAAAGGCCCAAGATATTTCAGCCTTGAGGGAGTTTCGAGCTCTACGGAATCAGTTATTACAGTCCATTTCGGTGATTTTTGCTGTCCTTTTCGCACACAAGAAATATGATGCCAACCTTTCCACGACACACATCTTACACCATTTGTGAGCTCCTTCTGTCATGAAATACCTCTTGGAGGCCCGGATCTGCAGGGGTCAGTGGCAGAGAAGGATGAGAAACAACAGCAATCCTACAAAATCAGGAATTTTGCTTAATTTGTGTCCACGTTACTGCGGGCACCGTGGCGCCTGCAGCTCCCGGCTCTGCAGACATGGATCACACCACACAAACCCAGTCAAACAACGTATGATGGAAGGGGAGGATTTGCTTTGCCCTCCTCCCCAGTACCCAAGCTCAAGGAGCAGAATGATCCTCAGCAATTTCAAATGGGGTTTCCTTTGCACTTTAACATCAGTCACACCGAAATCTTGAAGAGGAGCTTATGGTACGTGGGGACAAAAAACCCCCCACAAGCCATGCCTGTGTGACACCTGCAAAACAAACCTGGTTTGCTCTCAGCAGCAGCTGAAGCATACTTGTCTGTGGACACACTCAGGTGCAGCACCTCTGGCACACATTCCATAGGGGCATTTTCTACAGAAACAAAGACTAAATGGCCGATTGCTTGCTCTGTGTCGAATGGTCACTGCTGAGGTCACACAGAGTGACACAGAGGGAGAGAAAGCAGCAAGAGACACGTCTGGAGTCCACTGACAGGTAGCTCAGATCTGTACACCTCAAGGGTTCGCTGCTCACTCTCCTCTGGAACCTCCTGGTCTCTGCCCACAGGTCCCTCCTGGTCCCCAGGGGCAGTTCCAAGCACTCCCCAAGGCTGGGCACAGCTTTCCTGCCTGAAACAGCCCCACATTTTCAAAATACGGTCACCAGGAGACAGGACCATACCCAGGGCATCATCATCTTTTTTTTTGCCTTGATGTGTGGGAAAGTGGAAAGATTTTAATTTGATTCTATTTCGATGACTCCCACTCCATAGTCTCGGATAATGCAACATCATAGGCAACATGGATCTATGCCTGGTCTGTGAGAGCTCTGGGAATGCACATGAAGGTGATCAAGCCATGGGACTGGATATTTCATCACATTACTTTGCTGGAAATGAAGGACCTCTTATAAATGTCAAGAACGTTGAATCTGTACCTGTTAAAATATAATTAAAAAATGAAGTAGTTCTTATGTCTGCACAGTAGCTACTTTTTAATGTTAATCACTGAGTTGCATTTAAAATCCTTTAAAAACAGGAAATTATGTGAATGACTAAATGCCTTTGTTGTTCTTTAGTTATTAAAGCACAGCAGAAGCCAATTAGACTTGTTTTTCTCAGTGCTAAGTAATAAAGTGAGCTCCTTTTTTTTCTGTAACCAGACTGCAATCCTCCACAGAATGGCATGAAACAAAACCATCCCAGAAATCCCTGGGATGGGGAGCCTGGTTCTGCATCCATGAAAATTGTTTTTGTTATTGCTCCCAACGTACGATCCGGACGATCTGAGAACTGAATCACGGGAAGAAAAAGCCATTTACACTTGGCCCTGAAATGATATCCTTAGTTATATGCTTAGCTGCAGTCTCCAGAGGCCACTCTGGGAAGCGCAGTGGGATGCAGGTTTGGAACAGTGAGGTCACTGTGATCCCACGTGTGCGTTTTGCAGCCCGGTGCTGCAACTTGTGTTGGGAGATTTACACTGCCACGGAGCACACCAAAGGTTCCTCTAAATTCCCTCCAAACTCCCTGCTCTTCCATGGACTGGGAGCACAGATCTCAACACTCTGTCTTAGCACAATGAATTGCATAATGATACCACAGGGGGAAGAAAAGCACAAACCAATGTGGTAAATTTAATCAGACACACCTTTAACAATCCGTGGATGAATTCTTGAAAAAGAAATGCCCCTGTTATCCCCAAATAAAACCACAGTTGGCACAATAATATATTCTTCGTGCTTCTCTTTTTCTGTATATGTTAAAGGAGAGTTTTAAGATTAAATTATCAGTTGTTTTAGTACTTGTTTAATACTGCAGGCCTAATTAATTTTGCTACTTTAGGGGTTACCTTGGAAATACTATTCCATGATGCTGTCCAGCCCTAATTGACACATCTTACATGAAATGACTTCTCTGCCTATGGAGAAGTAAGTGCTTTTCCCTTAAGGAAGGAGGTGAGAGGATTTTTCTGTTGCTTCTGGTCTGTGTAAGATGGCAATCGATGCCTCAGCCCTTACAGAATAATTCCTGAAGACAAACTTGGTCATACCTTACTGATAAGAAGAGAGATGCTTCACTGAATATACTTGTGTGTGATATAACAGCCTGACACAGCAAAAGAATAGACACAAACCCTGATGGTTTAATTATGGGTGGCAACAGAGCTGCCTGGACACAGCTGAATGCCTGGCAGCTCCAGTCTGAACCACAGGCTCAGCACCTCCAAACACACCCGACTGGGTAGGAGATGGAGGCTGGTTTACAGTCCAATAACCACTCTGAGCTCAGGATCCAATGTTAATGATGCAATGAAACCATGATGCAATTCCTGCACATCCCACAGGCTCACACAGACACCACCCCGGGGTTTAAAACTGGAATTTCCCCGTGTGCCAGCAGCAGAAACAGATCACAAGCTTCTCCTTGCTGTGGAGCCCTTCTAAGAGACAAAGACCTCAAATTTACTTGTGTGAGCTTCAACTGTACAACAGGTCCCTGAACTGATCTATCCAATGCATCATTTTATGAGGCTCATCAAGTAATATTTTTTACATTTATACTTAAGTAGCAGTTCTTGCTCGGTGGGCTCAGGATATCTCACAGCCTGTTATTGACTACACTTCCCTCAGGTATTTGTTACCAACATAACAAGCCTTTCTGTAAGTTGCAATGTCTTCATTTCTGACATACAACACTGGCCACTACAGTTGTGTTCCTCAGAAAGAAAAACCCACCGTAGGAAATGTGTCTCTTGCCCCTCGAAGACATTTTCCTTTGCAATTAGCAATTTTCAGGTCCAACAAAAGTCCAGTGCAGAAACCACAAGTGACCTAACACAACGGACCAAGGTTCAGGTCTCTGCTGACATCAGAGGAAAGGTTTGAGTGTGACCCTCCCAAATTTAACTGCTGAGCCATTCTAGCTTTTCTTGTACTTCTCTGTCCCCACTATGTTTTATTTTCATGGTTTCTCAGACTGATGAGAAACAAATCATGAGTGTGGAAAAGCCAGAAGCTTTTCCCAAAGTGGAAGAGTCTTTTCTGGCCAGTCCAGCCTCTTCCTTCAGCACAGGCAGAGCAAAAACAGGGATTCAAGATTCGAGGAGCTGAGATACTCATTTAACTGGACAAGGTTGGACATCTAGAATTGGAATTTAAAATGTAATAAGAAGAACTTCTCAATTAAGCTCACCAGCTTTAACTGATGACATGATGCCATGACACTCCCATTCGAACTGCTTGATATGAAGACAAAACCTCTAATGCCTGTGAGACCTCTGGGATTGTCACCCTCTTGTGTCACTGCTGCTTCTTTTTTGCCATTCTTTTGCTTTCCATGACTGAGATCAGTATGACCAGTCAGGACAATCCATGGACCACCTTTGCCCACTAAAACAGAAACAAGACCCCCCGTTTTTCTCCAGTCAGAGGAGGTACTCTTGGCTGGTGCTGTGAGGGAGAAGGAAATTCCTGCAGTGGCAGCAGGAAAACTAAAAGCAGCAGGATTCATCCCTTTGTTTTAAACACCACTGTTTTAAACACAACTCTGGTTGCAAATTATTTTTGTCAGACTAGAAATGCAAGACTGGGGCTGCAGAATGTCTATAATTTGGGAGATACAGTGAATAGCACCTCTTAATTAAGTAGGAGGAGGTTAAAACCTGGGGAATGCATCTTTAAATATTTTGTAGTTGAGAAAGAGGGGAGTGAGGAATTGTAAGTTTTCTGAGCAATAAAACCAGTGAAGAATTACTGAAATATTTACTCCTAAAAATATTCTGGAACATTAAAGATTTCTGCCTGTCTAGGATAATACTTGGATTGGGATATCCTCAAGAGTATGAAGTTTTCAGAAGATGGAGTTGTACAGAGGAAGATGGGAAAGAAAAGGTTCCTTAGGCTAAATTTAAACAGAAATACTAACAGAACTGTTTGCTCTAAGAAGGGCAAAAAGATGACCAAGATAAAAACAATAATAAAAAAATTTCCAAGATTGAAAAAGAAGCCTAAAAAATATCATAACAAAATCTGAAAAGAGTCCACATATGCTGAAATATCATTTTACATCTGTAGGTCAGAAGTTCACATCTGCAGAATCGTGGGATGAGTGTGTTGGGAGAAATACATCACCTTCATGTCTTAGGGCTATTGGGAATGTATTCAATACGTTGATTAGTTTTATCCAGATAATATTCCTAGTTAGGCATTTGAAATCCTCAAAACTTAAGAAAATGCTTTGTTCAATTATTTTCCCTTCCCCCCAGTGTCTCCCTTGTTGTTACCAGGGCTGATAAGATCAAATTTTCAGTGACACACACATGCAGAAAAACTACAGACCTTGCAGAAGAGAGCTGGGAACACCCTCCCTATTAGTGGGTATGAAAACTGTGCTAAATTAATGCCTGAACCAAGGGCCATTCTGTTGGTCACTTGACTGCTTTTTTTACTGCCTTTGTGCCTGTTGAATTCCGGAATCTGTGCAAACAATTCAGGTGTGCAAATGAGATTGTAGTCAGGAAGATTTGGTTTTTTCTCTGTTACTTTATACTTTAATTTTTTTATGAGTCTCCTGTGTCTAGTTTTGTTTATAATGCCTTGTGGCAGATCCTATTTGTGACTTATCATTTTAAAGCAGTTTTTGTATTTCATCTCTGTAGAATTCCCTCTGGAGGATGCTACTAAGGAGGCTAATCATGCCAACAAAGCTACTGTAGTAGAGGAACTCATGAAAAGAAGCAGATTATGTTATTGCACGTCTGCAGGAATGTCGAATTCACCTGGGCTGCCACAATACCTGTCCCTCTTTTTTTTTTCCCTCCCTATTTTTTTTCCTCTTCAGAATGTTGGAAATGATTCACAGTCACTCAAGCTGTCCCTCACTACTTTCCCTGACATGCAGGATGAGAGAATCACTGAGCAGACTTGGAGCAGGAAACTGAAACTGTGGTTTCTGCACTTTTTGTCACAGAATCCTTTTCAGAATCTGCTGAAGTGTCCAGAGGTTTGACAGTGCCCATCATGAGGCATCACGCCCCAAAACTCTCAGCTGATCAAACAACTGCCTGAGCACAGCAGAACACCTACCAGCATTCTAATACTCTTGTATTAGAGGATAGGAAAGATTTTCTTGTAATATGACAAAAATTCTCCATTTACTGTATGCAAGCACCGACCCAGAGCCAGAGCTCAAACCCTGACTTGGCATTTGGATCTAATTTGCCAATAGTTACAGGGCAGAAATTAAACAGGGCTCTCGTAATTGATCACTAAATGAAGTTGTAGTTTCAGTCCCACAGCAAACCACAAAACCAGAAGCACCAGCTGCCAAGGAAACCCTGGGGTCTGGGAGCAAGTGCCCACCTACAGCATGAGACGTGGGGTCTGTTCCTCATCCCACGACTGATTTCCAGTGTTCCCCTGCAAAATCACTGTCTCTCTGACTGCCTCGATGTTTGGACTCAGGGCTCCTCAGGGCAAAGATTGCTTTGTTTGAGAGGCTTTCTAGAAGGTGACTGTAACACAGACATACTGGCTTGGTTCAACAACACTTGCAGGAACCAAGAATATTAAAGTGTGACCAAGAATTAACGGTGGGGGAGGAGGTGATGCTACAAAGAAACTTTGGGATGCTTAATAAGTTGCATAGCTGTTCTCTGTTCAGAACATCAAACAGCTCCCTTTTCACGCCAGTGCTGAGAAAAAACCCGCAGATAACATCATTTCCCCTGAAGGACAACCTACTGGAACAGTGTCAGCCCTTCCTGACCCAGCCTCTAAACTCGGGCTTACTGGCAAAATGGTAGCGGAGTTCACATATCATCTTGGGGTGTGCAGCAGTGCAGAAGGATTTGACAGCCTCCTGGATGAGTTCTCTATTTACCAACTCCTCGATACTGACAGTGTTATGAAAGGGCCAGTAAACACAGCAGTGCTCTAGTTCTGGGGCACTGTTCTTGGCAAGAAGCAGCACTGGGGCTGAGTTTTTTTGTTTAGTTAGACTCATGTCGATTCCGTCGTGCTTGCCTAACTCGGGGAGGCAGAGCCTGAAAGACTTCTTGCAAAAATGTGAAAGACCAACTTATAATAGTGTCTAAAGAGTCAGCCCTGCCAAAAATATGTGTATTCAAGGAGATTCTTAGCTGGTTAAAATGGAAAAGCTTTATGCTGGCTTAGAGCAGCGAGTATCTGGTCTATCAACTTTTCTTCACTAAAGAAGTATGATATTGTGTTATCAATTAGCTTATGCCTTAAAGCAAGCATAGAGAGTGCAAAAAAACAACATTCATATCTTGGCTTGGCTTGATTCAGCCAGGAATTTGATTTAAAAAGACAAACAAACAGCTCAATCTGAGTCTGTGCATGCATCTGTTTTACAGGACAAAACCCTGAACTTGAACAGTTATTGAACTCCTGCACCTCTGATCAGAGAAAACAAAGTGCAAAAGAAAAAATGATTCACAGATAAAATATTTTGTATTCTCGATAGTGATGTCATTATTCTCCAAAATAACTATCCAAGTTCCCAGATTTTAATGACAACTTTTCTACAGGCTGAACTCAAGTGCCAGTATTGCTCCAAGTGTACTTAGTTCAATAGTTCAGGTTTCCTCTAGAACTAGAGGAGGAAAGTTGTCATTTAACCAAAGTGCTCTGAATATCCCACTGAAGGTTTATCCTTTGCTTTCCTGGTTGCAGAGGGAGCTGGACTCTCACTCAGGGACCCAGATGAAGTTCCCAGAGGTCGAAGGCACCCCTGACTCTCATCTGGCCTCAAACCATCCCACTTTGGTGCTTTTCAGCCCAGAGCTGGTCATGTTTCAGCAGCACATCCCGTGACATCAGTAGGTGCAGACCCTCCTGCCAGGCTGCAGGATGAATGTCTATGTGCTTTAGATTAATGAGGAATGTTTGCCAGACTGAGCTCTGGCTTTGGACACGACTTTATTCTGTCAGGAGGAGGGGGAACCTACGAGCGTTATTATTATTTTACTTACTACCGCAAACTATCCAATCTAATAACTCATGGCATAATAATTCAGGATCTAGTTAGTCTGGGATGAGATAAAAAAACATCAAAGGCATATGGAGCATAGCTTTTAATTGCTCTAAGACTCTCCCCCATCTTTTAGCACTATGAAATGTCTATTAATAAGTGGCCAGAAAGCAGACAGAGGGATTGTATTTAAAGACATTTCTAGCAACATTTAGACCTCAGCATGGTGACTATCTTAAATTTGCCAAATGAAGCCTCTAAATAAACTATTTCTCGGGCAGAATCTTCACAAATATGCAGATGTTTGCGAAGAGAGGCCGAGTTTCTCCGCTCCTGACATACTATCAATTTGTCAGCCTCTCCTTTTGCACTTTGCAGCAGCAAATATGGCTTTGTGTAGCAACAGAAGGACCATCTTTCATTTCAGCTGAAGGCCACACTCTGCAGCTCAGTCAAATGTTTGAGACAAATGCTCTTCATAAAATAAGGCAAATGTGTCTTTTTTTGGTTTATAGGAGGTCAGCTGCTATTCTCTGTCAATGGATTATTATCAAAGATAAAACCTTAACAAGCATTTTCTTTTTCTACTCATTTTTAGGGTCATATTACAATCCATTGAAGTTTTGTGAATCTGAAGAAAAAAAATCAGCGACAGGACTCACCATCTGTTGCATAATGAAAGAGACATGTGAATAATAGAACGTCAGTTGAAAGGGTTGCAAGTGATCAAATGTTGTTCAGCACCTCAATAATATTTCCTCAGAAAAAAAGGCTTGCTACAGATATTTCAGCTTTGCAAGTTTTTTGTTTGTTTGTTTTGTTGTTGATTCCATAGCTGGGAGTGGAATTGAGTGTATATTCCGTTATATATATATATACACACACACATATGTGGTTGTGGCTCAAAAGTGGCAGTTCTTGGGGCTGGTGACAATGATCATGGACACAGACAGCTGCTCCCTTTGCTTTTGAAGTCCAGGGGCTGTGGAGAATGTACATATACAGTTCATTTTTATAGATGTGAGGTTGAATTCTTAATTTAAGTCCAAGCTCACACAATCCTCTCTTACCAGTCTTCATTCTTTGACATGAATAAAGAGCTGAGGGTTAATCCTTCATCATATTCCAAAATAAAGAGCAGACCTGAGCAGATTCAAGGCCAAAATGGTTTTCCCAGATGCCTTTTCAGTTTTGGAAGAAAGAAGAATGCAAAGTGCTTTAATATTTGATGAACCCATCACCTGATGGGAAGCCACAAGCTCTGCTTTCCCATAGATCCCTTAAGGCTACTGCAGAAATATTTCCTATGATGTTCTCTTAGAACAAGAATTGAGGTTATATGAGTCATAACTATCATTCCTAAGATGTCAGAGCTGATCAAAAAATAGACAATACTAAATACTTATGCAAACAGCTCCATAGCAAACAGTCCACTGAAAATGATGCCACGTTTCTATTTTAGCCAGTATTTTACCTAATACCAGGTTGTCTTTCCACACTTGTTCTCTCACAAACCATATTGTGCAAGGTCTACATACTAAATAACCTTTCCAGAGACATTAATCATGGCTTTTATAGTTCCATCAGAAACGAATCTGAACAATGGAGACACCAGAACACAGATGCAGTTACGACAAGGATGACTCACTGCATCTATCTATATCTATACCTTCATTTTTTTCCTTTCCATGTTCCAAACATTTCTGTCCTCAGCCATTTTGCAAGAAGTTGCCCCCATCTGCAAAGCATTGAAGCGCTAAAAACTTCCCTTCACACAGCAGTCAGGTTCTATTTATATTAAGCACATTTTACTAATTTTCACTTTCCTTCTGTAGAAACCTTGATAAGGAGAAACCTTCTCCTTGAATATTCAATCATTCAAATTAATGGGCATTTTCTTGGAATGTTGTTGTTTTTTTTCCCCCTGTGAGTACTGGCAGATCAAAAGTTCACAGAAGGATTCTGGTGCAATTTGTAGCTGCACTGCAGAGAACAGAGTACCTCGCTCCAGCCCTAATGGCTCACAATTGAAACGCTACATTTTCATTTTCGACTGACAATGAAAAACATCAAGTAATATTCTAAGGCCAAAAATTATTGCTGGAACTTATGAGCAAGTCATTTCCTAACAGCTTTGTTCCTTGAATACTGTCTTATCAAACGTGCCCAGGATTTTATTGAAGTGAACTGTTCTAATGAAAAAGAGCATTTGATGAACAGGCCTGGCTGCAAACTCAATTCCACTCCCTTCTCCCCAGTTGGGTTCATCAGTAAAATAACCAGAAGCACCCAGGTGACCATAGATGAAAATATCTGGGTAAGATGTCTTTAGGATTTTTTAAAAAAATTGTTCTTAAATTAGTTTCCTAAATATGGATGAAGGCGTCTGATTTCTGTTCAGAAATACTGAGCCTAGAGCAGAATGCACACAAGTCTTGTATGTCCTCAAACTATCTGTTCCAATTTTTTAAAGTTCTTAAGAAATAACATTTTAATACCAAATTCTGATGTTCCATATGTTGGAAGTGAGCTTACCAATTATTACTGTTTTATTAGATTTAGTTCCCTCTTTGATCTCCTGCAACGCTGTGCACTCAATATCTCTGTCTCCGATCCAGATGCTCAGAGTTTCACCCCACTGATACAGTTGTAGTTCTATTACTTGGAATTTCTGTACTTTTGATCTCACTGGTAGAGACAGAGACATAATTACAGCACCAGATCAGGCTGCCTGCCAGTATCAATGGTAAATAACACTGAATGACTCAGAGTTTCACAGTTCTAACATGGTTTACACATTTTGGGATGCAGCTGCCCAACAGACTCAGCCAGAATGGATACACAAGTGCTTTTTTCCCCCTCTTTTTAGGGCAAGGGATCTGTCAATTAATCAGCATTGACCCTTCCTCTGGCGAAGAGCTGAAATCAGACAGGAAAGACGCTGTTGCAAAATGAGTTTCCTTTTCAAAGAATAAAAAAAACCCCTACCCATAGAAAAACCCAACAAGCAAAAACAAAACCAAACATCCACTTGAGAACCAAACTCAGGCTCAGTGTAGATGGGTGTTACTCCCCAGCACCAATAAATCCAAGTCTAGTTTGAGTGGGTTGTAGAACTGGAGCCCTGCTTGAACCAGTTCTCTGATCCCAGACTTGTTGGTGTTCAAGTGCACAAACAGTTCAGAGCCCCAGCTGTGAGAATCCTCCCTCTGCTTTCTGGACTGGCTCTGCCCTTCCCCTTAAGCATCTACTGTTTGCTCAGTGGAGCTTAAACACTGATAAGAAAATCTGGGACTTTCATCAAGAAGTCATTTTTAAAACTAAACTGCTCCATCAACTCCTAAAGAAAGTGAACATTTGTGTCTTAACTTCTTAAATCTGCAGCAAGATGAAACATTCAATCAAAAAAAAAATTAAGGATTTATGTGAGTGGTGTTTATAAAATTCATTTCAACAGTGTTGTCAATTAAATATTATTATGATCTCTAAAGTGAGATGTTATCTCTGCTGTTTCCAAAGCAGCAAAAACACACAAGCCAATGCAGCACAAGGAACTCAGAGCTTATGACCAGCAGCAGCTGCAGTGGAACATGCAAAGATGACTCAAACCTCATGTTTGGGGTATAGAAGAGATCCCTGGGAGGGTCAGGAAGGACTTTTCTGGTACAGCACCTCTATAATAAGGCAGGTGCACTATCAAGGGTAGGAAGGAGCTGTCACGTTACCAAGCAATAAGTACAGACCACCTGATATAGAAGAGAAGCTTTCACAGAATCCCAGAATGGTTTGGGGTGGAAGGGACTTTTAAATCTCATCCAGTTCCACCCCCTGCCATGGGCAGGGACACCTTCCACTATCCCAGGTTGCTCCAAGCCCCATCCAACCTGGCTTGGAACACTTCCAGGGATGGGGCAGCCACAGCTTCTCTGGGCAACCTGTGCCAGGGCCTCACTACCCTCACAGGGAAGGATTTCTTCCTAAAATTCCTCTTCTGTGGAGCAATTAAATTTTTTTATATTTCCCCATGAGATTTACTCACACCCATGTGTTCCCACAGGCACAGACTCACCTTCTGTGCTGTGAGATACAGCCAATATATTTCACAACATTAGGAGGATTATTAAACCCTCCCTGCAAAGTTTGAACGAGGGTATAATCATATATACACAAGCCATAAATTATGTATATATATATCTGTACTGCTAATGTGTGTGCGTATATCTGTATGTTATAAATGCACACACTGGATATTAAACACACACAGCTCTAAGGGAGCACCAGACAAAGTTTGACGAAGCCACCTCGTGAGCAGGTTACATTTCGTGACACGTCTTCCAACCCCATTTCACTGCACTTTTCATTTTGCTGATGGCCAGTAGTGACCAGGTTAATTAAAACCGGTCCCAAAGCCGGGGGCAGGAGCTGCTGCCCTTGCTGGCACTGCCCTGCTCCTCACGCCTCTTCCTGCACACCAGCGGCGGCGAAGGGAGAAGTTTTCCTTCCGAGAGACTTGCCGGCACAATCAGATATTTACTGTATTTATCGCAGAGATCAAACCCACACGCAGATGTCACATTTCTTGAATTCCATCAGTAGATCAGACAAGCAGTCTCTGGAAAGGGGACACTGCAGCCGGAGAGTTCAGCGTGTGCAGGCGTTGGAGGGCCATTCCCACTCCGGGGCTGTCGTGCTCCCGGAGCCTTTGTTGTCTCCGCAATGCTGATAAATCAATCCATCAAAAAATTTCCTCAGTGAAACTCAATCAAGAAAGGTCATGTCAGCGGGAGAGGAACAGATTAAATTAGCATCAAATTAGACATGGAAAGTGAGTTCTGTCAAAATCATCACAGCGCTCAGCACAATTAGAATATGTTAATTATGCATTTCATTAAGGTAGTGCTCTTTGAATGCGAGATGAAATGTCAGTGGTGTAGGCATCCGAAAAAAGGAAGATTGCCAGGCACAACTTTCTCTAGACAATGTGTGACACCTTCATTAACATCAAGAATCACAAGTCTGTCTTGACTTTTTTGTAAAGTATTAAACCGTTAACTGTTTGCTGGCACTGGGAGGAGGGAGAGCCGCCGGCAGCCCCCTCTCCCTCGGCTCCAACACCAGCTTCCTGCTCTCCAGGAGCCCTGGGGACCAGCAGAGCGTCCAGTGTGCTCTGCAAAGGGAGCTGGGATTCAATGATCTGATGAGGGTAACGTGGCTGCCCTGGAGGTGCAGCTCAGGTGGGGCTGGGAGGAAAGGGTGAGATAAGGAAAGGCACAGCGAGGGATGGAAGGAGGGGAAAGGGTGGAAGAATCTTATTTTGCCTCTGGTTCCAAGATATGATCAACATGAAGGGGAGAGCAAGAGAGGGAAGGGGGGGAAAAAAAAAAAAGCAGAGAGATTTGCAAACCTACATTTGACAAACCCTAATTTGGGAAATTATTTTGTATATCAAACATCTTTGATTCCTAATGATGAGCTGGTTTTCAAAGGGAAAAATGATCCCTGGTGAGCTTGGGAGGGAAGTGTAGCTTCATAAATACTACTTATGGGCTTTATTAGATGTACTATCAGATGTTGGGTTCATGGAGGATTAAGAGCAATCACATACTTTCTAGAAACATGAGAAATCCTGCCAATTCTGGTGACTTGGTTGGAGCCTCCTGTGCTCTCTTGGGGCCCACGGGTGGGGGACAGTTACAGACAGTCAAGCTTTCCAACAATCACCTCACTTGGATTTCCTTGCCTAAACAAGGATATCTAAGCCAGTAGATTTGAAACTGTGCCCATTTGCTCTGGAAGGAAGAGGCAGAGGCTGGCAGAGCTCTCCAGCAGCTGGTTAGGATCAGTGACGTGGTACTGAGAAGTTCTTGCCCTCAGGTTCCCATCTCCACGCCCCAGCGAGCTTGTGCTGTCCCACTGCCACAGCAGCAGGGACAAGAAAGGGGCTGCCCAGCACGAAAGAATCCTACAAACTGTGTATCATTCCCAAGACTTTAGTTTTAAGACCCTTTGGAAATTATAAAAAAGACAACCCTCACTTTAAAAGCACAGATTTCCCTTCTGGCACCTCTCACCTTTCTCATTGTGGCTTTACAAGGAAATCAGCGTGCCGTGGTACTTCTAGTTACAGAGCGATACCCCGAGTCCAGTGTGATATGCAGCCCAAAATACTGACCAAAAGCATGTTGTGAGAAGTAAATTTTACCTGTACACAGCTGCTGTGCCCCAGGTATGTGGCACACATGGCAAAGGGATGTGCAAACCCCCATTTATTGGTACAGATGCAGAACAGGCAGCTGTGTGCCCACTTTAGTACCTGTACACCAACATCCCCGTGTCTAACCTGTCCCTTGGCTGTTTGTTTCTCTCCCTGGCTCCAAACTTCCCTTTACTGCTGGTATTTAAAACACCAGAGGACTGAGAGAAGGGTTACTGTGAGCACGAACAAAATTCAGCGTGTTTTTAATGAGCTTTTCTTTGGTTCGCTGTAGCTTTTGTAAATCCTGCCTGAGGATTCCAAGTTGCCAAATCTCCTCCCCAAAGATACATATTGTAGCTTCCAATGCCCCCAGGACTCATTTTAATATAACAGGTTCCAATATAGTCGAAAAATGCCAGTGAGTGAGTAGAAGCCAGAGTCTACTTTAGCACACTTGGCTGGCCTTACAGCTCTCTGAAATCTCTGTTTTCGCTGGAGCTACAAAAAAGAGATTTTTATCTTTTGAAAGAACAACTCGAGTCCCAGAGCAAATAAGCTTTAAGATTATGTTAGTTCTGCTCACTCGCTCAAAGACAAGGGGACTAAAGATGACCTGGAAGGGCTTTAGTGCTCTGGGAGAGCCCGGTCTCGGCTCGGGAATGGGAGCACCGATGCCTGGTTTGAGATTCCGGTGGGAAATGCCTCCCAAGCACTGGATCTGCTACCCCACAGGTGACCTAAGACACACTGTGGTGTGTGCAGGTGGTGCCTCTGAGCTCACCAACCACGAGGCATTTTGGCTGCTCCCCCCGGTCCTCCCCCATCCCGCCCTGCCCACCAAGGCACTTCCAGATTTATCAAAATCCCCAGGAAAATTCACGGCATGAGGCAGAAAATTGACTGCCCTAATGACAGCTACCTGGTAATAGCATCTCTCATTTTCCTTTTTGTGACTGGCTTAACATTTTAATAATTACAGGCCAAGTCTAGTCATGGAACAGTTTCACTGGAGACAGTGATAGGAGTTCTGGGATAAATGTGATCTAAGTAGAGCTATGCACATGTTTCATTCAGTGTCCAAATTATTATCATTATCATCCATTTTGGGCTGACTCGAAAAGAAAAAAGTTAAGCTTGTGAAAATGAAAAAAAAGACAGTATCCACTTGGATTTCTAAGAATTGTCCTGTTTGTCCTGAAATCAAATGCTTTAGTTTACAGTGTTTTTTTATTTTTTGTTTTACATACCTAAAAACTTTTCTTCAAAATGAGAATTCAGTGTTAATTCCAGAAAATATCCTCCCTAAGTACCTTGACAGAATACCTTCTGAGGTCTGTGGGCAAACTGCATTTTCCATCTGGCCACTACTGGCCTGAAAATTTTTGCTCACCCTTGGCTTAACACTTCTTTTGTAGTAATAGGGATGTGATCATATGCTCTGCTTCATCATTTCTATGTCAGCACGACTGCTGGGGTTACAGGGCTATAAATTAACATAATTGAATGGTGAATCAAGCTCATTTGTTTCTACTTTCCTTCACGATAGGAGAAAAAAATATAAAGCTAAAATAAGTTTCAACCGTGATCCCTCAAAAATTAGCTTTGCACCTTTAATGCACAGTGGAATCAGAATTCCTTTCTGTTGAAAATATAGAATTAAACCCAAAGCTGCCACCTATCCCGGTGAGGAACGGGATGTTAATGGATAGTTTTTGCAGGCAAGAGTTGGGACATTTTGTCCATCTAATGATTTCCATGAAAGGCAATATATTAAATATATATATCCACAAATGCCTTGTTTGGAGGCTTTAACTAGGTAGCAGTAAAGTGTGTCTGAGCATTTGCTTTGTACACCTTAATTTGCTTCCTTCTCGACCTGGGAAATAAGTTTGAAAGCCAGAAAATATGGAAAATACTTTTTATACTGAAAAGGTATGGACATGAGCCCTTCTTAGGAGCTGTTTTGTTGCAAGAACAATTTACCATCTCACCATTACAAATGTTCATGTCTCTTCCAGGCAACTCAGAAATTAACTTAATTGTTGCTACTAAACATTTTTTTCCCTTTGTTTTTTCAATATCTGGGGAAAAAAAAATCAATGAAAACTTGTATTTGTCATTTAAAAGTGTACAGGAAATGGCACATGAATGTAATGTTTTGTTTTGTATTACAAGTTTTCATTTTATTGTGATTTTAACAACTGGACGTTTTTTGAAGCCATAATGCCAAACAGCAACTGAGCATCAGAAATTCCTAGGAATGTTATTACATGATAATATTTGTTTGGGCTGAAACTGGACTTTTAAACAGAAAAAAAAAAACCCTCAAACTGTTTTCTAAACCCAATTTTAGATAAATACTAACTGGGCTGCTTCAAAATAAATAAGTGCCTCAAATTTAGTTTCATTTAGGGAGAAGATTCTATTAATTTGTCCCTGGCAGAAAAATATTCTCTCTTCTTCACCCTTCGAGCCACTACACGGCATTGTACAAAAGGAAGAGAGACATGCCCTCTGCTCCTTGGATTTTACAATCTGGTTCCATGTGACGTGCATGACAGAGAGAGATGCCACTGCATGAGTTAAGGGGAGAGATGAGAAGTGTTTCGAAGATCCAGAGAGAGATTTACATGTATAAATAGTTATTTTAAGAAAACATCTCATTCATTTACACAACTGTGGCAGTCCTCTTTAAATTCAGTAAACTGCTCTGCCCTATGGTGAAATAGAAGGCAGAAGAATTTAAATCAGGACAAACATAATTGGTTAATCAGAGTTTAAGGAAAATCCTCTGACGCTTAATAAGAGCTGGGTTTGCTGATTGCCAGAGCCCCCGCGGAGGGTGGGCTGGGGATGCACCTGCAGAGCAGCACCAAAACCACAACTGCGGCTGTGCTCGGCACCAAAACACGCTGGGAATTCCAACTGGTGCTCCGGCAGTGCCCTGAAGACAATTCCTGTCCCAAAGTGTAGTGACAAACCCACGGTGGTCAAACAGCGAGGGGACAGCGGGCAACAGTCCAAGAGGGGACACTGGCACGTATATAGATTTTTGGGCCAAGGATCAGAGCAGCCACAGGTGACCGGTAAATGCTGTGGTCCCACCAGCACTATCAAATCAGGGAAATCTGGGGAATTCCCACAGGGGCAGCTGACACAAAAGCACTCGAAGCAGCTGCCAGGTCTCTGGCATGGCACAGGCACCGCAAGCGACGGTGTCCCAAAACACAGCACGACCCCAAGAACACGTCGTGGTGCTGAATGCAGTGGGCAAACAGAGCCATGGAGGACACTTACCAGTTGCACTCAACTGGATTCATCAAAATCATTGTCCTAAAATGCGTGAGCCAGGCCCTTGTCCGAAGCAGCCTCCACTCTGCTGCCTGTCCCTCTGTCAACTCAACACTCCCAAGGCCTCGCTGCAATCAGGGCATCCTGGGGCAGCCAAAGGGGCTGTTTCAGGGAAGGAAGGCTGGGAATTGCTCTAAACACAAGACTTGGAACAGATCTCCTTGTCTCAGACCACAGTGTCAGAGCAGAGCCGAGCCCAGGAGGACAATCCCTTCCCCACACTTTGACGCTGCTCTCACCACCCTCCGCTCTCAAAAGCACCTTCTTCCCACAGCAGGGCTGCAGCAAACCGCTCTTCCTCTGCTGCCAGGAAAACTCTTCACGCTACTTCCCCCCTTGCCAGTCCCCAGTCTGGGGGTGTTTGAGGATGAACTCTTAAATCAAGAGCAAGTCCCCTCAAAGCCCATCCCCAGACAGGAGTTCACAGTGCCCCAACCACCACAGACACTTGTTTCTTTGAGCCATGTTTCTGTTTGGATACACAAAGGAGGCTTTAAAGTTTCTCATGCAGCAATTCAATCCCCTCAGTCAGGAGAACATTCCCCCTTAATGAATTATTTTGTCAGTCCCTTCTCTTACAGAAGTGCTGGCAAGGTTCAGACACTGATGCAGGACACTGGAGCTGTCTGATTTTTTTTTTTTCCCTCTCCTTTGAAAACTTTTTTTTTCACCTTTTGCAGTGGAAATTAGATTTTTAACCGAGGCAATTTTCAGTAGAAAGGTATTTGCTTGCTAGAGAGGTTTTTTTATCTTTCATCAAATCTCAGAAATCTGGTGTTGAGAAAAATAATTATCTGAGAAATAAAATGTTTTCACTGGAAATTCTAGTGACAGCAATTTTTTGGTAGGGGCAAAAATGACCACATAAATTAAAACCATTTTCAAATTAATGGAACAAGTACTTCACACGCAGAGTAGGAATGAGGAAGATTTGGACAACAGGATCTTGGACGTGAGGAAGGATTTCTTCATGGGAAGGGTTGTACACACAATGTACCAGTTCTAAACCATCTTTGCAATAAAGTTTCCCTGTAATCCAGCTTGATTTTATATATATGCTTCAAAAGGGCAGCTAATCCTATTTTGAAGAACAGAAAGCACTCAGGAGCATGCTTGAGGTGCTGTTGGGAGCCTCCATCACCTTCACAACCAGGAACCGTGTCTCATTTTCATAGAATGTTATTATTTTACCGCTAAATTTGGTCAACATCAATATCCTGCTAAATCTGCTTCCTCAGCCGGACTCAGGGGCTGGCTCTCACGGAGGGATGCCCACACACAGCAACCAAAGCATCCCTCAGGAGTTCTGATCAGCTGAATATGTCAAGTTCTTAAAACTTCCCAGCAGAAGGTGGATTTCCAGCCTCCAGGTCATTGCTGTGGCCTCCTCTAACTTTTCTTTAGATTATTGTCACGTGCTCCTGGAACACGGATATTCACATTGGGACCCCATTAGAGCCGCACGTAAGAATAAAATCTGTTCTTTATTTGCTCGATTTAATTTAATTTGCTTTGTTTTGTGTGGTTAGTTAATTTATTATTAGTTGTCTTCATACAGGACTGTTTCTTCCCCACAGCACTGCACCATGAAGTGAGCTGAGGTGACTGCCCACCTATTTATCTCCTAGATGGAATCACAGCCATAATCTACATGCTTCGTTCCCATGGGGTTTACTTTATTTCTGCTGTGTTCCAATGAATTCTGTTGGACTGAAGCCCCTTAACCTGCAGATTCATTTTGCTCCTACATAGCAACTTTTTGTCCCGGTTTTTCACTGCTCCATCAAGCCCCAGGTCACCTTGCAGCCCTCACCAAATGTGCTTTTCTTTGCTTGGATCATTGGTATAAAATCTATATATATACATGAACAGCACACTGGGAGATCCACTGATGAGTCAGTACTTAAAACATCCAACACATGTTTAAATCCCTAAGGAGGCAAAAAACATCAGGTGGACTAAGTCAAATGCCCTGGAGAAATCCAGGTATTTTTTTGTCTTGTCCCAGTTCCCTTTCTCAAGCAGATATGTAATCCTGTCAAGAAGACACTATGTTTATTTGACAAGATTTATATTCCTCCCTGCTGGCTGTCATTAATTGTATTTTACCCTCTAATTCTTTGTTAACAAAGTTCTGGGTTAATCATTATGTTTTACCTGGAATTAAGATCAGACTAAGTGGTCTGTTGTTCCCTGAGTCATCCCTGTAACCTTTTTAAAATACAGGTTACAGGTTGATAAGATGTAAGGGACATTTAAAATCCTTACAAGAATGATTTCATGTAGTAAAACATCAAAAGTAAAATCTTGGTCCTACTGAAGTGGATGGGAAAAGTCTAATTTGCTTCAGTAGTGAAGGAAAGATTTCAGTGAAAAGTGAAAACTGGAAAGCTAAAAAAATAACTGAAAATATCAACACTAAATTTAGCTTAACACTAAAAAAGAACACTAAATGGCAAGTGTTATTTGCCTTATTTGCCTCAAGATCCTTCCAGCTGTGAAATAAAATGTCAAAATTTTTGTGGAAACCAGAAAAAAAATAGTTGAAAATCCAATTTCTCATTGAAAAAAATGCTTTATATGTGGGAAATTTTCAATTGGCAAAATTTATACTACTGCCTCTAAGCACTGCAGTGCAACCCTGGTGTGAACCGCCCTGCAGTTCTGAGTGCACCCAGAGGTGGTTTGTGCCACATGGGGGGCAAAGTTACCACATTAATTGACCCCCCCCTTGACTTCTCAGAGCATTCTGAGTCACCTACAGGTAATTTTCGAGGTAAGCAAATGATGGTTGATAGAGGAACGCCAGCTGGTCAGGCATGGAGGGAGAGGCAGGTTATCTGACTAAGAGGTGACTGACTAATAATGATATTAATTTTGTAGAAATCCATAGTAGAGTCTTGTTTTGTATTAATGCTCACCTCCCTAACACCCAAAAGCCATTTGATACCCCCGTTACAAATCCCACATTGCAGCCTTGTTTCCCAAGAGCTTTTGATCCATGGGCAGTGTTTGTCACCAGATAAAACTCAACCAAGTAACAGACTCACTGAGTCAGAAGTTAAGGTAATTTGGAGCATAACATAAAAAGACAGAGCTTATTTTTAACACTAGTCTGCATAAAAAAAAATAATTAAAAAAGTAGGAGACTGGAGCGGTTATTTTATAGAAGTTCAAATAGTTTGAGTGATACATGTTACTCGTGTGTGGCTTTCTTAAATACATGCTGTATGTTCTCCAACTGGAGGGACAGACAAGGCACCTATAGAAATCTGCTTAAATATATTCATACAAACATTTATCTACACACAGGTGTATATCTGTATACACATATGGCTTTGGTTGAGGATTTTGGTCAGGTATCACTGGGACAACCTTCCAAAAAAAAGCCGAACACCTCTACAGAAAAACATCTTCACTTGCTATTCCAGATACAGACACCCGAGAGAGCATAAATTCCCCTGAATAGATGTATTGTTTTAACATCTATTTCTTCACCTTCTCAAAATGCCTGCTCATCTGAATTTACAATATCTGAGTGTGTGGTGTGTGCACGGTTCCTCTTCACTACACCGGAGCAGATTAGTGCTCGTTCGCCTCTTTCCTTGCTTCTCTTCAGATCGTTACACATGACAAAACAACTGTCCTAATTACAGCAAGTGTTCCCAGCTCTGTCACCGTGACAATTACTGCAATGAGGGCTCAATATCTGCAGCAGACAGTAAAGTATTACTGCAGTTGTGTTTGATAGTGCTCAATTGTCCCCTTGAGGATTCTCCAGAGCAGGTTTTTTTTCCGTGGGGGTAAAGCCTCCCCCCCTCCCCCGTGCTCTGCCCACGGTGCATTTTGCTAACAGGGTTCAAAAGTTGAAGGCAGGGGGATGACCGAGGGTGGGCTGTGGAAAACACACAGGTTTGTGGCTTTGAAGGGGAGGACCATTCGTAGATAGGGGGTGGGTTTTTCCTGCCTGGGCTGGGCAGGACAGTTACTCTCACAGCCAGAGTGGCTGCAGAGTGACCCCCCTCGCGAACGTGTGAGTCTCCACAACACCAGGAGGCACTTTGGGATAGTTCCCTCCTTCCTCTACTTTGTGTTTCATACCATCATAGACTGGTTGGGGTTGGAAGGGACCTTAAAGATCACCCAGTTCCACCCCCTGCCATGGGCAGGGACACCTTCCACTAGGCCAGGTTGCTCAGAGCCCCATCCAACCTGGCCTTGGACACTTCCAGGGATGAGGCAGCCACAGCTTCTCTGGGCAACCTGTGCCAGGGCCTCCCCACCCTCACAGGGAAGAGTTTCTTCCTAAAATCCACTCTAAACCTTCTCTCTGCCAGTTTGAAGGCTGATAACCTGATATTGCTCTATATGGGGCAAAAGACCAGATCCAATAACAGAACATCCCCCTCCAAAATCACATCCCTGCCATCCACATGTCCTTGTCTCTCCCAGGGAGCCTCTCAGCTGCTGCTGTGTCCTGTAGGATTTCTGTTTGTTTGTTCACATGAACTGATACATTCAGACTCTCCAACCCATCTTAAGGGACAGCCCTGCTTGTGACAGTTCCCTCTCCGCTGACGCTGGACACCTTTAACCCCACTTGCCTCCCCTGTCAGCCTCTGCAATCCCAGCTCATCAGACAGGGGATTTTAGCTGTTTCCAGAGGCAATATCATGACCTACACTACACTCGCTTTATCCTGAGTGATGAAGGTGATGTTCTCTGCATTTATAGTCCATTATGCTCCTGAAGTTGATTCATTCAGATGTTCTCCTTGTAAAGCCCCTAAACAATGCAGAATCAGGATCTGTGGAGCCCTCTCATTTGACCAGAAACAGGAATGCAAGGTCCTAATATTGAATATTGATCATGGGAGGCTAATGCTGCCACAGTTAACTTGGCATGAACAGACCAGGGTACTTAAAGTCTGGATTTCTAATTTTCTTTGGTCAGGAATAAAGCAGTATCTTATTTATCAGATAACATCTTTATTATAAGCATCTTGCACAGCCTTTCCACTTCAGCCCACATGGGCTTCTTCTGCTCTTGGCATGGATCAATGAAGTCAATATTTCTGACTGCAAAGCTTTGTATGACTTACACATATTTAAAAAGATAAATCCCAATCAACAACTCCTCTGCTTGAACATAACCATTATAATCCTTATCTTTGATCCTTTGGGCTACAGCAAGCAGGGTAAGGAAGGAGTACATCTCTCCAGCTCTCAGGAAATAGTTTTGATCACGGCAGGAGATAAACAACATCATCTGGGTTTGCTGGCTGGAATTTCTCCAGCAAAACCAGTAAGTGGAGCCACAGTTTCACAAGTACAAACTGGCCAGTGAGCCCTCCAACCGGTGTGACAACAACTGTACCCCTCAGGTACCAAAATGCCTCCAAGCCTTGGAGCCAAGCTCCTGAACCACTGACAGACAGCAGGAGATTTGTTCCACACAGGGGGAACTTGAGGCACACCAGAGTAATATCTTCATGATGCTATTCCCATCAAAGGAGGGGGAAGAGTCAGAGCCCCAGCCAGGGCTTTTTCCATTTAGCACAACCAGACTTTTTTACCAGATGAGATTAAGTTACATAAATCAATCTGGGGAGTTGCCTAAGTTATGTTGAGGGAGTTGGGTTTAATCACTATAAGGCTTGTTTTAGCCTTGTGAATTTAGTATGCTACAACCATCTTTTCGCCAGCATATGGAGGCCAAATAAGTTCCAAGCAAGCACATTTCAACAGGAGGGTTTTACTTTTGAGGGTTAAGTTGTTGGCCAACCCTGTATTTTGCAGCTACATCACCAAATCCCACTAATACAGATGCAGCCCGTCCAGCCAAAAGAGTGTTTGTAGCAGTTGTTTTTACTAGTTCCCTCAATGAATAAGCTGTGTCAGCAAAATCACTTTATTTTAGTACAGCTGAACCTGTGCTGAAGGTTTTGCCAATATAGAAGTGCTATTAAAAAAAATTAAATTAAAAGAATGACACCTCTAACCAAAATAACTGTGCTAGCAAGAGGTTTTACTGTACATCTGACTTTAAGGGGTCCTTTGGAAAAAAACTTAACAGAAAAGTCAAATGAGGAAAAGAGGAAGGGGAAGAGGGTGGAAGGGCAGGGAAAAGAGTGAGAAAAATATTCCTTTTCACCCAGTAGTCAAAGTGTTCTCTGAAGTTCTTGTTTTGCTCTAGATACGGCCAAACAACTTCAAAAGACGTGTTTGTTTTATTGAGAGATGTAATAGATCTTTTGATATGGAGCCACATATCCCAACTCTCCTCTCACTTACAGTCAGGGTGAACCACCTAAGGTCAGAGAAGCTCCTTTGTGGGAAAGTGGCACGAGAAAAGGACCAGGCCCTTGTCCTCAGCAGATCTTTAATTGGAGCTTAAACCTAAGCTTAGTGTTTGCCCAAAGGGGCAGCAGCAGAGCCCAGGGAAATCTCACCTGGCTTTGGTTTGCAGAAAGCCCAGGCAGACAAGCACCTCTCTGGGTTCCTTTGTTCAGCCCAGGGAAAAGCTTGGGAGGAACAGAAGTGCAGTAACTGCAACTGCAATTAGTTTTGTTCTGTTTCCTTGTGTCTCCATTTTTCATGGAGTTTACACATTTATGCCCAGGGAAACTTTCTCTTCTGCAGAGAGATTACAAAATGGCCTGTGATAAAGTTATTTCACACATATTACACTGGCACTTTCTATACTATGTGAGTATCAGCATCTTAACATTGGGGCATCTCCTCACTATTTGCATTTATAGCACACTTTGGAAGATTGAGTTATAAAAATAGAGGCTGTCTTTGACTCAGGCTTAGCCTAAACCACTCAACGAGGTAACAGTTTTCAAAACTGCAACCATAAACCAGATACTCCTTTAAAAAAGAAAAAGAAACAGCAGAGAGAAATAACATTGTGTGGACATCTTGTGCAGAGATGATTTTTTAATGTGTGCATGTAAAGTACCCAGCAGAGCGGATGCTTCTGTTGCCTTTGGCCACCACTGAAATACAAACTATTATAATAATATATCACTCACTATGTACAGTCAGAAAACTGAGAGCAGTGAGGGAATATTGTCTTGTCGGTAAAAGCTCTTTTGACCTAATATTTGTTCTTATTCCCAGGAACGAATTTCGCTGCAGAGAGCAGCCTTATCCAAGCAGTAAAAGGAGAAATTCTGGTTGATTCTCACAACTCCTTGAGTCTTCCTCTTCATTAGGAATTGCCAGATCCCAGAGCCAATCACACAGACTTTGGCCCTGATGCTGTTCTGCCTTAATAACATGTGATGGGCTCAGAAACATTCCTCATGACACAGAAAAATGTGTAACACCCAAACGACTGTTGATCATAGCAACATAACCCCACAGTGCTCGTGTGCTGCACAGACCAAGTTTCTTGGTAGCACAGTTTGGGCAGATTTTTCTCAGAAATTAACTTATGACACAGGTTGCCTGATTTAAGTGTGAACTTTTACATCTGTTTCAGGGTCTAAAGACAAAGGGGGAGAAAGAAGGATAAAGCCAGCAACGCTGCCCTAGCAAACCACTGCTCAGGCAGGAAGGAGGCCACCAGGCTCAGCTCCCTGCAGATGCTCCTCTTCCATTTAGCAAAAAAAAAAAAAAAAGTGATTTTTGAGCTATAAATTGCAGAAGGAAGGTAAGGATTTAACAAAGCAAACCAGAGTGTGCTTAACTGTAAGGAAATGAACATTTTCAATAAACGTGACAGACCCTGGGCACGCGTTGAACATCATGCAGGGCCCTGCTTTTCTAGGGCTACTCAATAAAATAAATGCTTTATGGAGACCTGTTGCAGACAATCCTTCTTTCTGGCAATGCAAGCACCAATTTCTCTCCCTCCCACGTGTGCCTTTGTGTGTGTCTGCAGATGCACCTCTCTCCGATTTATATTTATTTGCCTTAATAGCGTGGGCAGAGACTGAATCCAGATATTTGAGCTCCTTTAGCTCTGCTTTGCAGCTCTTTTATCTCTTTTCTGAACATTCCTCATGAAGAGCTGTGCTGTTGCAGCCACAGGACCAAGTGGAGCCACAGGGCTGAGTGGAATTAGGGACAAAGGAGAAACTCTGAACCTCAGGAAAGGACTTGACTCTGCCTGTTACTGGAATTGCACCTCAAAAAAGTCACATATTTGTATAATTTCTGAGAGGCTCCAACACTGATCCAAGCAATGTTATTTGTAACAAACTATTAACAGAGAACAATGGCCTGACCCAAAACTTATTAAAATAGACATAATGAATAATAGATGGGAACGAAAAGTATAAGTGAACTAGTGGATGTAGACACAATAAAAAAGCCTTTGAAAATACCCTAAAGCAAAATACACATTTTCAAAACTGCAAGTTTTATCCTTTTTTTTCTTGGGGGAAAAAAAAAAGAAAAGATCCTTCTCTGACCTTAGGGTACAACAAATATATTGGACATAGATCATTTCTAAGTGTTTTTGGCCTTTGTTAGGGAAACATCAATTTTTGCTGTTTGCAAGTTCTCTTTCTGGCCACACACAAACCTCCTGCCCCACCCCAAAATGTTCTCTTGCTTCTTTCCCTATTTTAAAATGACACAAGTTTTGAAAAAAAACCCCCACAACCTCAAGTGTAACATTTCAAACTACTCAGTCCACGGGAATTCTGCAGATCAGCAGGAGCAGGACTGCACATTCGTGTTACCTCAGGCACGTAGAACAGGGGTAAGTGTGACCCAGTGGGATGCCAGCCAGACCTTTCCCAAACCGCTGGAAACTCAGGGAGTGCGGTGCCAAGCTCGTAAACCCTCCTTCCATCAGATGGTTACGTAGGGCTCAGCACATGCCAACGCAGCCACCTGGCTTTCTGTTGGCTTGGAGCTTGAGCTGAGAACACCTGCCCAAAATACCACGCAGAACTACCCAAAGAGAAGCCAAATCACCTTTTGCAATTAACTCTTGCCATGCTGGGGGTTCTAATTAGCAAAAAGATGAATAGTTTGGGAAGAATGGCCAAGACCCTGAAACGCACTGACATTGAAATGAGCGTAAGCAAAGTTCTTAAATACTTTCAAAGTTCTCAAAACAAGCTGTGTTCTCTGCTGCCAGAGAAGGACACTGATTATTGCACCCCCTATTTCACCAAAGAGCCACACAGGCACCGTTCTACTCACCAGGTTTTACTATCCAAGTGACCACTTAACTTTTGTTGCCTTGTTCATCCCCCTGGGTGGGGATAATGGCACTTCGTGGCTCCGTGGGTTGATGGGCTTAGTGGAGAGGAGCCACCACTCCTCCCTGATCACCGGTCCTGTGATAAAAGCCAAGGGGACACAGCCCCAGCCCAAGTCTCAAAGCCTCGTGTTACTGAAGCAGGAACAAAGAGGGAAGAGGAGCCAAGCTGCCTTTGAAATTCCTTTCACAGCCCAAATCTGACAACAAGCCCAAGGTCCCCCTATGAGCAGAGCCCAACCTTCCTCACCCTACAGTGTAAGAGGCCCAAGTCATTTCATCACCAATTTTGCCCCAAGTCACTTGTGGTCCATTTTTCCCTGTCTTAGTAACTTATCGCTCACTTTTTAGGGTGATATTCTCAGCAAGGTACTGTTTCAGAAAGAACACACACAACAAGGGGACTCTTGTTTCTGGGGAGAAAAGTGTATGGTTGCTCCTCAGGGCTGGGGTATCCCAAGCATTCCTTGCTCCTGGTGGCTCCTGGCAGCACCTGTAGGGCTGTTCTGCTGCCCTGGCTGTGGAAGAGGCTTTTGCAGGAACACTCCAGCCCCAAGTCTTAGTTCAAGAAATGCTGGTTTAATGTAACTTATCTCTGATCAGCATCAATGACCCCTGGAACCTCCTGCTTTCAGCAAAGAACATCAGTACAACAATGCTATCCCAAAAAGTCCAACCCAAGGCCAAGCCTTTACGGCTTTTCAGAACAAATGATTCCATCGACTTCTTTGAAAATAACAACAATCAGAGTCAGGAGCAACCCCACAGGAGATTGATTGGCTCCATCTTAAAAACACCACAACAAAATCAGGCTGAAACTGCTCAAAAGTCTCTTTTAAGACAGAAAACAAAACTGCCCCTGCTGCAAAAGGGCAGCTGAGGAGAACAGGGCAGGCAGAGCTCAGAGCAAGGCTTATCAGGGCTCCCAGCAAGGGCACCAACTCTGTTCTCCCATGAGGAAGCAGGTGGAGAATATTTGGCTCAGCCCTGAGAACTTGCCCAAGATAAATAAATTCCTGATCACACTCAGAACCTTTAACAGCTGTTCAGCAAAACCCAGCATTTTTTATAAAGGGCCGTATAAGCCCTTATATAGGCCGTAGTGAAAGGCAGAGAAATTCCTAATGGGAGAGATTCCTTCTGTAAATACTTCTCCAGAAGAGAGTGGAAAACAAAGCCTTCAAATGGCTAATAAATAAATAAACCAACACACTTGAAATTGTCTTTTAAAAGTTTTTTGAACGCTGCTGATAAGCTTAAAAGGAAAGAAAACACCAGCCTTGGAGGAAAAAATACAGTTTCAAAAAAACCTGTTTGTCTAATAGAGAAGCTGCTTCTCTAATTAAGCAATTAAGGCTCAGTAAGGCAGACGTTATCATCCCATAAAGGTCATTTTAAATGAAGAGGGGATGAAAAACACCGTTGTTCGAGAGTTTTATGAATGATCCTCTTATGATTGGTGGCTGCTGGTTTGAAATGAGCTGAGAATTACTTGATAGTGTGTTTGGATTGTCTTCAGCTCTAAGTCCGTGCTGGGAAGGGCAGGCTCTGCTCCCTGTGCTGGCACAGCTCCCACTGGAGTCTGAAACACCGATTCCTTCCTTCTCCTTGCTCTGTAAATCATAATGAACTCCCACTGGGCTAAATCCAGGGAAGCTGTTCTGGATTTACACCTGTGGAAATGGGAGCAGTTACCCTGCTCTGGATCCCCCAGCTGCTTTCCCAGTGCTGCCCTGCCCCGGGGGTGCCTGAACTCTGGGATGCAGCAAACCCATCGTTATTCCACGCATCAAATGGAAAAGGAAGCCCAGGGATCTGAACAGGTTTAAATAGATCTGATGTGATAATTAACGTCCATTGAGGGATCCGGGGGAAAGAAGAGGGACAAAACATAAAACCAATTTCCACCTTTATTTTAAGTTCTTCTGACAGATGGGAATATTTTCTGTTATGCTACTTGTGGTTTGGGTAATGAGATTAGGCCTTGCATAGCAGGAAGCAGAATTAACTTTGTTTACTTAAAGTGACACCGTCAGCTTGGAAAATCACATTTCCATCTGAATTGCAGTGCCTACTATCATTACAAATAACCCTCGAGATCATGATAACTAAAGGAGATTAGAGATGAAAAAAACCACGTATCTCCCTCTCTTTTATTTTTTTAAAGTACACTTTGCTCACACTGTGCAGCTCAGAGCATTCCCTGTATCCAGAGTCCCACTCAGCATCTCCCTGGGGCTCTGTTCCCTCATGCCCCTGCACCGCTGAGGTTGCAGGAGGGAGCAACAGGCTGGGAATGAGAGGGGCAAAGGGATGAAAGCCCAGCTGGCTCTGGTCGATCTCAGGCATCCTGAAAAAATACCCTCCTAAAGGCAATTGGTGTGGCAGGAAAAAAAACCAACCCAGGAGCACTCTAAACCGTGTTTAACATTGGGTACATACCAAAATTAAAGTTAAAAAAAAATATTAAGGCGAGAATTTTTAGAAGCTGGCTGATTAAAAAAGTCCCTTTTTGTGGGTCCCTGAGTTCACTTCCACTGCAGGGGCTATAAAAAGGCTGGGTGTTATCACTTGCTGCATTACACAACGGGATGGATCCTTAGGAAGGGAAGACAGGGAAGGGCTTTGCAATGGGATATGAATGACCAGCTGATGCACTGGATGTGTTAAACGACCAGGTTTGCATGTACACAGGGGAAAACTGAGAGGGGAAAAGGTGCTCTGATCCTCTCTGCTGTTCCTGTGAAAAATCCTCCCAGATTAGATGGGAATAGTGCACGAGAAGTGCTTGTGATGAGGAGCCTGAGCGTGTCCTTTGCCAGCCAAAGCCCAGCTCAGTGACTTGTCCACGTGGTTTTTGCTGTACTCGTGACCCTGCAAATGTTTGCAAACCGGGGAAATGCCTCAAATCTGGCACAGTCACAACTGCTTCATGTCAGCAAGAGTGACAGGTAAAGAGAAAAATCTGGGCCCAGCACAGAGATGGATCCAAAATACATAAATAACCAATTAAGAGAAAATATTAATAAAAATATTGTAACAGATCCCAATCTGCTGTCGAGTACCAATTGCCAGTAATAATCTCTATGGTAACTGAACTCTCTTTGGCCTCTCTCTGTATGCAACTAGTGTTTTATGGGTTTATTTTTTCCCCTTCCCCTCTTTTCATGGAAAATTTTCAAAACTAGTTTAAATATTATGATATTTTCCTCTTCAAGTGCTAACTGGGAAAAGTATTCACTTGGTGTCAGCCTCTTAAGCAGATTTTCCCTTCCTTAGATGACTCTCTCTGAGGTGACTTCTGTCAGGGCACTTACTGGAAGTTCTGTTCGCACACAAAATAGGTGAGGGAGGTTTTCCAAATCAGAGAGGTTAAAATATTGCCCAGCAAGTAGATAAAGTGAAAAAAATATACTAAGTAAAGGTGTTGCTTTCAGTACCTGGGGAAACTTGACCTTTTTTTTTATTATTTGTTCTTGTTTCCTGGCTGCACTTGTCTCTTCTTGCCAGCTGCTCTCCTTAATCTCAGCAGCTCATTCTGGGCTCTGGGTGTTCTCCTTCCCCAGCCTGCTCATGTTCATGCCTTGGCTGCTGGATCCAAAGGAAGGCATTACCTTCAGAAACAGCATCATGCAGTAAATATTTGTTGTGTTACCTCAGCAGAAAGGAAGGAAAATTTTAAGGGACAACATGCAGAATCCTGTGAAAGCTGCTCCCCAGGTGCACATGGAGCACCCCGGGGCTTTACTCAACCTCTCCTGACTATAACACAAATAATTAGATAACACAACTTCGCCAGTGTAAGGATCAGACCTTTACACTTTGCATTCTGGCTTTTTTCCCTGTAACTCCATTATGGGAAAAGATCCCAAACGAGAGGGTTTGGCATTGGATACAACCCATGAGTGAAGGGATGCTCCTCTCCTCCAACAGCCGTGCTCCAGGGTCGGCTGTGAGACTCTGCTGAGTGCCCCCAGCTGAGGGATTTACTCATCCAGCTTCAGTCCAGAGGAGCCCTCTGTGCCAGACATTCCTTGGTGTGTAATCAGTGCCACCCCAGGGAGTTTGAGCAGATAAGAAGCACAGACTCATCTCACTCAGCTGTAAAAGAAGGACTTGGGGCTGGAAAACCAAGTTTTGGGAAACTGGATGTGTTGAGCAGTTGGATGTCTCAGATGGGAACAGATAAAATTCATGAAGCTCTGCAGGGTTTGCTTATGGCCAGACCTGGGAAATAGGTGCTGATCTCTTATTGTAGGGTATACCTCTGGGGCTTTGGGAATCTACTCAGTTATAGCTAAAATTGGCTATTTCTACTCCATTAAACCAGTCATTCCTTTGAGGATTCATAGTCTGGGAGATTTCTAGAAAGGCGAATACATTGACTTTCTTTAAAAATCTTATTAGAATTTGCTCTCTTAAAACACTTTTGCTCTGACTCGTGGATTTATTTGGGCTCAGAGCACTCTGAGTGTAGAGTACTCAAACCTACATTTTCCAACCTCTGTTTGTTCTTTCAAAGCTTCACATAGGTGAGTCTCAAACTGAGAGAGAAGAAATGGGCTTGGGCACCATTCTGCTGCCCACTGAGGGTTGCTTCGCTGGTGTGGGGAGTAGACCCTGAAGTTTTAGTCCTGAAGGCTCTGGGTGCATTTTGGCTCATGGCTCTAGTTCAAACAAGACAGGCCTTGGAGCATGGACTGCCCTGTCCCCTCTCAGCCAAGTGTTGTAGCCACTTATAAAGCTGTGCTTATGTTTCTGTTCCTTCTCCCCAGCCCAAGAAATCTTGAATTCCTTTGTGAAAAACTTCAGAAAGGGCCATGTGAGAAGTGCTCCCTCTTTGTCTTTAAAGCTCAGGTGTCTTTCGTGAGAGAGAACTTTTAGGTGTTGAAGGATCATGTAAAATCCCCATGGGCAGGCCAGGTTGGGAGATGCTGTATAAATTAAACTCACATTCTGCAATTCTTGCTCCTGTATACAACAGCCCAACCCAAGACCTTCTATCTGAAGTATGGAGCTGGATTCAGATCGAGATCTGAATTTCCGAGTGGTTGCCTGTCTTCCATCTGTTTGTATTTGGATGTCTCATAGGATATAAGCAGCAGTTCTGGAGTGTCACACATGAATAAAGTGGATAATTATAAAATTAAAAGATATAACATGCTTCTAGGGGAGATAAGACTACAATTAAAGAGTATAAACAAAACTGAGTTTGATGTTCAGACTGATATATTTATTCATTAAATATAATAACATAAACAAGACTATTAACTGTCATATTTTAATGATACTGTACCCTGCAAAACATACTCGGGAAAAAGTCCTATTGACTTGAACAGCAATGCCACATAAATTTAATTCATGACTGCAGTAAAACAGTATCTCACCAATCTTATTGAAGATTATTTGTTGAAAATACCCCAAAATGTTAGGAAAAAAAAATACCTGTAACTCGCTGAATTGAGTCTGAGCTCAAATGTTTTATCTGCAAATCTGAAGAAACCCAGCGGGGAATGCAGAAACCTGTTCCCCAGATAACTGAAACACAGTATTCCCAAGAGGACAAAACAGTCAGGCAAGGCTGCTGTCTATTCCATCTCTCTCTGGAAAACACTGGACATATTTTTGCTCAGGAGATGGCAAAATTTGGGCAAATGCCACTTCATATCAGCAGTGTGAAGATCAGATTCTGACCTTTTTAAAGATTGTTAACAGTCAGCAACAGTGGAAGCCTTAGAGCAAAAAATTTCTATCTGGAAAATATGCATTAACTTGCTTGGGGTAAGTAAAAAGGCGGTCTGGAAGGGAAAAAGGGTTTCAGGAATTCTCCCTTGCTGCACACAGCATCTGTGCCAAGAAGATGTAAAACGGGACCACTTTGAGTCACAACAATCTCTCCACCCTTTGCACAGTCCCTTTGCTCACACGGGGCACCAGGCAGGGCAGAGGCAGCTCCTGCAAGAGCTCTGGTGTGAACAGCACAAAGAAAAGGGGACCTCACCCCAAATCTGTGGACTGTGAAGGATCATGTCCAACGTCTCATTGTACAATTCCTCATTAAATCCTCTGGCGTTCGCCACCCGCTCGGCGTCACTTGAAGTGCTGAGAAAACGAGCGCTCGCTGTGCCATGACAAAGGCCATTGGTTGCCTCTTTACTGAGCCTGATACATATGGTGAAAACATATTGACTAATTACTTGCCATTTTCAAAAACTGAACACACTCCAAAGCCAGGCCCAAGATAATAGAATGAGATACAGCGGGAAGGATGAAGAGTGGGAGAGCAGAGAGGGGGAGCAGCACAACTGCTCATCCCTTGCTCGACAGCTGCTTCGGTGGATGCGGAGGAACAACACCTCACTGTTCCAACCTGCTTAATGAGCACTGGGAAATTAATGCACCTGATTAATACACCTGTTCAACGTGGAGACTGGCTGAAGTAACACAGACAGGCTCCAGACCCAGCCTTCTCCCCCAGCATGATGAGGCCAGTCATTCCGGCTGGGATTCAGCTCCGTGGGGCTCAGTTTCCCACAGTTTTGCACCTTGTTCTGGTGTTTGCCAGAGAGAGCTGGGCCATGGTGCTGAAGCACGTTGAGGGAGATATATTAAAGGGGTCAAAGTCAACATGGAAAGTGAGCCACAAGAGTTCTGGCTCTAATTTTCTAAATACACCCAGTCCCTCCCAGGCACCGAGCCCGAGCTGCCTGGCAGGAGCCCCTCGTACACAGGGAGCCTTTTCAGTGCCACTGGATTCCCAACCCCTCCAAGTCCTGACAAATCAGTCCACTCAGCTGCTTGGGAATCCTCCCTAAGTGGTGGGACGAATGCTTGACAAGTTAATTTCAAGGTAGCTCATGGAGTAGAAGCAACGCAGAGCTACACAACTGTAAAAAAAGAGGGATGTTCCTGGATAAATTCTGCCAGTAATGGATGTGTAACAGAAAATACACTTAAAATTCAAGTTCTTTGTATTAGAAGACAAGCTCTTTGGTTTAGAAGCAAGGAAATGTGAGGACTCGCTGAAGCTGGGGTTAACAGGAATACAATTACTGCTATTAGAGCTTTATGAATATGAAACTTGTGCTCATGTATCCACAGTGTAGATATAATAGGAAATGCAATGGATGACTTTTAAAAAATCAAGACAATTTAAAAAAAAATCAATAATTATTCTCATTTATTTTTCCTTTAAATCGAGCAGATAATAGAAATCAGGGACCTGAATAGGATGCCTAAAGTTAATGGCATTATTAGATTGAGAAAAAAGAAAGAGTGATCAAAAGTTTGACCCATTTACCAAAAAGTTTGTAGTCTGTAGAAGCTTGCTATTCTACTAGTTACGATTTTTTTTCAAATTCAAGATAACTCTCAAGCGATGTTTGGAGGTTAGACATAGTCATAAGCAGAGACTACGAGCAATCTTTAAACACTTCTATTTTATGAGAAAGAATTGTTATTTTAGAAACACATTTTATAAATAATCTTTTAAAATAATAACCTTTATAAATAATCTCTTTCATAAAAGTTTTAGATGAAGTTTTATTTTCCAGCTTATAAACTAAAAATAAAACAGTTGTAGTGATTGAATTTCCTTTAAGGCAACTCTGGAGCCTGATTTGATAACAGTACTGGTAAAGTCCTAGTAAAATTCCTGGAAGAATTCCTGGTGTTTTGAACAGCACCAGACATTATCCATATTGCCTTTCATTCGTATTACTGTTCTAAGGTAAAATCCTGGAGGGGATCATCACAGTTTTGCCCCCATTGCATAAATATTAAAGGGTTTAAAGGACGGGCTGTTCTCTAAGGGGTGGAAAGGACTTTGCTTCACTGGCCTTTTAAAAGGAGTTTGCAAACCTTCATATTCCATAAGTGTTAGAGATGCTTTTCCTGCTCTGGTGAAGTTCCACCTCAACTTTGTCTAAAAGCCTGGGTAAACATCTCAGTTCTAAACAGAAGCAATGAACAAAAATCCAATTATTTATTTTCGTTCAAATCATTGCCAGGACAGTGGAGCCTTCCCTGGGCAGGCACTGACTCTCTCCTGAGCCCCTGAGGCAGCCACGGTCTGTTGCTGGATGATAACCCTCCTCTTTTAGGGCTTTATGCTTTCAGTCATTGTTTTTATTCTTTCCAATCAGGACTTTTTTTATTTCCATAGAAGTTTGCCAGCAATGTGTACGTGGTGGGAGCCTGACTGTGCAGGAGGAGGGGATAACAGAGTCAGGATAATGCAGGGAAAGTTCCTTCAGACTTCCCCTCCTAGAGCATCTCCACTTTTTTCAGCCTGTTGTTTAATCTCTAGGTACAGCCTTTGCTGGCCTGTCTGCTACGCTGTTCAAAGAACCCAGCTCCAGGACTGTGCCACGTCTGAGCGTGGCACACAATGAGCTGGCAGTGCCCGAGCCCGTTCCCTCTCCTGCCTTTCCTGTCCCTGAACACAAACATCACTCGTGGCAGCAGCAAGGGCTGCAGAGGAAAGGCCAGTGCATTAAGACAGCACATAATTGTCATCTCTGAGTTTCTGACATTAATCGTTTTACTTAAAGAAGGCAGTGGAATGGGCTTTTTTTTGTGTGTCCCCCCCACCTCAAGTGACAACACACACAGGGGATAGTCTGGATAAAAACTATAAAAATAATAATGAAAAAAAAAAAGAGACTCCAAATTTTTTGCTAATTAAAATAATGTGTTTTCCCATTTTTTGGCAATTTGATAACACAAAACACTTACTTGGGGGCCACAGGGGGAAACAAACTGAGACGGATAAAAAATGTTTTGTGTTCATCCAAGCAAGACTATGTTAATGCACATTATCCCATTAATGCACATCAACATCGGGAATAAGCGCGCCAATGCAAGCAAGAAGCATACACTTATCATCATTTGATAACATGTTTAATGACAGATTGACGGTTGATTTGCAAATGTGAACTGGCATCAATGTTGCTAACTTCAGCTTCTGCCGCCTCCTCTGCTATGCCAGCATATTTATGTGCATAATTTGATTTCGCAGCCACACTGTTAGTACATTTTTAATATTAACTATGCAAGAACAGACAGCCGAACTTAAGTTGCACTGATGGTTTGAGTTCATTAGATTGAAAAAGATGGGCAATGATGACAAAGATGGAGATGGCAGCGCAACATCAAAGAGGCAACACTTAACAAACACACTCCATTTTGAACAAACCGAACTAACACATTTCATGTTGTCGGCTGCAGCAGAGCCCTTATGTACAACAGCAAGGAAAAAATATGCTCCTGCCCTGGGCATGCTGACAGCAGCTCTGAGAGAGCTCACAGGCCCCTGGACACGCAGGTGTGCGAGGTTTCACTCATGTGTTGCAGGTAAAGGGGCTGATTCCGGTCTGATGTCCAAGTGACAACAACATAACTCAGCAGCCCTGCGCTGGAGCTGCTCCTGATTTCCATCGGTCCGAGCAGAGCCTGTTCCCACTCCCTCCCCTCGCTCCCTTCTCACAGCTGTGATTCTTTATGACGAATAATAAAAAGATTTTGCTGAGAGCTCAGCTCTTGCCTGCACGATGTGCAGAGCAGAACTGCAAGTTCAGAAGCCCCAGGGCCTTGTGCTGCAAGGGGTGGGGTGTCCTTCCCGTGTCCCCAGAGCCAGGGAGCCCAGCACCACGCGCTCCTGGTGACTTCCTCTCCTCTGGTGATCCTGGGCAATTCAATTCTGCTCTGAAGGGAACATGTAGCAATGAGCTGCGAGGAGAATATTTCATCCTCTGCTCACATTACTGTCTGGGCATATACTGCATCTAGTATGAATTTGCTTGTTGTGCTGCAATATATAATAAATTTCAGGCAGTAGCTTTATGGTGCAAGTTGTAATTTTAGATTTTATGATACAAACTGACCATCTGCAGGATTCTGACCGTATAACCTGAGCCACTCTGTGTAGACTATAACGTTTGCACCTCTGAATCACAGTGAAACTATGATTTAGACACACAATTAGAGGGACCAGGTCCTCAACAACTCTCAGCCATCTGAATTACTGCTGAACAGCCTGATAAACGTACAGCACACAGGCCTCTGTTCTGCAAAGCTTTTAGGAATGTTCGTAAGTTTGCCCCTAATCAGCAAAGCTGATTACAATTGCTGTTACTCCCAGTCTGCTCCTGGACCAGAAATCCCTAGTGCTTGGCACTGCACACTCAGAACCCAACCCTGCTGCTGGGACAACACTGCTGCTGAGCCACCGCGGAGGGCTGGAGGGCTGGAGAGGGCCAGGGGTCATTAGGGAGCTGTGGGGGACATAAAGCATTGATTATTGAATTTTATCCTGGAAACACTTGCCAGACTGGGACACTGAGCAAGGGAGCAGAAAAGGACCTTGCATCAATCCCAACAGGACAGCAGCAGGAGGGTTCCTGGCACCCCTGTCCTGGGGCAGCTCCTGTGCACATGCCTCCTGCCAGGCTGCTGACCTGGCCTAGCTGTAAAACTGCTTCCTTTAGTGTCTGCTGTGAAAGAAACATGAAGCTTTCATTTCAGCAGAATCTCTTGTGGAGGTCCCTGCTCTTTTTACAGAGACCTGCAGGGTCTCTGCATTGCAGGGAGAACTAATCCTAATTCCTGCTACATTCGGTTCAAGGAGCTGTTAAGCAGCTCCAGTGGCTGGTGTTGCACAGACTGAGGTGTGTGACTCCCAAAATGAGGAATATCAGAGAAGACAAGCAGCAACAAACATCCTGTGTAGATGGCTATTTTTTACTCAAAACTATTGATGCATTAGGGTCCAAACCCAAGAGCAGACACTGCCCTGTGCAAAGGGCTGCACTGAGAGCAAGATTCTCTCTCTCTTAGGCACCCAATAATTTCCAGTGATGGGGGCAGCAGGTAGATCCTGCTTATCCTAGTGAGGACACAAGGGATCTCAGAAGCTTTCTCAAAAGTGAAAGAACTTGGGAAAAAAACAAAAGAAAAAGGGAGAAAAAGGGCCAGCAGAGACAAGTGCAAGAATGAGGCCACGCTCAGCTTATTTTGTTGTCTTTTAAGATAACACCAGATCATCAGTGGGCGGTTCAGAGAGGCAGAGGAGCAGCAGGGTTTCCTGCCCTGCGAGCTGAGCAGCAGAGGAGGAGCTGGTCAGCCCGTCCCCAGCAGCCTCGATAACTGCCCTGTTCACAGCCTTGAGCTGCCTCCTCCTTACCTGGGCTTTGGCTACAATTAGAAATAAAAGCATATCCCAGGGAGAGGGAGCTGTGGGCACTGCTCACTCCTGGGCATGGGCAGAGCAGAGGACACAAGCGAATTTCCAGGCTGGGAAAAGGCTCCCCATGCCAGCCCTGGCCCAGCACGACCCTGGTGCGCTGGGGGGCATCGAGGGAGGGTGCGAAACACCCTCCAGCTCCACGTTTGCCCTCCAGGCTGACTGAGCTCCTGCTGGGACTGTGCACTCACAGCACTGGCTGTGGAGAGCTCCGAGAGCGGAGTCGAAGCCTGACGCAGTTGGAAGAACCATTAGTTTTCTCAAGTCACAATTATCTCTGCTCCCACATTTGTGTCCTCTCTCCTGTCTCGTTTTAAGTAAGTTACAATTCTCCCACTCCTGTTACTGAGTAGATGCAGATGCCACTTAGTTCCGTGTGATTTATAGCCAGTAGCTAATGTTCAGTTATAATTCCCCATTTTAGACATGAAAAATAGCCAGTAATGCTCAACACAAGGGCCTCTCAACAATGATATATAATTTAAAAATTAACACGAGGACAGAGGAGACGTGGGATTTTGAACTAGGGACTCTCTCATTCAAAGGTTAAATCTCTACAAGGTGAGCTAAAGGAATTAGTTGAGTTATTAAGTGGATGCCTGTGTTCTGTTTTCCCAGTACATTAGCTGTTGCAGCCTTTTCCAGTTCAGCTGTGTTCCGCCCCAGCATGTTCAAAGTGCAAATGCTCATGGCACTATGTTCACACATTTGCTTTTTTTTTCAATGTCAAACAAACTGGAGCTTTGCAGAGCCAAAGGTCAAAGTGGAGGGTCCTTAAGAAAATCTCCTGGGAAATGATGTGATTGTTCTTATGTCTTTATTGTATATAAAATCAGGCTTCATACATGGCTCATCCTTTTCAAGCATCTAAAAACTAGAAGTGAGTCATGACTCATTCCTGCAACACCTAAGTTATGTAAGTGGTCTTGTTAATTTACTGGAATATCTTGCATAAGTAATCATTTCCAGGATCAAACTCTGAAGCATCTGAAACCTCTGAACTGTAAAGAGCTCCTCTGGAAACAGAGAAGTTAAATCCCAACCTCACACGATGAGTCAAGAGCAGAACAGGGGACAGAATCCTCAACACCCAACTCGCTCTGCCATGTGCAAACCATAAACCCCTCTTTTGGCACAGCTCAGCCATTCAGAAAACATGCAGGGAGAACAGGGAGCATGGAAAAGGAAAAGAACCTGGCTGTGGAGAGGTTGTGGATGTGGCATTTCTTTCCTGTCTCTTTGTGTTCACAATAAGATGCAGCTCATATCCTCAGTGTCTCCTGCTGCACTTTGGTTAATAGTCTCACTCCAGCATCAAATATTACATTTATGGATTACAAATTTATTGACATTTGACATTTGCATCAGCTTTCACCTGATCAACAGGATCTCTGACTGCCAAAGGGAATTATTATGGAAGATTTCAGCAGCCATGGGAATGCCAAAAAGGTCATTAAATCATATCAGAAAAACAATGTGTTCGTAGCATTCATACATTTAGTCTTGCCAGTAAATCTTCTGGTTGATGCTTGGACCACCTACTGATGATACTCAAAGAAAAGGAGAAACAGGGAGAATTGAAGAGATGAATTAAATTAAAACCAAATGACATGATGCCTGGCACAGTGGGATCTTTAATTTTCTACTCTATGACTCCAGAATAAGCAAAAAAAGCATAACAAAGCACAGTGGCTTGACTTTATCTGAGTGAATTCCCTCCATATAGGCAGGGCTTAAATAATCCTGAGTAATGTGTGCACCCCACATTATTGCGTGAGATTCGTATGTGGGAGGTGCAGGATTCAGAAAACATATGGCACATGGAAAACAAATGACAGGGTGTGCTTTTACACTCATTTTGACTATACTTATCACTCGTGTTGATATTTTTTTTCCAGACGTGAAATATGAATGTAGGAACTTTCACCCTAATCTCTTTGGAAAAATACTGAGAGTTATTTTTTTTGTGCATTTGTGATTTACGGAAGAAGGCCACCACATAATTCCTGGGAGCACAGACAATGTTTTAAAAACAGCCACCAAATAAACAGAATTACCTCCCTCATAGTTTTTCCTCTGGATGACAAACCTGGGTCTTGCTCCATAAAAAAACCAAGGCCAGCATATTAGGGCTCCATGGGATTATGGAGGGAAGTGAGTTCCTGAACTGGAAGCCCACCCACAGCCTGGGTGTGCATGTCTAGCCCAGGGTGATCTTCCCTGAGGGCTGAGAGGGCAGGAAGGAAGGGTTGACTTTGCCCTTCTCTGGTGGAAGAGAAGCGTGTCCACTTCACATGAACACAGGCAGAAACAGCCCACAGCACTGTCACATCCCAGAGGGACTGGGGTATTGTCACATCCCAGAGAGACTGGGGTATTGTCACATCCCAGAGAGACTGGGGTATTGTCCCAGAAGGACTCTTCTTCTTGATGTCCCTCAGGATGTAGATCAAGGGGTGGGTAAAAGGCAATGCCAGTGCTTTTAGTGGCCCTTTTTAGTGGCCACCTTTTTAGTGGTAGCCACAAGGATGCAGTTCCAAGGGTGATCAGTGCCAGCAGCCTGTCTTGCCCCCCAGAAACACAGTTGATGTGTAGCCCCTGCTGTGCTTGGAGCACTGACTGATGCACATGTGGCTACAGGGAGTACAGAGAGCACAGGAGGAGTGGCAGAGGCAGTCAGGGAACTGGCAGAAAAGTTTTACCAAACCTTGATTTGACATAAGAGAGAAATGGAGAGGTGGAGCTGTGTGATAGAGATCTCAACCAGCAGCTGAGCACCACACCACAGTTACCTGGACTGAGATACTCTCAGTAACCTCTGTGGTTTGTGATTCAGACTTGGGGGTTTTCAGAAATAAGGAGTATTTGTGAGTTTTCATTAAATGACTGTGAGAACAGCAGGTTCACATTGGAGTTTCAACAGTTCTCCAAGAGGAGAGAGCAAAACCACTTCTGTCTGCACACAGAGTGCTTTGGAGGTTGAGAAAAGCTGAAAGCAAACCCCAAAGGGACCGAGCTAGTATTTCATGTGCAACAGAACAAGCAGCTTTGCCTCCTCTGAATTACTGGTCCGTGCTTGGCTGAGCTCTGCAGTCAGACTGCGAGTCCTGCTCTGCACAGAGTGCAGACAGAAACCCTTGGAGTGGCATTTTTATTGTGCCACGGGAAACTCCCAGGGAAAGCCAAACAGACAATGGAGTAAAGTGGGATGCCTTAGGACTGGGGGTTTGAGATCCCTTCTGGGTGTGATTTCTTCCTTAGCCATGTGCAAAGAGCAAATGTGAAGGCTCAGCACTGCTCTGACTGCCATAGCTGGTTTGTACATCCCTGCCTTGGGACAGGCACCTGCAGAGCTCACCCCAAAAGGCCTTGTGGTGGTGCCCAATTTTCTGTAGCTGTCAGGAAGGCCACTTGCATGTTCTCTGCAGCTCTGGGTGCAGGGATAAAATCATGTTCTCCAGCTGAAGGAGAGCCTGAACTGTAAACTGGAGGCTGGGAGAGTGTTCTGGGAATGGCACTACATGTCTGTCCTATTGTTTACTCATAGTACTCATGATCAGAGACAGGATGGACACATGGATTGTTGGCCTAACCCTCTGTGGCTTTTCTGGTGTTCTTATTTCACTACTATTCAGCTTTCTGAGAAGAGCGGAAAAATGTCATAACAAAAGTCTTTGCAGTGTTCAGCTGTCTGGCACATCTCCTGGTACAAAGCCTTGTGCAGACTCAGGACTAGGGAATAGAACGTGAACACAAAACATGGCACTTGTTCACTTATAGCTGGAGGCTACAGGCACAGAGGAAGCTCAGCCTGGCAGTGATGCAGGGAGGGAATGTCCCGGGAGGAGCCAGGAAAGCTCCCTCAAGCACAGAGGCTTTTGGAGCTTGAGGCAGTGGAATATAGGCTTGACCTTCAGCAGACGGTGCAGAGCTTCTGGGAGAGCAGGAGAAAAGGGGAACAAAAGAGCACATGGAGTCGTGGCCTTTCTGATCTCTCTGTTTTGGGTGAGTTTGGAGGCTCTTCTGGTTCTCCAGTGCAGCCCAAACCCACCATTTCCGTGCCCTGCTGGAGCTGTTGTGCAGTTGTGTTGATCATGGGTGAGTGTGGTTGTAGAAAGGGAAACTGGAGATGCTGAGAACGCCCTGGTAAACCATGTCCCCGTGTCCTCCTGGCCTGTTTGCCTTGCCTTGCTGTGTGCACAGTTTCCATGCTGGTCACTTGATAATAAATCAAAAAGAGATTGCTGGAGTACAGGGGCATGGGAACGCTGAGCATCTCTTCACTCTGAGACCTGGAATCCTCTGCAGGACAGGCTTCCCAAAGGAAGAATTCCTTCTCCTTCTTCCACACCCCCTCTGCTGTAGAATAGCACTGAGCAGATGGTCTTGGCTGGTGAAGGGAGGCAGAACCTGCCCTGCACAGACCACTCTGCTGCTTGGTCTGAGGCAGCTGCTGGAGGAGGTGGAGTGGAGGGAACAACCACATCAAAGCCACTCCAGCCACTTCTCCTTTCCTTTCAAAAATGTCACTGTGGCACCCTCCACTTTCTCTAACAATGTTTATCATTGTTCTTCGATTGTCTGGGACAATAAATGGTTAGAAATGAGCATATATCACCAGGAAATCTCTGCCTGCCCCTTCCCCCAAGCAGTGTCATAAAAACGTACAAATTCACATTAATAATGAAGTGCATTTCCCCGAGAAGCCACTGTGTATCTCAGGGAGAGCAGGCAAGGTGGCAGTTGCTGCAGAGTTTCCTATTAAAGAGCAGAGCAAATACTCATAAATCTGATGAGGGGCCAAAGCACATGTTAGGGCTGTCTCCCTCTTAATGGAACCTTTTCTGAAATGAAAAAAATATATATCTCGATACATTCAGGGTATTCATTAGACATGACAACCTCCTCTACTCCCACCCCTCCTTCCCCCACTCCTGCATGAGCTGACCCCCGGCAGCAGAGCTGGCTCTGAGTGCTGGCAGGGAGGGATTTTGGAGGGGAGGAGGAACTGGTTTGTTTTAATAAAGGGATTGTGTAAATTTACTACAATGGACAAGTCCCTGGCTGGCCCCGTGTCCCTCCTTCCCTGCACTGCAGCAGCTGATTCCTGATCCGTGCTCCTCCGGGCTGCCCGGGCTCTACAGCCAGGTCATCAGCCAGGTCATCTCGTGTGTCCACCTGCTGGGAAGGAGGGCCCATGGAGCCAGCACTGCACCCAGAGCAGGATCCCTCTGGCAGGAGACCTTTCCTGCCACCTCAGTGAGAGCTTGGCCGACTCCTGCTCTTGGGAAAACGGGATTCTCCAGACACTGGGAGAGTCAGTCCTTGTCTCGCCTGGGGCTGTGATTTTGCTGCCTTGTGTGGTGCCTTAATGTTCTCACAGGCTGGAGGCTCAGGGACTGCTGCCCCTTCCTGAGGCGAGACGCTCTTGGAAAAGAAACCCCGTCCCACGTGAGACCCGAGCTCTGTGTGTTCTGCCTCGCCCCTGCTCTGGCAGGCCCTAGTTGGAGCTGCCCTGGTGCAGGTCCTGCCTGACCCCACTGAGGTGTGAAAGCCAATGCAGGGGCTGATCCTTCCTGCCGTGGACCTGCCTGGATGCACAAACACACCCAGCTCTGAATGGAGATGGGAAGAGACGGTAGAATGAGGCCTGAAGACTACAGCTTAATAATCATGAATTATCTGTTCATTATCCCAATAAATAGTGAAAAATCTCTTCCTCCTTTCCTCCTCCCATAAAGCCATATCTATAATTTTCCTCATTTTCCATCTGTGCTCCATCATATTTGCACTGAGTGATCATCCTGCTAAATTACATTATTTTTATTGAAAGGTGCTTTGCAGGGCTGGATACTGCTCATGTCTTTTCCTTTTGTTATTGATCTTTGTGATTTGATTGCTGAGGTGTAAAATGTATAAATAGGACTCAGGTACCCTTCCTTTGAAATCTCACCGGGTAAAAATGTTCTGCTATAGATTATGAAGGCTGTAGCATTTAATAATATCAGGCACAGTAAGGAGAAGGCAAGATTTTGATATGCTTATGAATACTGAATGCTTGAGGAGGGAGATGCTATTCAAGGTCAGTTAAAATCTGGTTGAAATACTTAAAAGTTGCTGTTTCCTTGTGAGCAGCAGAGTTCCTGCCTTGGAACTGTCATATACAGTGTGCTTATGCAGAGCCCAGGAACAGAAAGGGGTTGACCCAGTGGGTTGGAAGCTCTCATGCAATGTTAAATAATATTAATCTTAATAGCAACCTGTAGTATTTATAAAAAGCCAGTAAATCTGCCCTGATATATCTGTGCTGGCACAGTCTGGTGTATCATCTGGCCTGACCCTGCTCTCAGGGGAGCCAGGAACACACTGTTACTGGTTTTACAAGGACAGTGGCTGGATTGGAAAAAAATGCTATCGAGGAAAATGTTGAAGATTTAAAAATGTTCAATTAAAAAAAAAAAAATCCTGATCTACTGCTCTGGGGAAAGAGTGAAAAATTTCAAAAGATTCAGGGAACTGAGGCTTCACTAGAACAGGACTGTTTTGAGGGAGGAGTGATGGGTTGGAGGTAGATCATTGCTGACATTGGCAGAAAGACCTGTTCCTTTTCCTGCCTCTGCCTCCTCTCCTTCGTGGTGCTCAGCAATTTTACCCAGTTGATCCCAGCAAAAGTCTATTTTAAAATGAGACTTCCCCACAGAATGTTTTTCCCATTGAGAAGCCATCATTTTTCCAAAGGGATGCTGTCAGAAAAGTCCCATCTGAACGGAATAATCAAGACTTCCGTGCCATGAAGCCTCTTTTTCTGGCTGATAACGTGGTGAGCACAAGCCTTGTCTTGGCTGGTAAATCCTGCTCACAGAGCTGTGGTGGAACCACTGCAGGCAGCCACATCCCAGCACGGCTCCTTCTCCTGAAAGGCTCTCCCAGCTTTTAATATTTGTTGCTAAGAAGAAATGAAAGCTGAAGAGCGAGCTAAATTCTCTAAAATACAATTTTGGGCTACTAATTCATCAATTGTCCTTGACCATGTAACACCCACATTGGCCAATAGTGGAATGTGATGTTCAGAGCAGCTCCTGCTGCTTCAGAGGGATGAGAAAATAAAATCCACAGAAGGGAAAAAAAAAAAAATCTTCTATTTTGGTATACTTAACACATACAGTTATCTACGTGTCCTATATATCATTTAACAAATTGCTTTGCAATTCTTACAGGGCGTGGTATAATGACTGATTTAAAATCACTGCATTGCTTAAACTGCATTGTTCTTCATCAAGTTGAGTCATTTTTATGTGAAGTGTCAAGCTCTCTAACAAATAACTGCTGCCAGACAAATCAAGTTCCTCATCTTAAAGCTACGGCTAAATAGTTTATAGCTTTAATCTGCTCACTGAGGTGTGCAGTCTATGACAGTAATTATAAATGCAAGGAGAAATTATAGCTGAATGCTTTAACTGCATTAGGAGCCATTTGATGAACAATCATGATTGCCTGCTCATTTTCAACAATAGAGGGCAAGTTAGTGTCAGTGCATTAGAGGATTTTCAGTTCTGCTCTGCTCTTTCTTCCATTTACCACAGAATGTCAGTTGTCTCCTATAAAGTGGGGG
>VZRE01002960.1:318406-330193 GCA_013396775.1 Cephalopterus ornatus
ATGGGGGGGGGTGGGGGAAGCGCCAGAGAAGCTTTAAACTTGATGGTTAAAAAAAGACAAAGGAGGAAACGGAGAGAAAAACTGTTTATCATTATGACTCATTTTTTTGAGTTTTGCAGCAGCCTTACTTTCAAATTAGTTCATCTCAGGTAGCTGCCTGTTTGCCTGTCAGGGTCTTTTGAAACAGAAATCGCCCCCATCAGGTTGGTAAATTTGACTTTATGTAGACTTATTTCTGTAAAAAGTAGTACCTAAGGTCACAGAGAGCCTCAGTGCCCAGCTCAAGCCAATCTCACCTGATTCTAAAGGGAAAAATGCAATTCTGCCTTGCCTTTTTCCTCAGAAAAACATAAAAATTCTAATTTAGCTGAAAAAAAAGGAACAAATGCTCTTCAAAGGTAGAAGTCAACATACAAATTACTTCTAATTAAAGCCATGTTCCCTAATGTTTATGGGTTTTCTTTGAAGAATAGCAATAAAAACAAATTTGAAGTGAGTTAAATGAAAGAGAATAGAGATGTCTGATTGTTGTATATTACACATAATCTTACTTTATATTACTAAACCCATATCAGTTAGAGGAATTCAAGAAAACACCAAAGATGAATATAAAATAGATATATATGTCTTTACATTTAAGAAGAATTTATAGCAAATTTCTTACAAACAGCCTCACAGAGGTCTTAAAAATAAATCCATATACATAACACATTTTTCTACAGTACTAACCCAGATTATTCATTTATGTTTTTAATGATAGCTAACATTTGAAAATATAACCTCTAATAGTAAATGCTGTTGAAATATAAAGTGCTTTATGTATTTCTATACTTCAAGTACTCTTTCCACTGTTTTATTTCCATTTATTTCAATATCTATTCTCTATTTTTATTTTTATTTCACCACAGTATTGCCCAGAAGAAGGAAACACAAACTTGTGTATGTGTTTTAAGGTTCTCAGCTTCATATTCCTTTTTTCTAAATACTGTGCTCTCCTCTAGGTTATTATTCAAATGTCTACTGGCTCTCAAGAAATAACATGGTAAGGATAAGCAAACTCTGAAAATCCCTGTGATTTGATTTAGTCTCCTTGCAGGTCTCAGGAAGAATCCATCTGAATAAACTCTGGCCTCCCCACTCCCAACCCAGTGAGAACTTCGGGAGGCTTCACGGCTCCGAAACTGTAATAAAATCTTCACAATGCCATCCCAAATACCCCATCATTTCAGACAATTTGCGCTATCATGCATACCAACTGAAATTATAGCTCCGGATAACAGTGCTATCACTCTGCCATTGCAATTTAAATATATTTTTCCGAAGGTAAGATGCAACCTGCATCTCGATATAAATTAGAAATGGATGAGTATTAAGAGGACAGCAATTTCTCGGTATCCAGAGGCAGGAAGGACAGTGCCTTATTTATGTAGTTACACATCACCTGAATAATATGTCTGTGTGCAGGTTATTACAACGCAGAAACCACTTCCCCCCCCAACCCCCCTTGGAGATTCCCCCCACCCCCTTTATATTTGTTCCTCAAATCCTCAGCAATGTGTTCGTAGAGGTGGGTGTTTGGTTTGCCTCTTAGTAATAACACGGTGCTTTTAAGACCAAATCTGAAACATTTGTCATGCATTAAGCCATGAATGTGCCCAAATAACTGTTGTATTAATGTATTTGGCAGACAGCTTTTGTTTGATAGTACCCAAATTATTGGTTTGCTCTAATATCTCCTGTGTGAAAACTATGAATGGCAGAGTCTTAATAACCATTAACTGGTGGGGAAGGAAATGAAAGTATGGTCTGTGTTTTTCTGCCCAATCTCTGGTATTTTGTCAGGTGTGTTGATTCTGAATGGCCAGGTAAAACAAGGAACATTTATTTGTTGAGTCCTAATGTGGGGTTAAATGCCAAAATACAAACTGGAGGCTATTAGGCCTGTTTGGAAAGCAAACTCCTTTTGAGTTAGACGGCTAAAATATGCAGAAATAAATCTATCCCAGTGCAGACAGCACGTACAAGATGTATGCAAAACTTAAATCTTATTGCACTCGAACACTGACGCTGTACTCCACAGTAACAGCTTCTATTACCCATCCCAAAGTAACCCTTTGATTAGTGGTTTAAATTATTCAAAAGTAGCCTTTTTAATGGAGCTGAAGTGACACAGAGCCCTCGTGCTGGCTCTGTCCACAGCAAGTGTTTCCTAAAGCTTCTTGAATATTTGCAACCAACACATGGGAGATCTCCACACAACTGGGTATTCAGCCCCTGCACCCTCAGTTAGCCAGAGAAGGGCCACAATAACCGGGGCATCAGTGAAAACTCACAACACATCTTTAATTTTGACCCTCTGACGAATTCATTTTCCCCATGTTATTCAAGTAACCCTGAATCTGCACATGATTATTCTGTGAACAGAAGCAGAGCCTGTGTCTGCTGCAGGAATTGCTGGGAATGACTAAACAGAGCCTTCCTGGAAAAAAACCCCCGTTAGAACAAAAAACTTCTATTTGGACTTTAGGTTGATGTTCTGCATATTTATTTAAATCAAGAATATTCAAGTTTGTGAATCAAGTAAAATTAAAAATGCAAAAAATGGTGTGTCATCTGAATATTACATTACATGTTATAAACATTGGTTGTGGCAACTGGTGTATCTTTCAGCAAAAAATAGCAACACTAATGTAGAAGAATCCTACTAACAGGGCTTGGAAATATTAAGCTTGTAAAAAAGCTCGCTGCTTTCTCAATTAAGCTTTAACCCCCCCCAGGTTATACCCAAACTTGCACTGAAGTCAGCGATGTTTATGGATTGACTCCCACCAACATGAAGCGAAATAGAATCAAACATCTTCAAGATTAAAAAAGGAATGATGGAGAGAGAGGTTAAAATGATGTGACAAAAGAGGCCACTCACAGTAGCAAGTGTTTAAGGAAGTGTAAAATATTAAAATATTTTACAAAACTGAACATCCAAATATCAACAGAAGAATAACTGAACTTTAGATAGGAACTTTTCAGAGTTATTGGTAGATTTTCGAGGCTGTGTTTGAGATTATGAGAAACTTGGAATAATTGAGATTTTGCTAATTTGACTTTTGAATTGTCTTCTTTTTCCCCACGAAAATCAGATTTACTGGTGTGTCAGCACTGAAAGAGGTAATAACCTTTTGGGTTTCAGCGCTCTTTACCTGCTTTTTTCCACTCTCACTGCAAAGAGTAGCACTAAGTCCTCGCATTCCACATGGAAGTGCATCGGATGTGAAATGATATATTCTTAGAAACGAAAGAGAACTGGGAAAACAGCTATTTTGAACATATTAATAAGCAGCAACTTTTCTCTACAGGGCAGTGTGGTTCTGCATTTACCAAGCTCTCTTCTTGAAAACACTATAAAATGGATAAGTACATGTGCTTAGATTAACGGCGCAGGAGCACTTTATGCATTTTATACTGTTTTCCTACATTAAGAAAGTACGAAGTTCTTATGGAGCCTCCTTAAAACGATGAAATTAAAACTCACTATAGAGCATGCATACCTTAAGAGTTATTCTTCATCCACTTCTGCTACAAATTGTGAATGGTGTTCTGGTGACTTGCTGTGTGTTTTGCTTAGATGAAGTTTTACTGCATGTTTGCTCGCAAATGTCCGACAGCACAACTTACATTTGAACTTAGAGTCTGTGTCCTCTTCCCCAGCTATTGTTTCAGGAGACCTTTGAACTGAAACTCTGGAGATTTCTTGCTCTACCTTGGTTTGCTGCTCCACAGCCAGCCTGTTCATGTCTTTCATTTGGAAACCTAGGTGGGATTCTAAGTGGCTAATGTAGGTAGATGGGGTTCGGAACTGAGATGCACAGTCGCTGCAATAAAAGACTGGATGTCCTTTGTCCATGTTTTTCAAAAACTTTGTTCCTCCGGTTTTCCTAAGCTGATACTTGACATTTGCCAGCCAGTGGCTGATGGTGGTCATCGACAGTCCAGTGAATTTGGAAATCTGCATGCGCTCCTGCGGGCCTAGATCTGATAATAAATATTTACCTTCAGATGTCTGGAAGAGGCTGGAAGCAAACTGAGCTTGCAAAATGAGAAGATGCTGAGGGTTCCAGTTTGACTGTCTGCCCTTCCTTTTATGCAGAGTGGAGACTTCTGCTGAGACATCCTCGAAGCGTCGGACATCTATTTCCAACTTCATGGACGGGATCCTTGAAGATGCAGCAGGTTTTGGTGTAGTAGCTTTGGGAAGAACTTTGACCATGTCAGCAATGTCAGACAGAGCGTGTTTTTGAGGCGGAGAAGTACAAGATTGTGCTTGGGTGGACTCAGCTTTCTTGCCTTTGGATTTGGTCAGGTCAATAGGCTGATCATTGTTTTCAAACAAATAGTGCCTGGATACACTGGCAGGCTTCGGTGGGGTTGGAGCAGGAGATAAAACCGGCTTCTCCATCATATTTAGATTACTTTTGTGGAACATAGGAATTGTGCTAGAGCTGGGGCTGCAGTTGGACTGAGGCTGTAAAGGCTCAGTGGCTTTGCCCAAGTGATTGTTCAGCACCGACTGCAGCGCGCTGAGGGGGTTAACACAAGGCAGCTCCGAGGAGTGGTTGGCAGCAGCACAACCATTGCTAAGAGAAGCTGCTGGTGGTTCCTTGAGGACTGGTTTTTCTTTTCCACTGTCCTCTTTAATTTTGTCTTCTTCTTTCAAGGGACATGGTTCTGTCTTTTTTGGCTCCACAGAGGTTTCAGGTTTGAGGAGAGGTTCTCTCTCGCTCTGGCTGAGTGGGGCCGGCTCAGCCTGGACCCCCTCTTTAGCATAGTCCTTCTGCACCTCCTCCTTGTCATCAGCCTCCTTCTTCACTTGAGTGCACTGGGCCATGTTTGCTGAGATGGGGACCAGAGGCATCACCTTCCACTTGGGCGCTATGGGCCTCAGTTTATTGGTCATTGTGGGCCTGATTTGCAGCACTTGGGATCCCACAGGCAAAGATGGCTTAGCTCCCTCTGAGAGCTGGTAGGCTGCGTGGATGCTGGGATATGCACTCCAGCTGGGAGCTCCATTTTGAGCTTTATTGATGGCTGTTGTGACAGTGTTCTCCAAGGACTTTAAAATGTCCCCACCACCCTTTGAACCATCTTCTAAATCCTCTTCTCGGAGGTACTGGTATTTCATTGTGGGATCCAGTGGTTTCTGAAGAGTGTCTTCATACTCCTCAGTTTTTACTGCTTTCTCATCTTTATTTGCATCATCAGCTTTATCTTTTTTGCTTTCCTTTTTCAGTTCAGATGTGGGAGCCGTGCACTCTGCAGATGATTTAATGGTTGATTTTGAAACTGGGCTGTCACTGGCTGGTGCCTCAGACAGTGATTGCATTTTTTCCACAGCTAAAGGATCCAGAACAAGCTGCTTTCCTTTCTTTGAAGCCGAACTTGTGACTTTCAAGAAATGGCCCGTGACCATCATGTGGGTCGTGAGCTGCTGCAAGGTGTCATGGGAACTTCCACATTCCATGCACTTCAGAATCTGGGATTTGCAGGCCTCGAACTGCCACGTGTAGCTGGCACCGTTCTGGTACCCGTAGCGGTTGTTGGATGACAACTGCAGGTTTGTGTTCTTCTGAGGAGAAAAGGTATCCGAGAAAGACCCCGTCGTGGAGTCGGGGGAGCAAGGCCTGTTCACATCAAACACACGTTTCTTTGCTGGAGTGACCATTTTGGAAGAAATGGTTGGTACCGGCTCCTTCAAAGGCACTTTTTGGTAATGTTTTGTTTTGATCATATGAACGCTCAGATCTTGAAGGGAATCAAAAGAGTCACCACAGAACATACACTTCAGAACTTTTTGTGCATCTTCCTTGTCCATGTCCTGGAAGGCCCTTTTTCGGGGCTTTGAGTAGCTGGTAGGTCTGTGCTTGTCCTTTTTGTGGTTGTCATCTTGGTAGTGGCCTGTCTCGTTCATGTGGACCGTGAGCTCCACCAGGGTGTCGTAGGCAGCGCTGCACTGCCGGCAGCGGAACCGGCTGGCGCCCGTGAACACCGTCCCGCACATCTTGCTGCTCTGCCTGTACAGCTGCACCGAGCTGAACAGGTTGGGCTTGGACACGGGCCTGGAAGGTAAGTTCTGCTGCAGGCTTTTGGACAGTGCGTCTTGGTGCCAATCAAAGTCAGCTTTGTTCCCTCCGTTTCTGTTGTCGCAACTCCGCTTCTCGGAGTTAGACAACTTGAAACCCAGCCCCAAGCCTGTCCAGTAAGAGTCTGACAGGATGTTGGCATAGACCGCTGTCATTTTGTCCATGCAGTCGTGTGCTTCGCTCTGGGATTTGGGATGGGTGCTGGATTTGGGGTCCTGTGGCTCTCTAGAGCAAATGCTTTTAATATCTGCCACATGGTCACTACCGTCACTCAGCAGTGATTCATTCTCTGCATCCTGGTTGGAAATATGACTGACAGGGGAGTTCTGGAAGCTAAAGCTCCCTTTCTGCTCAGGACCCACGTCATGTTCCTCATCCGTGCCAGTGTCATTGCTGCCCTGGAGCTGAGCAGTTGAGTTGTCGTCATCGTCTTCTTCCTCCTCCTTTATACCTTCCTCTTCCTTTAAATCTTCCTCTTGGACATAACCTGAAATGTAATGTCAATATATGAAATAAAACCTGGTAAAGGAGAATGCTCCAGTTTGAGCTTCCTAATCTCACTGTGCGTTTTCTTTACTGGGTTTTGTTTTAATCTACAGCTATGTTCCCTCTTAGTTCTGGAAGTGACAAAAGCCAATGATGTCTCTTTTTGTGAAGGTTGCTGCATTCTGTTGGCAGATGATCATAATTCTTTATAACTGCCAGAGATCCCAAGTTAATAATTTTCCTGTCAGGGGAGTATAATTCTAAGTGTTCTGTAATGGGACAGTTGGAAAATTCATATGTAAGTATTTAAAGTTTATACTAAAAGCTTCAATTCTGTGAAATTGTTTTTAGCATCAGTGAGAGAAAGGGTGGAATTGGCAAGGAAAGGAAGAAAAATAGGTGCCATAATCTTCCTGGTTCAGAGCATCATGTAGGTACAGTCACCTTTTGCCATTTGATCACCTAAAAATGCACTGTAGAGTGTACACAAATAATTTATATGTCAAAATACAAGATATGAAAGCATTAATAGGCATAAGTGGAACTCTTTTGTTTATAAAAGTAATGTACTGTGTAGCATAAACACAAATTGTGCTTCAGTGAAAACAAAAACAAATTTCAGGGGAAGAACCCTTGGAAGTTACAGCAGAGTATTAAGATATGACAGAGGAAAACCAAAGTTAACTGTAAAACTGGAAAAATAGAACAAATCTGGAAGGATTTGCTCTGACAAATTAACTGTTTCATTACTAAGATGAACTTGACACTGGAAGAACTGTAAATTTGAAGTTAATTAAGGAATTCAGGTGTTGGGTTTTTGGGGGGTTTTCTCGTCAAAATTTCAGAAGCTCGACTCTTCCCAGGAGATTTGTTGATGAACTTTTCTCCAGGCTGCTTTGGTGTGTTTCCTTAAGATCTAGATTTCTCTATCAGGTAATTATGTAAAAAAAATAAAATAAAAAAACCCCTAAACCCCCAAATCAAAGCTGCCCTTAAAAAAATAAAATAAAATAGTAAAATAAAATTTTAGTAGTTGAAGTTGCAAAGGAACCCTGAAAGCTCAGAGAGCACAAGGAGTTGGACTTTGATGATCCTTGTGAGTCCATTCCAACTCAGGATATTCTAAATTAGACTAAAAGTGTTACTTGTTTAAAATCCAATTCCTTCCCATTTTTTGAGACAAGCCATTTTATGGCTCTTTTTGCTTCCTTGAATTTGGTACTCCTGAACAAATGATATCCTTTTAGCAAATCAAAAGGGATGGGCAGGAAAGGTAGAAATATTTCGATTACCATCTGGGCAAAGCCTTCCAGAGCTTTTCCAGAATGTGTTTCAGTTTTCCAATCTATTTCCGTGTGTATCTCACCCCTTCCAATGCACTGGCCACCAAGCCAAAGAGACCAGAACCAGAGGAACCATTCCCTGGATGAAGCTGGAGCTAAGAAGACGGAAATGATGGCTCTCTGTGGATGGGGAGAGAAACCCCTGTGAGAAATCTTTCCTACACCCTTCCCATGGGCTTAGGAGCTGCACTGATCCCTCTGGCTTAGAGCCAGGCTTGGCTGATTGCAGGGGTGGTACCAGACAGCTTCACAACCAAAGACAACAGCAAATGGCCCTTAGCACAATAAAATAATAACCACAGAGTAGTGGCAACACTGTGCTGCCCAGCAGAGCTTTCAGCAAAGAAGCTGAATATTAAATACGAAGTGCTAAATACTCAAAAACACTCCTTTCAGGGGCGTGCTGGGTCACCTCAAGTATCAGCAGCCCCACGCCCAGGTGGCTGGACTGAAGCAGCAGCAAAGACAACGCTGAGAGCTCGGTATTTTTTCCTCCTCTTTACACTTTTTCCCTGATAACCAGGTGCTGCTTTCCTTTCTCCTGTGTTTTTCAGAGGCCCAAGGAGAAGGGAGGAGCAGGGAGGTGGCAGAAGTTCTTGCCCAAGAGGAGCAGTGACTGGTCCCACCCCAGCCTGGGGTGCTGTCTGGGGAGGGCTCACGGTGCCAGGCACAGCACAACAAAAACAGGGAGGGAATCCAAGGAGGGAATCAGACAAAACAGACAACAAAGAGCTCTCACTCCCGTTAGGTCGGTGCAAATCTGATTCTCCATTTCAGCACCAATTCCTTGAATGCTATTAACCCATGTGTCCCCAGAAGGGAAGTTTTCCTTTGGAAGATACATACAGTAATTTCTTCCTCACAGTATCCTTTGTCCTTCTAAAAAGATTTACTAAGAAAAGCAGAAGTACCAGACAGCTGCACATCCCCCACAATACAGATAAAATTTGCTGCTTAATTAGGCATTGACATGTTTACTATAACCTTTACAGAAGAGTAACTTGTGCTGAGAAATCCTCTTTTTTTTCTCTCTGTGTAAGATACTGACACAATCTCATGTAAGTGAAGTAACCAGTTCCAGTATCTGAAAGGGGTCTACAAGGAAGCTGGAGAGGGACTTTTCATCAGGAACTGGAGTGACAGGACAAGGGGTAATGGCTTCAGAGTGATAGAGGGGAAATTTAGATGAGATATTAGAAAGAAATTCTTCCCTGTGAGGGTGGGAAGGCCCTGGCACAGGTTGCCCAGAGGAGCTGTGGCTGCCCCATCCCTGGAAGTGTCCAAGGCCAGCTTGGACGGGGCTTGGAGCAACCTGGGATAATGGAAGGTGTCCCTGCCCATGGCAGGGGGTGGGATGAGATGATCTTTAAGGTCCCTTCCAGCCCAAACTATTCTGTGACTCTGTGATTATCAACTTACCAGAAAGCACCATCAAAATTTCACAAAACCAGCAGTCACATCTGTTTTAATGGTTTAGGGGTTTGGGCAGCTTTGAAAATGCATTTCAGTATCCTCCTTGTAAAACCATTTCTGTTTATGTAAATGATTTAAATTGCTGTGGGCATTTTAAGGACAGTGGAGACCAGTTCTACAAGACAACCAAGGGTACAAGACATGAACGTGTCCTTCCAACAGGGTTTTTTAGTACGATTTCATTGGACATGAAGTTTGATCTGAAGTAATGTAGCTAGTTAACAGAAACAACATTAATTTAAGTGGACTTTGCATTATTTATTTTATAAGTAGAGGGTGTCTTAAGCCTGTACACCCACATGCTTTAAATGCAGTCTGTAATAAGTAGCATAAATTTTGCACGTCGTACTGATGTCCATGTAATAAACTGTTGAGTGACCTGCTCTCTTCCCACCAGTTCTCCCCCAGGCTTATTCTGACATTCCAAACCTCTGAGATGCTTATACATAGCTGTTTTGCAGGGAAAAAAAATTAAAATTAAAGGAATCCAAACTCAACAAACAGATGAATAGCTTCCTCTTTTTCCCAGATGAGAATTTTTCCCACCAAAATTAAACAGGCCCAGGCAGATGGAAGATGGGCAATGTGCCCTCCTGAAGAAGTGGGGGACTGAAATTTTAGTATCATTAAGACTGGACAAAACCCAGGAGCTTCAAAGCATCGAATGGAAGCAGTTTCTGGCTTCCTAAATGGAAATACAGCATTTGGTTTAGTGCTGATTGATCCCAAGACAGAGTATATCAAAATCACGACATCAGGAAGGAGAATATTATCATATGGATAATAATCACAAATACAACTCTAAATTGTTTGGGTTTTTTGAACTTTGCTAAGTGCCTTTGTGATGGAATTCATGCTAACTTCGGAAAGCTGCTTCTCTAGGAAAAGGGGCTGCAAGAAACAGCTGATTCCTTATTCTTCAAAAGAGAACACTTTCTTAGCTATTTCTAGACTATTTCCACAAAGGAGCTAAAAGAAAACGGCTCCAGTTTAACGCACCTGCAAAAACTCTGAGTGGAAGGGTCTAAAGCCACCCCCATCCACCTGGAGCCTTGGCTTTCCCTGCAGGCGGCACCAATCCGGCTCCCCGTGGTGCTGGATCCAGGATTGGTGTTCAGGCCTCTCACCTGTAACTGGCCCCACGTTATACATCATTCCTGACCTGGAACTGTAGGGTGTCAGTACCTCTTTTTTTAAGACATATTCACCCCTGACTGTTAACTTTTCCACCAGTGGATACCATTTTCCCTCAAATTTGCTCTTTTTCCATGTAGAGAAACATTTCTTAAAAAAAAAGGAAATATATATATATATATATATACGTGTTCCTTTCCAAGACTGGAAAACTTATTTTCTGCCAAGGGAAGGGACAGTGAATCATTGTCCAGAACAACACTGCTAATCCATGTAAAACCCATGCACCATCTGCACTTCTTCAGACACATATATTCCAGCTTTACTTGAAACAACACCATCAGTGGAGCAATCTCACAGTGCTAGAAGGTGATCTTGTTTCCTCCTTGTCTGGCTCCAGCTCAAACATCTTTTTGTGTTTGGCAGAAACTGTTTTCTTTCTCTGAAATATTTCAAGCAGATAATGGATAATGACCACTTCTCGTTCCTTTTTCTCAAAGATGTCGAACTGCATTAACTGCCCAAAGACAAATCTTAACCTGGCTCTTTGTAGAAGTTCAGAGCTACAGTTTCATCCCAGTTTGATGTCCAAGTGAAGAGATAAATTGGCATCTGGGGGTGAAAAAAATTCTCTGCTCCATTGCATAACTCCCTGTCAAAGGCATTTTGGAATTTAACAGGATTAAAAGCAATGGAACTCTCTGGAAAAGCAATGCAGTTTCATGGAAAAGAACTCTCAAAATATGAAATTTGTAATAAAAGAGTGAATTGTACAACTTCAGAGCTTTTAAGGCTATGTCAAAAATTCCTGTACCAGGGAAATAACTTCCTGTGAAGTTATTTTAGGGAAAGGTTCCTGCTCCCACCACAGAGGGAGGAGAGAGCTCTGAATGACGGGTGTCAGGGACAAAGGGACACCTCTGGGACCCACTCTGAGTGTCCTGGGAGTGCCTGGTTTAGTTCTAAAGCCTTATGCATCCCGAGGAAGGTTTGACACATCCCCAGAAAAGGCTGAATATGCTCAGTTGCCTCTTTTTTGGGAAGCCCCTTAATTCTTTTGGATAATGGGAAATTCTTCACACCTTTTGCTGCTGTCACTATTTACTGTCACATCCCGTTCCACCTGCAGGGGCTCACTAGGGAAGTTTCAAGCACAACTTGTGATGGAAGGATATTTTTTGGATATTCCTTTGCCTCTTTTTTTTTTTTTTTTTTTT
>VZRE01002960.1:330225-341718 GCA_013396775.1 Cephalopterus ornatus
TTTTTTTTTTTTTTTAAGATCTTTATTTTTCAAGCAGTTACAGCAGCTGATACCAAGGCATGAATTTCTGCCTCTTGCAGAGCAGGAGAAGGACCATCCACTGCCATCCACTGAGGACAGAAGCAGGCTCTGTGGGAGCAAGGGAACGAGTGGCTTCTGCACTAACGGAATTTTACCACACAAAGGCAATTCCACAAAGCCATAACTGTTATTTATATACGATGCTGAAATGAAGCCATTTGGGGCTTTCATTTTGTTGTACTCTAATTAGAGTTGTATTATAAAGTTTTCTATTAAATGTCCAATTTCCTACTGGTTAAGAAGGCAAAATACCCTGGAGTTTCAGTGGGACCCTTGGCAGCACAAAGGAGAACAGATTATGCCTTCTGTACATTGGATCCTGCACGGTTATGAGCCAAATGAAAATGATCAGTGGCTGGAAGCACATGTGCAGGGAACTGGCTTGTGAGTGACCCATAAACTCAAAGAAAAACCAATAATAAACCAGGAAGAAAAAACCCCAAAAGCACAACACTGCAAGGAAGAGTGAGAAAAGAGATGGTGAGCTGATGTGAACTGCTGAGCTGAGAGTCCAGAGCAGGGACAGAATGATGAGGGAGTTTTTTCTTGGATAATTTTCCTTAAGGATAGTGCTGCTTACATAGTCAGTTATTAAATAAAAAGCAGCTTCACTCATCCTTGCCATGCTCTGGATTCAGTCTGGATGGCCAAGCAGCTGCAGGAGTGGATTCAACCACGCTCAGAGCCAACAGTTCCAGTTCCTCACATGAGGGTTCACGGTGTAAGTGAAGAATTTGCCTCTGGATAAAAACGTTTCTGCTTTTTATTTTCTACAAATCCCTGGAACTGACAATTTCGTTGTTTCAACCAGCTCAAGGTGTTTGATGATCTCCAGATTGTATTTTCAACTAAAATGCTTCTAAAGGACACTATGAATCCTCCATCACTTAGTGCCTGAGCTCGACCTTCCCAGCCCTGCGCTCCCCTTGGCCCACCTGCCCCTCCCTGCCCATCCCTCACTCCAAACTCCTCGTCCTGGGGAGGTTTTGGGCAGGTATGAGACGGTCACACATCACCACACCATCATTTAATTGCCAGTGCAGGCACAAAAGCTGCTTTCCAACATGCAAAAAAAGCAATACAGCAGCAGCAAATATGTTTTCGTTGTTAGTCATTTTAATTGCACCACTGTAAATCACTTTACTGATAAAAACAGAAGTCTGAAACTTTTGCCTCTCCTTGCCTTTCTTCTGCTGTCTCTTGTCCTATTTATTGCTGTGGGAAACAGCAAGAGTGGCTTTGTAAATTTGTAGATTACCTCGTTTAAAATCCAAGTTGCAAATTATGTTTTCCCTCTTTCATTATCCCAGGTTCCCCTAAGTACCAATCTAAACTTCTTTCAATGGCATGAGCTACCAATCAGAATCACAAAAAAACATATATCTATAGAAATTGAAATTGTAATGAGTCTTACCACTGTATTGCTAACACTTTGGTTCATTTGATATGAACTTTGTTTTTTTAAAGTACCACATGGTAAGGCTTTGAAACTTCAGTTTGTAAAAAAAAACTGTAACAGTCTTACAGCCTTTGAAGTCACTACTGATATAACTCTGAACAGATCCATTCAAGTTCAACTAACATCAGACAAATGTTTAGTGTATCAGAGGAAGCCACAAAAGCAAGGATTTCATCAATATTTCACAACAGCCTCAGGGAAACTGTAGATTGCAATGCTGTAGGGCAGCTAATGGAATTACACACAAGGGTTTTGTACATTTAAAATAAGCAGCTACTAAAAAAATTACCCTTCAGTTTGATAGAAACTGTATAAAACTGCAGATGGGAAACAATTAAATAGCTACCAACATTTATCCGTGTCAGCCTGATAGGTCATTTAATAACAGGTATTTCTTTCCTTCTTTCTTTTTTTTTTTCTTGGTAGGGCAATAATAAAGATTAACATTTATGAAAAGTAGCATAAAATATAGTGCAGCCAAATGAATAATTAAAGATGCTTCTGAAGAATTTGTTTGCTATTGTATGGCCGTGAAGGCTGCTCTCCAGTAATGAAGTACATTTATATTAACTACAATTATAAATAGAAAGAAGATGAGGATTATTTTTATGGACACTTGCTTGTTATCCTCCCCCCAGAAACAAAAAATCTTTGACTCATTTCTATGAAATCCATGGCTTATCTCAGGGACAGCAGTTCTCCACAAGACATTCTCCTGGAAGGGAGTTGGGCCCTGGCTCTGAATGAGTGTGGGGTGCACATGGAGGTGGACACGGGACAAGAACTAAACCAGAGAGACATCAACAGTCAGCACGTTCCTTTGAGAGCTCTTGGTCAGAGGGAGGAATTCAGCACGTGAAACACAGTGTTTATTCTAAAAATAGATCCATATAACCATATCCCTTTTCATGAGTCTGTTCAACGTGTAAAGACCTCACAGAACTGGCCCTTCCTGCAGCTGATTTGGGGTGTTTAGGTTTGATATGCTACTGTGGGAAATTGCTGTTTCTGGTAATAACTGATCCATGCACAGCGCACAGAATGGCACCATGGCAGAGACAAATTATTTGATGACTATTTTTAAAAGACTGCTTATTTCTTGGCCTCTCCAAGTGAAAACAGACTAAATACAACAGAGCACCCAGTCTCATGCAGAAGTTAAGCCCCAGGTCAAGAAAGCTCATGGACATTTGTCCCTTTTGGGGTAAGAGTAGACAGGCTGCTCTGCCACAAAGAGAGGCTGTGCCTGATGATGCTTCGCTGCCATAATGACTTCATAATCAATTATGAATATGTAAACAATAACAGCCTGATTTTGGCAATGTGACTTAATTAAATGAATCAGCCCAGACAGAAAATCTGGTGGCGGAAGATGGAAGAGTCAACTGTCCTCACTCTGACTGCTGAGGTGGCCTCTTGCAATCACACCAGGTCAGTTCAAAGCTCAGATGTTTTTGTGGATAACCTCCAGGAACAACCTTTTCCCCTCAAACTCCCACCTCCCTCCCACTGAACTGCACCATGCTGCTGCTTGTGCTCATCCTGCAGGAGCACTGGGAACAGAAAATCCAGAGCTACCCGAGGACTCAGCCTGAAGATCCAGTGAAGGGTAGAGATGACCCAGCAGCACCTCTCACATGCTTTTATTAAAGCTCAGAATCCATGCACAGCTGAAAATGCTGCACAAAATTCAAGTTCCTTGCAACAACATGTTGTCCAGGACCTGTATTAGAGCCTATTCAAAAAAACATTAATATGGCTTTAAAAGTGCACTATTGTAACATTTGTCTAAATGGCAGTGGACCTTTGGATTTTCCCTTTGGATACACAGATTGCAGCTCCAAAAAGGTCTGTTTTAGGCCACAGTTTTCAGTAATGTTCATAAATCTGTGCTGGTTACTCAGAGCTGGTTAAAGGCGGCAACATCATTTCTCTCTCAACGTCTCTTTAGATAAGGTACATAAGTGGGAGTATAATGAAATATCTCTTTCTCATCTTCTTGCTTTGTTTTGATCTTGCATTCCAGGCAATAAAAAACTGCAAATAATTTTGAAGTGTGATTTCTCCCTTGCCGGGATCTCAGCGTGAAAGGAACGCCCGTGAGGAACACACAGATCATCAAGTGGGTCATTTCCCTCTTGATCTGCCTTTCAGGAGCGTGCTGTTGCAAATGGTGGTCCGAATGAACAGTCTGTTTCTTTGGTGACAAATATTATGGCCAACAAACATTGACTTTTGGCCATTAGACTTGCCTGCACTTATGGCCACATAACCATCAGAGCCCCGAGGCAGCATGAAGGTCATTACCCCAGACAGCATCTTGCTCTGACCAGCTCCTCAGATATGTAAGCAATAAGCAGTTGCAAGAGATTGATATGATACTTTGTGAGTAATTTGGATGAACTATAACACTAACCCAGTAAAGTATTATAATTTTAAATGTGTCCAGAAAATAATTGAAATTCTGGTTTAGCTTCATCATAATGCACAGTGCCGGGTATATTTAACAGCTGACTAGTTTAGCATGAATATTGCTTTACAAATGAGGTCATATTGTTTTTAAGAAACAATATTGCTATCAAACATGTTTAGGAGGAAAAGCAAGAGATTATGAGTACACTTTTAACCTTTCTGTCTCTTCCTATATCTGTTTACTATGGTGATTTAGGTGCTCAGTGTTGTTTGAAGGCAAACATAGAAGGTTCTGGCATTTAAAAGAGATCCAGTAATGAGCAACTGGCAGTCAGATTCTTTCTTATTATTACTCTGTCACAAAATCTCTGTTCTACATCACTCCATCTTTGCAACACCAGGCAGAGATGAGAAAGGTCAGAACATCTCCTTCAAACACACCGTCTGTACATGCACAACACCCACCAGCCGGAATTCACTCCAACTGTGGAAAAGAGCAGAGTCCACGAGTAGGAGTTTCCTTAGGGAGAAGGGTTTGTTCCTGCCGGCACTGGCACAGGCCAGGTCAGGGTGGGATCACTGCTCATTCCAGTGCACAGGGTTAGTTTTTGTCCCTTTGTCAGAATGAGGGATCCCCGCACGAAGAGGAGCATTTAACACACACAGTGTGTGCCCATCCACCTCTGGAATGTTGGACATTCCTCTGCCCAGCCCAGGGGGCCTGGTCCTGCTTCTCCCATCTCATTGCAGCCAACAAGGAAGCAGCTACTGTGAGAAGAACCAACTGTGATGTGAGCCCCTGAAATCCTTTTCAAAGATGGAAATAACTTCAGTCCTGCCTGGAATTCTCCCTCAGTGTGCTCTGGTAGCACCAACCTGAAACCAGTTTCACCTGAAGGTTGGGGGAATCCTGTCTTCCCACTCTCTCAATAAATAATGTAAATTCACCGCATGTTTATTATTTCTATTGTTATCTAATTACTTATTTATTTTATTTATTTATTTTCTCTTTTGTGATTTACTGCCCTCAACACCAGCTCTGCCACAGCAAAATCTTTCACCAACATGGAATAAACTTCTTCCTGCCCCCCCAAATCTCCCTGTTTTGATACATTCCAGCACTTTCCTCTCTCTTTCCACGCAATCTGAGATGCAGCCCTACTGTTTCCTTGCCCTATTAATAGTAAGAATACTAATAATCATCAGTGGTAAAATTAGTACTGTTGGCTCCATTCTGCAAAGAAACTTGTGCAAAACAAATCAATCCATGTCAAAAGGAAAAGCTTCCAACTGATATGGAAAATAAATACAGTTTCCAACTATCTATCAAGATTTGTAAAATAACGGAAATTTCAAGGGGGAAAAAAAAGAAAAATGATTGAAACACAAATATTAAGCTGTGTTCTCTTAAATTGTGTCTCAAATGATCCAAGGAAGGGTTGAGAGCCAGGGTCAGTGCACAGATCATTTACAGACCATAATCACCCCGGTCTCCGTGTTGCATTCCTGCCCTGTCCTAAGTGATATCTGACATTTATCATACGGGGCAAAGCAGGAAAACAGAGGCAGCAACAACAGGAGGCTGCAGCTGCACAGGCTCAGCTTTTCCTGAATCTCAGCAAGAAATAACGACTCTGAGTTATGGTAAAAACCTCCACTAATCAGAAAGGTCATTTAGTGACAGAAACACCTCCTTCAGAACAGGTACCATGATGGGAGCACTGCTGAATGAGGGACCTCCCCGGTACAAAAAAGCTGTTTATTGTATCCACCATAACTGCATTTAAGGCCTGCAGGAGCTCACAAAGCAGCCCAGTGATCAAAAATCCAGACTCTGCAGTCCTGAAAGAGCTGAAAGGGTGGATTAACCATCTCTGCCACCCAACGCTGTAACACACTGAAAAGCTTTATAAAAGCGTTGTAAACTTCCCGGCATTTTTTTTTCCAAGGCCTCACTCAGACTTGGAAGGAAAAGCAACAGAGGGCATCTGGCCTCCACCAAATTACTCAGAATATTGACTTAGAAAAATGAATTGCTGCTGCAGGCAAGCCCAAATATATTTTTTAAAAAAAAAGCTATTTAAAATGTTGACAGAATTAAAATACATTCATTGTTGTTCTGGTAGTCACAAGGATAAGTGCAGAATTTTCATGGAATTTTCGAGTGTGATTAAATACACTTGAAGAGCAAAATGATCCAGTTTAGTTTTAGTTCCTGCCTCTTCCATTTCACTGCCTCCCAAGCATCAGGATGCAAGTGGGACGCCATCCTTGGAGCTCTGCGCTTCGGCAGAGGAGCAAATGGACCTGGGATGTTTATTAAGGCATCATTATATGTCTGTGTGCCTTCATTTATTTCCTGTGGCAGAGCCCATGCCGGGTCAAGATCAACAGTTTGAGCAGCCCATTCATCAGGTGGGAGCAGGTGTAAGGAATGGCTGGAAAAGGAGGACAAAACTGAAATGGATGGAAGTGTGAAAGTAATAAGAAAGTGATCAGTGAAAGTACAACCAACAGCAAATAAATCAATCCAAACAAGTGCAGAGCTGAGATCGGCCCAGGAGGGTTTCCTTAAACGTGAGCAGGGCTTTAACCTCTGTGACAGCAAGTGAATCCAGGTGTAATGATTTTCCTCAAAATTCTGCTGGGAATCAGGAGGGTGAGCAGAGCAGGATTGTTACCAGGGCACTGGGAGAGAGTTGGTAAGAAACCCCAGCCTGGTTTCCCAAAGCTGAGGTGGGGGTGGGTGCAGGGAGAGTTTGGGCCAATGAAGCATTAGGGGGGATTTTGGACGTGGCATTTCCATCCCTGTGCAAACTGTGTTTGTGCTGGGAGAATGTGGCACAGGATCTGCACTTCCACTGGAATTCAGCCCCCTGAAGCAATGACTGAAATCATACAGAAATAAACAGTATTTCTGTATATAAATGAAGATTAAGGGCACAGTGTTATAATAAAAGTAACAACTCTCACACTAACTTGACTTCTTGAACAGAAAGCCACCAAATAATTTTATTGAAGATTGGATTCAAACCGGTAAAATCTGTTTGCTATCAAGGATCCAATTATTCATGACAGAAAAATATTGTGCACCTTATCTAACACAGGTTTTGGATTAACTACTGGTATGTGAAAGGAAAGCTTTCAAATTATTATTTTTGTATCAGTGGGAGTTGTATGAGCGTAGGTCTGCCCAGCTTTTTTGACAACGCACAAGGATACACTGGCTGTGGGCACCAAGCCCTCGTTGATTTGCTAAGTAGAGAAAGTCCTTTGGGATTTTATGGGTAAAGTTGATTTGGAGCTATAAAATTGAAGCATTTATTACAGACCAGAGGCCAACACCACTTCATTATAGACTGTCTAAACACTTTCAGTTTATCCACTCGATACAAGTCCAAACAGTGCTTCCCTTTTAAAGCATTTCTGGCTGATTCTCTTTCTACCAGCAATAACACCTTTTAAAAAAAAAAATGAATTTTTAACATGTTTATCAATCTATGCTAAAATTTAAATGAAGGCAAAGCATGGCACAGATCCAGCTGATCCCTGCACAAGGTTTGTTCTTGAACAACTACTGATTTGCCTTGTCTACATGGGCTAATTCCTGTACATATCCACCAGTGCACAGCTGGAATTTGACTCGTTTGTATTTGAATTTTTGAATTTTTCAGCATGTTTGGTACTGCCAGTTCATTGCTCCTTCTGTGCAGTCAGTTCCCTTATACAGACTGGAGTTGTGTTGCACAAATAAAGAGAGAAAAACGTGTTTAAAATAAGAGAGATTCAGAAAGACTGAAACTGCTTTTAATTTATTATTGAAGAATTTGCTGCGTTTTTGTATCTGCCCCTTTCAAACAAGTCTTTAAAAACACTCACTGGGAGAAAAACCAGCAGAAGTATCAGGGTCAGCTCATTTCCAACAGTTCTTGGGGTCTATGAATCCTCATGCACTGATGAGGTAAGCCTGACTCTAAACTGGAGTGTGCTTTGCCCATCCCTTGGTTTAATTTCTAATAATTTTTAAAATGTTAATGGTATATCAAAATTTCCAGGTACAATAAGCTGAATTTCTTACTGGTGTGATTCCCTCGAAGCAAATGGATTGAGGGAGAGGAAGAATTGGCTCAATGTTTTATTTTTCTCGGCTCTCCCTGGTTTTGTTGTTAGTGTGGTTTCTTTCTGTCTGATGGGTGTTTCCAGATCACAGAACCCCAGAATCATTCAGGTTGGAAAAGACCTTGAGGATCAAGTCCAACTGTTAATTCCAGCAAAGATTTTTTTTGGGGGGGGATTAATTCCGTTTTATGGGAAAGCAAAGTGTTGCCCATTGCTTTGGAAACGAAACAATGTATTCCCACTTCACCTCCTCCGTTATCATTAATGCAAAAAGAAGGAGAAGTTGATTTCCTGTATTATTTCCCACTCGTTTGTCCGCATGTGACTGAGACACAACCTCTCATATGAAATTCATTTTCCTCCCTAGTCCTTTGCCAATTTAGTCTCCCCAATTTGTGTAGCCAATTTGCCTGCACAATTTAGTCTCCGCAACCTGTTCCAACTGCCACAAAGCGGCGTCACCACTACCTGTTCTTCCTTCCTCTATGAGCAGCCACATTTTCGGGTTTTTTTATCTCCTTGACACTGGTAAAAATGCTGGTGTTAGAGAAAGCAGACAATTAAAGGTCACAAATTCAAGTGTTTTTCTGTTCTACCCTGTATAAACCCGTTGCTGTCAGAGAAGCAATCATGTCTGCAAATGCACTTTACAGGGCTGAGAGCTGTTTCTCAACTTAAACTATGTAACATTTAAATATCAAAAACTTTGTTTTCTAATGAGGGAAGTATTGAGGGGGGAGAACTGAATTATATGCTTGATGTATACTGAAGACTGGGAAAATTAAGGCCATTTCCCATGGTGAAAATGCAGTGATTTCAGTTTGTGAGAATAAATTAAACCTTTGGGAGAATTTGTCTTCCATTAAATTGAACAGCTAAACAGGCACAGAAGATTTTAATGTCACCACCAACAAACCCCAAAGGTTACAAAAAGAAAAAGAAACACTGCTCTCTTGTTTGGAAGTTCTCTGTCTCTCTACCTAAGAAAAATGCAAACTGTAAATGTATGTTGAGACACAAAGACTCTTAAAGATCATAATTCCATTCCTATACCATATGCTATTAATGTCTGTCAACACTGTTTAGCCAGCAACTGCTGACAGAACCATATTTGCTATCTAAATACATCATAAATAAATCAGTAATGAACTGCTTTAGTAAACCTTCTGCACTGATTGGAAATACAGATCGAGTAAACAAACTCTGGGGATAACATTTTGCAGCTCGAAGTACGTACAACTGTTTAATGTCAGTGACAAAGTCACTCACACCTCTCTCTCTCTCTCTCTCTCTCTCTCTCTCTTTGGAAGGCATGAGGCTGGAAAGGAAATCCTGAGGATGGCAAAAGTGTTTAATCAATCGCAGCAAATGTACCTGTCAGCATTCATCATATTACCTCTGCTTGGCTTTTTTTTTTACCTTATGCAAATCTCAGGAAAGGGACTTTCAGATACAAAATGTGCTGGTAACAACAGCAAACCCCTGGGCTCATCCTGGGCCACCAAGCAGGGAGCTGGTCCCCACCCAGCTGAGATTCCTGGCTGTCCAAGCCAGGCCTGCCCAGCACGGGCTCTGCTGACTCCTTGGCAAACCCCAAAGCAGGTTTTGTCTTAAACACCCGTCTTTTTGAGGCACCTGCTCAGCAGGAAAAAGCCGGGAGATAGGACTGAGCCTCCACGTGGATTCCTGGCTGAGAGTTTTGCACTGCAGAGTCTCTGCTGCTTTTGAAGGTAAAAATGGACATTTGAGCCAGAATTTGGCTTTGAGATGTGGAATACACTGAAATCGAAAACTTCAAGTACTTTGCGAATGTACAAGATAAAAAATGGTAGGAAACACTCCCTTATTTGCTCACACAAACCTATCAAATGTCATCTGGACAAAGAGCAACTGTTTGGTGAGGAGGAGCTGGAACTAGAATTTATCCTGTGAGGTGGAATATTGAGACAGGAATCAGTAGTAACGTTGTCTGCTAGACATAAGAAAAAATAATCTACCAGCACCATAAATTTGTAATTCAATAAATATTTCGAGTCTTCCCAACTCTTTTTTGACACAGGTTTTTTGAAAGTTACTTTCTGACAGCTTTCTGGTAATTAGACACCACAGCTTTATATCAGAAGAACAGTCTTAATTAAGACTGCAGAGAGATGCTAAAATTATAATTTCCTCTATGCTATATTTTAGCCGCAGAAATTCTTGGAGATCCCTGTGGGATGAGACTTTAGTCCAGAATAAAACAAGTGCTAATTTATCATGATGCTTGCAATGGATGATATTTTCAAAAATAGAATCCTCTTAGATGGAGGCTTAAAACTTTCTCTTAATCCCATCAAACAGCTGAATTATCCTTTGTTCCCCCCCAAGTTATGTTCAGTCACAACCCAACACTCTGTAAGATGCAGAGAAGGACCTGTTTACAAATTCAGATGGCTGACAAGGCTCCCAAGGCTGGCAGGTGTTATTCCTTACAGCAGGAATTAGCTCTGGACACGGAAGGCTGAGGCAGGGAATGGGGAAGGCTGCAGCTCTCTGTGCCAGCAGGATGGAACAGGATCCATCCCCCTGAACACCTTCCCTGCTCACCTGCAGCCAGGTGAGGAGGTGCTACACACTGCCATGGAAAGGGAAAGGAGCCTGGGTTAGAAGAAGCACAAAAAGGAAGAAGGGTTGAATCTTATCTTCCAATACATCAAGACATAAATTTAAATTATGAGCACCTTAAGAAGACGGAGGTTCATGCAAAAGAATACAGTGTAAGACAAAGTTCCCTCTGGTGTCATTTGTTTCTGTGACAAGCTGCAGAGATTGCTGGAATAGAAGAAGTCCCAAGCTCCTAAATACCATCTCAAGTAGAGTTCATGTAAAAAAGAAGAGAAGCGGCACCGTCTGGATGATAAACATTCGTATTTTACAACCTTTCACTTTATTTACTGATATATCTTTTTCTAACTATATTTGTTGTTTGTATCAGCTTGCCTAGGCAAAACAGAGCCATACATAATTCAGGGATAAAATTGCCATCAAGTCACTGCAGAATCTAAACAAATAGACCCCAAACGTATATTTTTCATTAATAACCCTCCATTACCAAGTTCCGACACTTTGAACCAAAAAAAAAAAAAAAAAAAGGCAGCGAGACAAAAAAAAAAGGAAAGACACCTCATTATTTAATGCCAGTCTCCCTGGCTCTGCTCTCGGAGCAGGTGGAGGCTTTGTCTGGGAGTTGGAGCTTAATGTGACCTGGGAGCAGGGCCGGGCTGGCAGGGGAGGCTCGGGGAAGCAATCAGCCACTTGGCCAAAGCTGTCACCAGCCCTTGAGCCTGAGAGACAAGGCTAAGTGTGGAAGCTCCCATGCCACTTACACATTTCATTTCTCGCTGTCTTCCTGTCCAAGAAAAGGAAGAAAGGGGGAAAAAAAA
>VZRE01002960.1:341767-359803 GCA_013396775.1 Cephalopterus ornatus
GGGGAAAAGGAGAGAGAAGAAAAGGAATGTTAATTTACAGAGCTGAAAATAGCAGCTGCTAATGGGCTTCTGCACTCCTTCTTTAGTCGCTGCAAGGTCATGGTCAGAAGTAGCCTGTGATTGATTCTAAAGGGAAACTCAGCTCTTCACTCTGTAATGGACATTAAAATATCTGAAAGGAGCTCAAAAGACAAAACAAAAAAGTAACACGTTTTATGGAGCCCTGAAGTCCTGCAGGTTCTCAGGGTGAAGTTGGAGGGTGGAGTCATGCCCTGGTTTTTAATTGTCCCTCATAATAATTATTGCATTACAAGGAGCAATTAATTGTATAGATTAGTCTGAGTTCATCAATTTTATGGCCATTTTATTGCTGTTCCTTCCAGCTTGGAGAGGAGCTGCCCGCCTCTCCCATCCCGTGTTTAAAGGGTTAAATGAGATGAGTGACAGCCTTTCTGCATGATTTACAACTTGGAGCCCTGTAGTGAAACCAGCGCTTGATGGATGATCCTGAAAGACGGAGACTAACCATAAATCATGTCTTTGAATCATTGACAAAGATAAAGGAGAGAAAGAAAAAGCACTGGCATTGACATTCATTCTCCCAATAATGTACATTGACTAGTTACAATACAGAGCCTTAATTAAAAAAGCGAACTCCGAGTAGTCACCTCAGTGGAGGCAGCGCCCAGCTCTGGGAGCCTCATGGAAATCACAAATAAAAGTTCAAGCCACGTCCAGGAGATGTTCCCTCGCTGGGAAAAGCACTGGGATGTGCACTTGGCACAGCCCTGCGCTGGAGATAAACCCAATAAACACCGGTCACAACCTCGGATTTAGCACTGAGCTTTCTTTTTTGTGCCTGTTCTTAATTTCAGGGTATTGTTGTTCAAGCCAAACAGCCGGGCAAGGTGAGAGCCTGTTGTTTAGGCACTGGCTGTGTTATGCAGAGGTGCCAATCTTCAGAGGCAAAACAAAGGAAGGGTTGTTATTATCTCTGCCTCAGGGAGAACAAGGCACGGAGAAATGCAGGGATTCTCTGTGGCAATCCGGGATGGGGAGTTTATGAAAGGGGCACATGTTTGTATATCGTGATATGCCCGTGACAGAAAGGTGCTGGGGCTGACAGGGATGTCATCCACCCAAGGTTTCCAAATTTATGGTAGAGGTGAGAAGAAAGCTCAAATACCCTGAGGAAGAGGAGATCGTTGTTTAACCTCAAGTGCCACTTGAGGGATGCACGACCTGCCATCTGCAAACATCAGAGGCACCTAAATTATTTACTCCCCAAAAGCAGAAATATCACCTGTACTTTTCAGAGCTGGCACAGGGAACTGTTGTGATACTTTTAATATTGCACAAGAAATGGGAAAAAAACCCAAACGTGAGTTTCCAAGAGACTGAACAGAAGTAGTAAAGGAAGGACTGTATGAACAGAAGGGAAAGGGTCTGGATATGTGTGTTCCCACTGTACTTGACTCTCTAAAAAGGAAGTCATAGATCTGACAAGTTCATGTGCTCACATTACTTGAAATGAACTCCCAACTTTTCCAAGTCTTGCGCCTTTCCCAAATCTTTCCGATTTGTCAAGCATTTAATCCTCCTGGTTTAAATAAAATACTGGGATTTCACACATGGCAAAACTCAATTATAAAAACAAAACAAAAGAGGACAAGTAGCACTAAGCAGGTTTTTGGTGGTTAAGGAAAGCAGCTTCTGTCAGAGGGAACGACTCCATGAACAGCCAAGAAGGCACAACTGGGCATGTTTTAGAGGGCACAACAATCATAATAAACTCCTTTTAATTATTTGCATGTATTATTTCCCTTTGCTTGGCCTTAGCTATCCTTTTCCTCTTCTCTTTCCCACTTCCTTCAGGTGATGATGAGTATTTTTATGTGCACATGCAGCCTAATTTGTGCAGAAAATCTCAGGACTTCACAAACATGAGCACTCCTGTGCAGGCAGCGAAGCCAAAGAGGTACATTGTAAAAGCTATTTGATGATTTTCATCCCCTTATTCACAATTTACAAGTTTCATTCAGCATGTTATTTGTAACTCACAATGTTTTCTGCAAAGAGTTTTTAATGTCAAGAGCACTTTGATGCAGGTTCACTTGGACCAGGTACACAGGAGTTTCTTTGCATGAGTGTAGAACTTGGTCTCGAATTTCCAAAGCCAATGTGTTGTCATATTGGATTGATTGGATCTGCCATTTGTTTTGTGTATTGGCTGAAGTTTATTTTTCCAATAAACATTCCCATTACAAACAATTTCCTCAGATATTTACCAGCAGTTAAAGGGGAGAGAACACAGGCACTTATTTTAACTTGTTTATGAACTCAAGGGGATAAGCATTGACTCCTTCCCTTCCATTTCTGTCCCTATCCCTCAGTTTTAGGTTTAAATTCTTCCTCTGTGTTGCAGAGGTGAAGTACAGGGAGAAAAGGTGACAGGAGCTGAATTCAGGAGTATCCAGCTCCAGGTTTGCTGGACACATTCCCATGGCACAGCACCAACAATCCCCATTTCAATACCACAGGGAATCAGTATCCAACCAAGTGCTCACCACCCACTCCAGAGTAAATGGTTCCCACCAAGGGCTAAACACAATGGCAGTATTTCCAGTTCCTAAACCAGTCAAACTTGGGTCAGGGCAGAAAGCCTGATTTCAGTTTTCTCCTTGCAACTGAGCTAATGTGGCCTGATTTCCAACACAGCTGGCTGGGTTAAGGAGCACAGCTCCTCTAATTATATCATTTCTCTAAATCTTGAGGTGCTAAAGAAGACAGACATTGAGCTGTCCCAGGAAATGACCCTGAAACCAAGGGAAAGGTTCCCCCAAGACACAAATACACCTTCGCTACAAACTGCTGCAGATGCACGGCAGCAAATGCTCCTTATGGCTCTCACCAAGCAGTGTGTGTGTGTGTGTGTGTGATGCACCCCTGGAGACAGTGGGAATTAAGCAGCCCAGAAATCATTTTCTCGAGGATTTGGGATGCTGCATAAGTCACTCCTGATTCTCAGGAATGCAGCGTGATGGCCAAAGTTGGAATGGAAGGGAAAATAATTCCCTTGATGCCAGACTAAGGGTGAAATGCTGCTGCCAGTGAGCGAAGGTGGCTGGGAAATGCCTGGAGAGGGTGCAGAGCTGGTCCCAGCAGGACCAAGGGTGTGCTGGCTCTGGGACAGGCGGCAGCTCCCCGGGATGTTCCCAAGGAGAGCAGTTTGGGGTTTGCCGTGCCCCACGTGGGGAAGGTCTGTCCCGGGGCAGGAGCTGCCCTGCACTCACCTGGGGGATCCAGCAAGTCCTCTCCCAGAGCAGACTCAAGGATTTTGTGCCTTCCCCTGCCCCCGATGCACAGCGAGGTGGGGGAGAGGGTCCCTGGGCCCTGAGAAGGAGTTCGTAGATTTAGGAGGCTTCACAGGAGGGGTGGGGAGAGGAAAGAGTTAATACAATAGGTTTTGGCATTTGACAGAGAATACTTATGTTTAACCATTCATAACTAAATCACATCAATTTAAGTGGATTCCATGTATTTCTGACTCTCACATTAATCTCTATGCAGAGAGAGTGTCTAAATATTTGTCTCTTTCAGTTCCGATATTGTAATTCTCTACCAAAACTAAGGGGAATCCCGTGATTGGATTTTTTTCCCACCTACCTCCTCTCCTTTCTCCTACCTTCTTTTCTTTATTTTCTGATAGAAGGAAGTGGTGAAAGGCTTTGGATGATCATTTAAGGAAACAGGGATTTAATAAACCCGGTGTTTGGGTACATCACAGCTTTTATGTTGGCGCTGAACTCCACATACATTAAATCCACATCATCTATCAATCTTACAGTTGCGTGTCACTTATGAAAATCTACTGAGTATTGTTTTCATCTCGCCTTACAACAAGCAGCAAAGCCTCATGAATACTGAAGAGCGCTGTAAATACTGCACATCTTTTATTTTTAAAGGTCTAGACAGTTTGGAATGGCAAGATTTCTTTGCTGAAAATTGCAGCTTAAAGCAATAATTCCCAGATATTCCTCCTCCCCTGTTTTTTCCACTCCGTGTGCAAACAAGCAGAAGCCTTCCCCGTGTCATTAGTAACACCTACAGCGGTGCTGCTGCTGCTGCAGCCCCACCACGCCGGGGCTCAGCCTCTGCCAGCCATTAATCCAGCCTGAGGTTGGTTCAAGTGTGATATTATTATTCAAATTCCATCCCACTAGGAAGCAACCAGCTCTGAGATGTATCTATTCATTTCCACTGCTTTATTGAAATCTGACAACCTGCTTTTTCTACATTTTTGAATATTGCAACTTTATGACCACACACTGCCATCACCCTGCTCTTATTTGCCTCAATAGCCCTCAGTAGTGGATCTGCCATGGGCTGAATTTAATAGAACAATATTTTACTGTTAGACAGCACCTTTCATTTTGAAGAATAAAGCCTCATTGAAATTCAGTCATCTTTGGGGCCCAGAGAGGCACAGTTTTTTTAAGCAGGGATGTTTTGGCCAGGGACACAGCCAGTCTGTTTTTACAGAGGGGGCAAAGTGACCTTTAAAGCACATGGAACCCAACAGGAGGTGTGAGGTGTTATACAAAACACTACAATGCCTATTACCTGGGCTAGAAAATGGGAGCCAGGTCTCCTGAGGTGATGTTATGCTGACAATTATGAGTGTGGCACATTTGTTGGGCTGCATTGTACACTCAGAAATCTTCCTCTTGTGATGCTTTTTCAGGCACTATCAGAGAGAAGCTCAAGTGTTGACTAAACCTTCTCAGAGAGGCACCAGAGCCAGGATTTGGCTTCAATCACCAGAGGGGAATTTCGATGTGGTTCCCCCTTTAAAGAGAGCCAGTAGGTTTGACATCTTATTGGTTTCTTTTCGATTTGCCTGTTGTCCTTGTTATCTTGTCAGTCCTACAAACCCACATTTGCATGCCATCAACTCTGTCTGCAGAACATATGGCTTATCACAAGCTGAGAGCGAACAGAAACAAGGACTTGGTGAACCTCTGTGTTACTTGCAGGACTAAGAATTGCACACCTGACTTCTAACCTCTCCGCTGGCTTCTATTTCCATGCCAGAAAAGGTAACGTCTTTCCTCCTATGGACACAAAAGCTCCCTTGCCATCGTGCTGTGAGCTGCACTCCAGCCAGAGCTGTTTTGGGGGTTGAAGAGCCTTTTGTGATTTCCGTGAAAGAAGCGGTGGAATCAATCTGCTGCTACTTTTCCGAGCAATTCAGCTTCAGTGGTAGGATAAAGAGCCACCGTTTCAGTCTAGAGGGGCAGGAACAGCGAGTGGTGTCTCACAGACTATCAGGTTATTGATGGGTAGGTACCTGGAGGCTCAAGAGCCAACCAGCAGAAACACCTTGCTGCTGATTCAGAAGCAATGGAGTTGAGCTCCAAAACTGCCCTGGAGACTCTCCCATACAAGTGGGCTGGGAATGAGTCTGGAGTTATTACAGCTGAGTTGCCAAACCAGTGAGATACGATTTCAGGGCATTACTGATTCCCCTGCCTACATCTGCTGATAAACACTGGGACAGGCTTTAACAATTTGAGGCAGGCCTTGGTATTGCACTGGGCCAAACTCAAATTATAAATTGAACTTGCCTGACTCAAAGGAATCAGGACATGAAACATCCACAGGTGTCATCTGAGCTTTGTGAAACCAAAATTCAGTAGAAGAGGTTCTGCAAAGCCAGGACATTACCTGTGTCTGTTCCTGGGAAAAGGACCACTTCCATTCCAAAATCACCATTTCCAGACTCCCGGGGATTCAAAAAAAGTGGAACAAAAATAGAAAGCAACCTTGCACTTTGAGTTTGACAAATAAATGTGATTTCATGAAAGCAATACCAAAACCTTGAGAAATGTAAGTGATGCAGAAGGAAAGAATGCAGAGTGTTGCTACCTCCATCTCTCCACAACCCTGAGCACTCCCAGGCACATTGTACTGCCTGGTTTTCAGGGGCTGGGGTGGGGCCATTCACTGCCTCTGAAAAGCAGAGCTTTTATTTAGATCTGCAAAAAATTTGCAAGTTTGTTAGTTCATCAAAGAAATCTAATCCACCTCTTGTCTTCTGATCTTTCTGGTAAGATCCTTCCATATGAATAGAACCGCTTTTTAAGAGCACCACTCCTCCCCACCCCATCCCCCAGCATTTCCTGTCCTCTCACCTTAAAAAACAATCTCGGAGAACTTTTTGACCAAAGCAGCCATGTGGAGCCAGAATTGTTTCAGATTTATCCAGGGCCTTTGCTCACATCCTGTCGGGTGTTAAAAATCCCTCAGCTGCTTTGCTGGGACCACCCGGCTCGTTCTGAACCACATCTGACAAAATGATACTGTTCACTTCCAGAACCCATCACACAGTTATTCTTGGATAAAAGGTAAAGCAAATAGCAGCCAACTGCTCAGTGCTGCAGAAACGAAGCCCATCTAGCCATTTATCAAAGCCTCAGACAACCAGCTTGCTTTAAGCTCAGCCACCTCTCCCATTACAGCTTTAAACGATAACACGCCATAATATCAGAAATGACAAATGGAACGGGGGGCCCAACCTATACACAATCAATACCTGCTCTGAAGTAAGAACCATCTTTAAAGTATTGACAAAGGCAGCAGGAATACGTATAAAACTGCAATTTTTTCTTGAATTGTTTGCTATGGCCACTGTCAACATTCATTTGTCCATGGCGTTCTTTTTTTTTCCCCGTTCCCTTCACTAGAGCAGCAAAACCCCAGGGTGTGCAAGTATTGTCAAGCCATTCTATGGCCCTGTGTCTACTGTTTATTGGAGGGTAAGAGGAAAGGGCCGATTGCAAGTGACTTCAGCAGGGCCTTTGCTGCAGAGTGGGAACCACTGTGGTGTACAAAGGAATTCTGCTCTCTGCTCTACACTGAGATGATTAAAATGTCATCAGCTTCATTCATTTTGATGGGGACCCTCCAGCTTGGGCCACAGGAGCTTTATTTAAAACACCCCCATTAACCCTCTACAAGAGCAGAATGAAAATTCTGTGTTTGGGTCAGAAAGATAAGGACCTTCCCCTGGAGGACTGGTGGAGGAAGCACCTTGTGGGGCAGCGACTTCCGCCTCCTGAGTCTAATAATAATACTTTGTACTTTTATAGAGTCTTAAAGTGTTCACCACATTTCAGATACTCTATGAAGAATTAATAACAACCCAAAATGCTCTGCAAATGTTCATATCCCCTTACAGATGGGGAAACTGAGCCAGAGCCAAGTCAAATGGCTTAGTGAAGGTCACGCAGGGCCCTGGAAGAGCTGGCAACAGAAACTTTGTCTCCTGAGCCATTGTTTGGAGCACTGATCACTCTTCCTCTTCCACACCATTTGGCCGGGAAAAAGCAAGGGGTGACGAGATGAAGGTGACTTGTGAAGGAAGTTTGTCACGCAGAAGTTATCTCCAGACTAAGTGTACAACCAAGAAAGTATCAAACAAGGGACTGGAACTGGTACCACAGAAGGACAGAACAACTTGTCCCCAGAGTTCTCCACAGCACTAAAAGGATAATGACTTGAGCTCTTTCTAGACATAAGCAGCCAACCCTGGGCTTCCTTTACAGCCTCTGTGAAAGGAAAGCTTACAAGGAAATATATGTATAAGGGAGAGGTTTTGCAGTTACTAACTGGCTTGAGATCATCATTGGAATATGAAAGGTTTCGAGCCTTTGTAACGCAGAGAAAATGGGTTACACCCTTGTGCACACCTGAAGGGAAATGGATATCCATTGCACTGGATAAACAGGCCCATGATATTCATTTCAAAATCGGAAAGAAAGAAGAAAGAGGAAGAAATCAGAAGAAATAGCCACTTCCCTGGAGAATGATCATATAAAGAGGGAAAGGCTGACAGACGAAATTATTAAAACAGGGGAAACTGAGGCACAAAAGCAACTTTTCCATGGCAAGTCAGCACATGGAAAAAATGTGCAACATATTTCCCAACCAGATTCCAGGCCATGGCCAGCACTGAGTGTGTAGCCCCGGGCAGCTGTGGGCAGACAGAGCCTGGTGCTGGGGTGGGAGTCCCAGAAAGGCTCCACTGGCTCAATCCCACTCATCTCACAGCTGATCCACGGCTCACTGGGGCCTATTGTGCCAAATTGCCACTACAGTTTACAGAGGAAAAGAGCTGGCAAAGTGGCTCTGTTCTGCTCATCAGTGCTTGGGAAACTTCAAAGAAAAAATGACTCAGAGAAGAGAAAGTGCCAACAAGGCAACAAAGGTAACGAGCAGCTGGAGATGGGCCAAGTGTTCCTGAAGGATACCCTAAAAAGTGCCACCCATTGCTGAGTGGGTGGGACACAGCTCAGGGAGAACCCTTTTTATAGTGAGATGCTAAGAAGAGTGAAAAACTGCTCTGGTGCCCGGCAGTTACGGAATTAGGGCACAGGAGCAAATCCATAGACCTGCTCTGGGGCCACTCACTTCACCTCTGCCAGCCTGAAAAGAGGAGTCAGTTTTTAAATAGCCAGCCTGCTTCAGCAAAGCCTTTGAAGCTTTTGGGTGGGAAATGGTATTTATTATTGGTTGTCATTAGTGTGTAAATAAGTAAACACACCCACTCTTGTTCTGGAGGCGGCACAAAACAGGAGAGAACCTGCTGCATGATTTTAGGAAAAAGAATGTGTCTGTCTCCAGTGCTTTACTCTTGCCTGCAGTGCTGGTGGCTGGTTTATTCTGCAGGGATCCTTCCCAAAATATTTCAGTCTGGGCTGGGATTAGGCTGCTTTCTGCTTCGATGAGTGAGTTGCCTTGGCTGAAGAACATGACAAGGTGGGTAGGAGGCACAGGATGCTCTGCACATGTCCCCTCAGCTCCGGGTGTTTCCTCATGGAAGGGCACCAGCTGCCAGTGCCAGATCCGAGGCGGGAGCAGCCCTATGGAATCCGAGCACTCTCGGAGTGCTGCTGTGGTCTGGAGAATGTGCTCACGGCAGGAGGAAGGGGTAGTGACAGGCCAAGTTTAATATTGATTTTAGCACTGCTGGACACATCAGGCCAGAGCAGAATAATCTGTTAACCCCAAAACGTGGAGGAGCCAGCGGATTTCCAGGAGTTCTCAATTCCTGTCGCCAGCTCCTCTGTGCCACTGATATTCGTCTGTGAGGGGACTCTGTGTCAGCCCAGAGCTCCCTGCTTGTGGCACTTCTGGAGTGAGCTCCCCTTCCCCAAACTCCATCAATCCTGAGGGGAACTGATGGAGAGGGGGAGCACGGAGACGTGGTGGGTCACCACAGCGCCGGGCTGGAAGGGAGGGTTTCCCAGAACTAAAGGAAAAATGATTGGGAAACTCCAGCTCTATAAATCTTCTGCTGTAGAAATCAGGCTGCCTTAGACTCAGGCCCTGAGGATTCAAGGGGAGGAGAATATCTCTGCGCTAAAAAGCTGTATAAAGCGATTATTATCCGTATTATTCACTAATTATTGTAATATTTCAGTATGGATACTACAACAGACCCGTTTTCTAGGAACTGGGCTTGCAACAGCGTGTTAGGATTGTGCTACAAAGAAGGTGCAAGTTAAATTAGATTTGTGTACAGCAGTAATACAATGAATAAAAATGTTAAAAGATGAAAATAATGCCAAGTTACATTATTTAAAAACTCCAAAGGGCACAGCAAGAGCGGAGGTGGATATCATATCAGGATTTTGGAAAAAGGGGCGAAGTGGAACTGAGAAATGGGAGACAGGAAGTTGGGGGAATGTAGATTCAAAAAAGGGCTAAGTCTTCAAAGGTATGCAGGAAGGCTGAAATGCAGGTAGAGTCTTAACAGCAATTTTACAAGTGTTTAAGCAGGTTAAAAAAGAATCAAGGCTTTAATCTGCTGAGGTTCTTTTGAAAATCCTACTAGGATTTCATCCCAACACGTGTAACTATCCTAAAAAAATCCGGCCCTGATCATTCAAGGAAATTGAATTATTTTCTAGAATAAGACTTTCCTTACAGTCAGACTGAAGTCTCCATGCAGTTATCAAATTAAAATAAAATGAGCAAGGAAAGTAAATAAAATGAGGCTATTTGATGAAGCAACTCTCTCATAAACACCGCTAAAACAAAGACACAAACACAGCCTGAGTGGTGACTGAGTTTGCTGAACTTTCGGGAATGCGCCCAGGCAGCAGTTCAGGATAAAATCTTCTGTGGAAAGAAAAGCAAGGAAGGACAAAGTATGACTGGCATCTAACCTGCCCCTGCTGTCCTGCATGTGGTGCTGATGATGTTCAAAACTGCAGAAACAGAGCAGGGGACAGAAGCAGCAAACTCTTATAATTTCCATGCAGAGCCTAATGACTCCTTACCCCAGTGTGCATCCACATCCCACCATCCCAGGACTCATACATCTTGGTTAACCTTTCTCTGCCACGGCAGGATCTCAAGGGAGAGGGGGGTTGACTGCTGGAGCAACAGGCCTCGATGCTGACATCTAATAAATGAAATGGGCCAACACCCACCCTGGGGTGCAGCAGAGATGACCTTTCTCACCTTCCCAACCAGCACTGACACACCCCTGTCATCTCCTGCTCCCCCACCTCTGCCTTGGCGTCATCCTGGCACAGTTCCCCCAAAGCCAAAGAGGCACAGACACATCTCACTGCTCCCCTGGGATGCCAAATTCAGCCCATTAAATAAACACACCACAGATTAATGCACAGGCCAGCCCCAGACTCACTGGCAAAGGCAGATGTGCCAATGACACAGGTCTGAGAGCTTCTTGCAGAGGATCCTCCACAGCACAGGAACCTCAGCACCCTGCGAGGAGGCAGTTGCTAAGGTAACTACTTTTTTCCTTTTAGAGAAAAGCCAAGTAAACAAGCATGTAAATAGACTTAAGAGCCACATAAATTGTTGGTGAACCTATTCTGGTTACCTTGACGATAAAGTATCACTCTTCCAGGATTTAAACTTTCTTTGGCATCTATGCTGTGATCTCAGGCAGCTACAATTGGACTGTCGAAGTTTCAGGTCTATCTTCTCTTTTTCTCAGTACCCTTCCCTGTGGGCTGTGAAGGCATCCTCTGGAGCTACAGCACCAAGTCCAGCATCCCCGTCAGCAGGCACTGATGCTCAGGGAGGCTGTGCCTGTGCACACCCCCAGGAAACAGCAGTTTGCCGCAGACCGGCCAGGCTGTACTTCTGTTGCGGGGCTCTGCCCTGTGCCAACACCTCCCACTCCTGTGCAGGGAAGACAACCAGACTTGCTCTTTTTGCTTGTCAAGCACAGCAGAGGAATTCCCAAGACAAGCTAACCCCTGGAAACACCGCCTCGGGGTGGTGCTGCCGTGGGCGTAGGAGCAGTCCTGACTCCACATATGGCACGGGCACCAACTCGCTGACGGGACTAGGCCGGTGTGCGATGCCAGCTCGGCTTCGCGGATGAACTGAGGGTTCACACATTCTTCCAGCTGCTCCCAGAGTGCAGCACACACCACCCAAACCTTCCCAATGTACCCCTGCACACAGCCCCTCTCGCTGGTTCCGCCAGCACAGAGCACTGGGGATGCAACGTGGCTTCTCAACCCGAGCCTTTGGTTTTGCCTGATTTTCCACTGCAGCGGGAACAGAGCCCTCGGAGCCTAAGCGGGAGTGGGATCTGTAGCTGCCACAAATGACATCAGGCAGCATAACTATTTCAGCCCTGCCAGTCCTCAGCAGGGGTCACAGCTGACAGCAGACTTAATAAAATTGGCTGGGGTTGGGTGACTAAAATGAAACATCTCAGCGGAAAAAAAAAAAAAAAGGCAAGATTGAGGCTCATTCAAGAGCTTTCTCCTCACATAGTTAAGGGAGAGCTTCACTACAATTGACAGCTAATTCAGTACACATCTCATAATATATTATCTCCCCAGCTATATGACAAGTCTAGTGAGCAAGATGCAAATGAACACTTAGGCAGGTAAGTTCTTAATGTCACTTTAAGACTCAGCGCAGCATCACTGTCTTCTCCATCCACTGGATGAGTTACGTAGTGATGGAGCAGTTGTGGGAAGGGAACAGCAGGATGGCAGAGGAAATGGAAGGTAAGAGAGGTTAATTTATGGAAATTATCTAGGTCACCCAGTAAGTAGGACAAGTCATGCACAGTTTTAAAAGCACAATAGTAATTTATTTAGAATCTGATTTTTTCAATAGATAGTCAATGAGGGTTATCAGGAGTCAGGTAATTGTTTTGGTCTCCTCATCACCAAATGAACAGCAGCATCCCAAATGGATGCAGGAACTTCCAGTGTTGTGCCTCTATAACGAAGCCCCCCAGAGCAGTGGGGCAGATTTGGCTGAAGTGGGGCAATGCCACGTGTGAGGGATGTGTGGGGTTCTGCAGCATTTCATGTCACTGGGTCTGATGGGTGGACAGAGGTTTTGGAGCACTCAAGGATCAATGAGAAGAGAAAACCTCAGAGGATTTTATCACTTCAGAACTATATGTGTTTGGGGAGGGGGGAAAATGGGAAAAAAATCTATACAAAATAGGCTAATTCACCCAGACTTAGATTTTCCCTACTAGTTATGAATTAATTCATCTTTTTCTTCTCATTAATGGTACAAAAAAACCCCAGTCTATTATTTTTGTTTGTCTACAGAGCTCCTGCTCTTTTCTTCCCTTTATTTTGCTGGTTTAATGCCACAGCTGAGCACACAAAACTTGGACTGCAGAGCTGCCTCCCCTGCCTTCACAGCATTTTCCACTGAGAGGAGCAATAAAGGGGAGGAAACGTGAGCGGCACAGACGGCAGGAACAGGGAAGCCCAGATGGAAGTGCCGAGGGGACACTCCGGGCACTGCAGGGATCGAGAGCAGTTCCAGATCTGGGTGAAATTCCTGTGAGCACCTGGCTGGAAACTGCCTCATCAAACCTCCCAGGCCCGTGCCCTGCTGTGCCTGTGCATGTACCTGCTCTCCATGAATCCCTCCGTAAGAAATCCTGCAACCCTCAGCACTGAGTCAACCTCAACCACCTCTCATTTTTAACTTTTAAGCCATTAGTTAAATCAATCCAAAAGGCTGCCTGGACAGCCTGGCCTCACTCAAACCCAGAAATTTTTTCAGTTTAGTTTAACTTGACTCTTTTTTTAATGCTTAAACCCTTCCACAGGGGTGTCTGTGCAGCTACAACTGGCAGCAGTAGTTTAAAATAAAAGCCTTTCAGCTGTACCCTTTAGCTTCATCTCACTCTTCAGAGGAGCTGCAGGTCTATCACAACATCATAATTCCAAATTTTCCTGACTTAATTGGTTTGTCCTGTGACGGTCTCGGAGAAAACAAATTACAGTTTCTACTTTTTTTTTTTTTAAATGAACTGACCACAAATTTGTAATGAGAATATATTTTGTAAAGATAAAAGGATGGATCAGGATATCTTTGATCAGTTTTTAATTACAGAACCCAGTGACTCAAAACCGTTAGTACCTGACTTGGTTCCTGCTTGGACCTGACTCCTGCCTTGTTCTCCAACCCCGATGTGACCAAAGTCAGGCAGTGCAGGGAAGATTTCAAGGAGTTTTCTTATCCCAAATACTGGTACACCAGTGGTTCTGGGCAGAATTCCACACCAGTGGTTCTGGACAGAATTCCACACTGCTACAGGTGGCTCCGATAGAGCAACACTGGCTGCTCCTCATTCAGAAGATATTTGATAATTTTTCCTCAATCCTTGGCTCTTAAGGCCATGAGATTCTCTACAGATCTCAGCTTTCACATGTGAAAGATAATTTTTCTGGCCACCACGATCGCAGGTGAATATTAAAAAACAAAAATAAACTGTCATTTCTAAGAAACCAGATTCGTGATGCTCTGCCTTCTCTTTTTGCCAAGCTCTTTTTCCCTGCCTGCTGCCTCTTACACTTGTTGCAGAACCTGATCCCAGACTCCAGCCCTGCTCGTGCCCACGGGAACGCTCGGCCTCGGGGGCTGGTTGGATCTTAGTGAATCACCAGAAAGAAACTCAGCAAAGGCACTGAGCATCCCCCCAGGAAATCATCTTCTGTCCAACTAAAGGTGTCTAACAACACTTATATTAACAGTCTGCACTGCTGAGCAACTTTTTGGGTTCTCACGTAAGCGTAATTTCAGCAGAAGATAAAACCCAACTCTATTCTGGCTTGCATGACACATATAAATTGTGCATAGAGCTTGGAAACAATTAATTTAAAGTAATAATTTGTATAAACATCCTAACAAAATTTTAAAGGGTATTAAACACCCTGTTTTATAAACATAACACTTAATTTGAAAAAAACCCCCAAAACATTTAGAAGGTAACGCATTTAGGATAAGTGCACAACACATGAAAATAATAAATGAAATTTTCCCAGTTTAGAAAATGAATGTAATTAATTAACATTTAAATTACATTTTTAATTGCAATCATACCCTCCCAGGGGACTCATAAGGGACCATAATTGCAATTAAAAGCATGTGGATTAGATAATAAAACAATGCACACTGTCTGAAATGTGCGATTTAAAATGGAAAGCAGACATTGTTATCGGCACATCGAACTTAATTGTGGCCATAAAGCAAATGTGCTGTACAAAATAAAATTCACATACGGGAACATTTAATTCTTGAATCTCTTAAAGGGGACACGCTTGAGAGCACATTTTATGACAGGTTCTGTTTGAAACGGCCCTTTAAGGCTTTAGTATTCAGGGATAGTGCTTTAATGTTTTTGCATTAATAAAAGCATAGCTGAATGTTCCTATTAAAATACACAGATACATTTAAGTAAGAGATGAAACTGAGTGTCTGGAATTTAAGTTGCAGAAGGCACAATTATATCAGGAACACATTTTTCTTTGTTCTGCTTTGTTTTAAAATTGCCTTTGCCAGGGGAGAGTTGGAAAGGCACTGCGTTTCCAGGGGATGGAATGAATAGGAAAAGGTAGCTGAAAAATAGGTATTTACTGAGCAGACACAGCTTTGCTCTCCCTTAAGCGTGGTCACCTCCCAGGGCACCGCACCCTCCACAGAATATCGACGTTCTGGTTTTCCTGGTGCTGCACTGCTGCTTTTTGATAAACGCTGGAAATTTTAGCCTTTAGTGGCACTAATTCTTAATTTTTCACTAACTTCCACTTTATCTCTTTTTTCCCCTGTGCTGGTGGCGCTGCTGGGGTCGCTCCTCCAGGGCTGTGTCCAGTTCTGCGCCCTCACGGAAGAGAGACATTGAGGGGCTGGAGCACCAAGAGCAGCTGAGGGAGCTGGGAGGGCTCAGCCTGGAGAAAAGGAGGCTCAGCGGGGACCTTCTCACCCTCCCCAAATCCCTGACAAGAGTGGGGAGCTCTGCTCCCAGGGAACAAGGGACAGGAGGAAAGGGAACAGCCTCAAGCTGTGCCAGGGGAGGTTCAGGTTGGACATCAGGAGGAATTTCTTCCTGGAAAGGGTGGTCAGGCATTGGAAGGAGCTGCCCAGGGAAGTTTGGAGTCCCCACCTCTGGAGGTGTCCAAGGAATGACTGGATATGGCATTTAGTCCAGACACAGCACATCTGTGACTCCAAATGCTCTCATTGAATTTGTTTTCACTTTTACCAGCTGAAAAGAAAGAAACTGTGAATCCTTCAGTTAAATGGTGCTGGTCTATTTGCAATTTGGCAAAAAGGGTGCTGGGAAAAGGATGATGTAATTGTTGATAATATTCACTGTGAGATATTCCAGGTGATCTGCTCTACCTTCACCCTGGGTAAGACCTTGAGCTAGGAAGGAACAGGGTTTAACTGGGAACACACAACATGGAACTCCAGCTGCCCAGGGGAAAAATTCACCCAGGAAGGAGGTGATTTGGTATAAAAACATACTCTAGAACTTCTGCTACCTATGAAAACGTAGTGAGAGAAGACAGTGTGTGTGCAGGGTCCCTAAGTTAACCTTTTAAAAATTATAGTGAATCCTTGAAGTCATTCCATGTAATTTTCCTCACTAGCTCTGCTCCAGTGCTTGGACACCCCTATATATGCAGTACAGAAATTGTGACTGGTTTTGGAGATGATAGTGGGACAACATTTCCTAAGGGTTAGAAAAGTTACCCTGAGTGGAAAATAATGCTGAAAGCATTAAGAGGAGGAAACTTTTGAACTTGAGGGTAATATTTTTCTCCATGACTGCTCAAAGAAACAGATATAATTTGCTTTATAATGCTTCACACACCCCCTCCCTCCCAAACAGGAGTGTTAATGCTATATGGAGGGTTATCTGCAATGCTCTGCACATGGTGCTGCTGTAATTTGGTTTTCTGGGCAATAAAGGATTTCTTGTCAGGATTTTAACTGTTGACCAAGGCTTCAGACAATAAAGCAGTAGGGTGAGTTGGCACAAGACAACCCTTCAGAATTCAGGAGATACAGAAAGTAAACACTTTCTTTTTTTATCCACACAGCCCCACACACCAGTTATCCATAAAATTTTCCTTACAGTGGTCTCTGCCTCGTGGAGCTCACCTGTACACGATGTGCTGTTGCATTTGTGATAAGGCAGAGCGTGATAAGCCACCAGAGATGATCCCTGTTCACATCTCCTCAGCTTACTGACGTCTCATGTTCATTCTCTGCACGGTGGAGCCTTCCCTGGCCAGAATACAGGTCTGGGATGCTGATCCCTTCTTAGCCAGGGAGCTTTAAACTTTGCTGAGCTCATCAGTTGTCCAGTCGGACAAAGCCCAGCCTTAAGTGCCTGAGGCAAACAGTTAATCACATTAGCAGACCACTAACATTCCAGCTGAGAAGTGACAAAAAGTAAAGCAACATTCAGATTTGCTGTGTGGAAACACATCCAGATTAAATTTAATTTGGATAGTCAGGAAATAGGGGCACCTGTCAGTTCCTAGGTAACACGGGGATTTTTTTTCCCGGCATCACTTACTACCTTTGGGAAAAAAGCTCCTTTCTGAAGCCAAAAAACCTGACAAGGTGTAACTCATACAATGCATTGTGCTGCGTTACGATGGCTTACATTGGTTCATGTCTTGTCATATGACAATATAACATGACACAAACCTGCGTGTACATTGCATTGGAGATTTATAAAACAAAGCTTCCCAGCTCAGCAGCAGCAGGGCTGGATTGGGAACCTGCCGAGGAGGAGCCCATAAAATATGCACAGCCAGCCCTCAACATGAGCACGAACTAATAGGATTGGAGAAGCAGAACTTTCCATTCCAGCAGGATTTCAGAACTGGAACTTTGTAACCCCGCGCTTTGATTTTGTTTTTTAATTAATTGCAGGAACATGGAAAATGCAAAACAGAAGCACAGGGTAGAAAAGTAGAGAGAGGAAAAAAAAAAGGAGGTAAAGATAAAAGACAGAAGAAAATTAATTGTTAATTATTTATTAGACGGTTCATTTGCTCACACCTATACTCCTGTGTTGGTGTTTTAACCCACTGTGCTTGTTCCTCAAGCTTGACCTCAACCACGTTAGGAGTTGATTTCTTTTTCTTTTGTCACTTCTCATTAATTTCATCAGCTTTTTTTTTTTTTTTAAATATGTACGATAGGAGCTCTATGCAACAATGTGAATAATTCTTAAGGGCTGCTCCTTTCCTAAGTTATGGCCAGCAAACTCCCTGCGCAGCACTGTCGTGTGCAGGGTTTTGGAGGGAGCTGTGGTGCACTTGGAGGCTCTGAGGGACAGAAGGTCCTCCCTGAACTGTTCACAGGGCACTGAGGACAGTGCAGCCTCATTCCTGCACTACAAAACGCACTTGCTCCTTTAATAACAATTCTTCCCAAGATATTAATCTCTTCCAGGCTCACACCTACCAGGAGAATGACTTTTTAAGTACAACATGCACATGCAGAGGAAGACACTAGCATTTCTTTAATATATGTTAACTGTAGCATTAAAGACAACTACAGTATATCCTGACACCTTCTAAAGCATGGTTTGAAAAATAGAATCCCTGCAGCCTATATAACTCCAGGATTTGTCTCTGCAACTGTTTCAGTAAGTGGTTATTTCACTTAAAACTTGTTTTATTTTTTCTTTTTTTTTTTTTT